>VWPU01012080.1:0-225000 GCA_013398955.1 Callaeas wilsoni | reverse complement strand
AGAACAGTTTAGCTCAAAAGCATATTTCAAATAGAAAGATGTATCTCTAGAACCTAGGATATTAGCTCTTTTTCATTCACTTTCAGTTGCAGACTAGCTATGCAAATTAAAAGCTTGTGAGTGATGGGTAAAAATGTTTCTCTTTACAACAGGAGTTGCATTCCTGCTAGGCTAATGATTTGCAGTCTTCACTGAATATGTATTTACAAATATTTGTGAAATAGATTTTGTAGAAGGACGAAGTGATAAATTATATTAAAAATCCACATATTGTCTAAAAATCTTATTCTTACTTAAGATGCAAATGATTTCTTAACTGACCATTTTTATTTTTAGGGATCATCTATCTTTCTTCCTCTCTCTGGTAACATAAAACAGTTTGTCATTTTGTCAGTTGTCCTGACCATCAACTTCTGTGCTCTAGTATCTTGGTAAAAGTAGAATAGGAAATATATGCTACAATTCATCTGAGAAAGTCATCTGGAATAAGCTACAGGCTTTCAGAAGTATTTTCATGAAAAGCAACCTTTTTTTTTTTGAGAAATTCATTTCAAAAAACAGAAAGAAAAAAGCAAGGCAAAAAAAAAGAAAAAAAAAAAGAAAGCAAGGAATAAGGGCCAACATGACTTATTAACTAAGTTGTGTATCCTTTCACAGTCAACTTTGTTGGACTCTCTTCATTTCATTCACACATAGTGGTGAATATTGAATTTTGTGGCCTGTTTTTCAGTGTCATTTTTCTGCCTATTTTCTAAAGAAATGCTTCCTGCATTTACGTGGGAGCACTGCTGATAACCATTACAAATTGCACCACTGTTATAGGAAAAGGATCTCAAAATATGAAAATTGTGTATGAGAAAAGTTGCAGGAAAATTATTGTGACACATGTTCAACCAGTCAAGCTATCACCCAGGAAAAAAAAAAAAGCCAATGAATTTTTAGTCCCTATTTCCTAGTCGATACCCAGCCATTTTCCCCAAGGGTGTGCAGATTTCAAGCTGCCACTATTTAAAGCTGTTTCACTTCTTGTGAAAACACAAGAAAGAAGTGCTATAAAGACATCTTTCAAATGAGTTTTAGCAATAAATAGCATAGAGAACATCACTCTCTTCCTCCATTTTTTAAATATGAAATACAAATATACCAAAAAAATTAACTAGAAGAAGTAAATAGGATCTAGATCAGTTTAATGGTAGGAATGTACAGAACACTGTGTTCAGAAAGAAAAGCTTGAAATGTGCATTTAAATCTGTTATTTTGATGTAGGCATCTTTTTATGCCCTTAGGATGCAAGTAAAGCTCTTAGGAACTCTGATGTCAGTGCTTGTGGGATGAAAGAAAGCATCCCATAACTGCCCACACCTTTCTCAAGATATTTAAAGTAATTAAAGGAAAGGTTCATTTATCATTTAAACTATCCCCTTTCCTAAGTTACGATAAAAAATACAGAGCTACAATTAAAATTTGCTTGGAAGAACAGATAGTCATGTTCTCGTTCTGCCATGGGGAATGAACCTGAAATGAATTGAATACAACCCCTTGTTATGCTTTTACTGGTGTTTACCAGGGTGACAAACCAAGAGCTTCTGTGCCCCTGAGCAGCACCAACCTGCCGTGTGCTCCCACACAGCCACATCAGGTCCTAAAACACAACGCTGGGCTGCAGCCCCCAGTAGCATAGCAGTCCTGTGTGCAGAGGAACCAGGAGTTTGTGGTTCCACCCTGCTCCCAGAGCACTGTGAAGAGGTGACACGAAGGAAAGAAGCCTGGCTCGCTGCCACTGGGAGCGCGGCACGGCGCAAACACAGGCAGCAGCACCGGAATGCAAAACAGAAATGCCCTCTCTTTCATGCCTTTTCCAATTACAAACCTCTAAAATGTCCTGCTTAGGCCTTAAATAACTACTGATTTTATCTGTTACTGCTTTCAAAAGAAATGGAGACTCAGAATGGCAACATCTTCTTTCTACGGAACACATAACTTGTGCAGTCCTGAGCGCTGCCTGGTGCCTGCACAGACGCACACATACCCATGTACACAAAACTTTATTTGCACAGTTGATACCCTGTCCTGTGAGAGAGATTAGAAGGGAAAAGGGGCCTAGCTGCTTCCAAGTACCTGTTCATGTTGGTATGCAGACAAGTGGGGGAATTCTGTTGTTCAGAACATAGGTAGTTAGAAACTAAAATTTAGAGTCTACTCTAGATCCCTTTCACACTTTTGGAGGTATGGATGATAGTCTCTCAGATGTATCCCATCTGATACAGAAAACTTCCAACTGAAATATATGCTCTAATTATGATGACCTCATGGTAAAATCAGCATTTTTTTATGACATTTCTCAACACAATGTCTTCTATTTTAAGGCAAAGACCATATTGCTCCTGTGGCGTGCATGTTAGATGGTAGGAAAAATGATAAAAAGAAAGGTCATGGCAATAGCAGTTTGATGAAAAATGAATAATTTGATTATTTTCATGGTGTGGATCAATAATGCTCTGCATCTACTGAAACACATTGCCTGGAGGCACTTGGATAATCAATGGCATAAAACAGAGACTGCCTTTACGCAGGCTTGCAGCCTCTCTTGATCTTTCTGGGGAGGACCCTTGACGCCTCTAATTTATGTCAAGTGCATATCAAAGAAATTCCAAAGAGCCTGGCTCATAAAGAGTGTTTTAGTGGTACCCATTTGAAGTCTACTTACATATGTTCCTTATGTAACTGTGTTTAAGTGCTTCCTTCCAAATGCCTGGGAATTCTTAGAAAGGCATAAAAGCTACCTGGTACTAGCATAAAAGTCAGTACCTTAGAAAAGGAAGTCTAGTTAGAAGGGACAAATCTTGCAACCTTCTCTTCACTGCATGCTGACAACAGTACAAAGACAAGAATTTCGGCCAACAGGGAATGTAAATAAACCCTTCTGCACCACCCAAGAATTCTCTTTAATGATGTGCTGGACACTGACACTTTTAATTTAATAGAGCAGCCACTGGAAAAAATTAGTTCTGCATGATATTGGGGAGAGACAGTTGAGAACACAATTTTGTTCAGTAATTTCTCTGTTCGTTTGCAGTGGAAAAAGGGAGTTGGCATCTTCTAGCTGCCAAAAATCCCCTAAGTCAAGGATACTTACTTCATTCTGTCTGTGGAGCTATTCTTCCCATGAAGGCTTTGCAAACAAGAAAATAATTCCCAGTGGTAGTCCCACTACTGCACCGTTCACTGGAACCGCGTTTATTAATTTCTTAACATCTTTTAGCTACCATACTTTGAATAGTTGCAGATGCATACACACAGTTGCAGGCACACAGTCAACAGTGCTTTTCTATCTTTCCTGAAGCTTTCTTAAGGAATTTTTTTTTTCCTTTTAGCAGTAGACTTTCATAAGATAGAAGATGTTGTATACTCCTCTAAAGAACTAGAAAAGCATTTACTAGCAAGTAGAGGAATACAGACTGTAGTACATGTCTACAAAAACTACATATAGTTTAACTTACAAGGCAGTAAAGCTTGTTTTCAACATCAAGATCATTGATTTTCTACAGCAGTTGAAGACAGGATAAAATTATTGCATTTATTAGATCCCTGTTGATTGTTCAACATTAGCTAAAGTCACAAAATAAATACATGTGCAGAAGTGGTTAGATGAATCCGGGTCAGGTCTAATTCCCAAGGTCAAGTTACCCTTTTAACATTCTCTAAGTACATAATCTTAGCACAATCCATCACAGAGATTCACACACTCTTTTTGTCTGTTGGCTCTTATAAAACACTAATGTTTAGGAGATTAAGTGGACTCAGCTTTGATAGACAGAGCAATTCTTCCAAAGTGCTCAACCTCCTCTCAAACTGGAAACTGCCTAAGGCTGGCTTTGCAAAATGCTATTTCTAACTTTACCACTGACCTGGACATTATTATTCCTTGCCATTTGAAATACTGGGTTTTGACACTGTCTTCTATAGCACACTGTGAAGGATGAAAGGTAATGGTTTGGAGCATGAAGTTTCTAAGACTAAAACCTGTTTTTCTATAGAATGTATCCAATCAGAAATCCACAAGCCTGAAAGATGTGTATGATGGGCATCACAAGCTGGAAATTTTGTTGATGATGGCTTGAAAAGAAACATTCCCTGCAGGGTTATGTGAAGACTTCAGGTCAGGGACTCTGGGCCCCCAGTGACTTTTCTTTTAGCTATTTCTGCCGTGTTCCTGGGCCTCTTGATCTCTCTTTTAAACAGGAACATGATTTCTGAAGGCTATGTACACGGTGAAGTGGAGATGGACTGCCTTCTCCTCTCTTCTTCTAATGATAAAGTGCTAACACTTATAGACATTCTTACTATACCTCAAGTATTAAGCTACATAGGAAGAAACTCAGTATTTTTTTCTCTTTTTAGCATTACGCTTTTTTTCAAATCTTTGTCCATTTTCAAAACCATGATATATGAGCAAGAGCACACACATATAGAAAATTGCTAAGTCACTCTTGAAGTAACACTAAAGATTTTTTTTCCTTTCTTTTTAAAAAACAAAGTAGTCTGTCACAGTTGTAACATGACATACCAACCACTTTTAGACAAAAATATTGAAAACTGTCAGAGGGCAGATTTTACAGAAAACTTTCGTGAGCACCTCAGGCTGCGAGAGTAACCTACGGGTGTCTTTTGAAAATCTG
The DNA here is from genome assembly GCA_013398955.1 of Callaeas wilsoni. Classification (NCBI taxonomy): domain Eukaryota; kingdom Metazoa; phylum Chordata; class Aves; order Passeriformes; family Callaeidae; genus Callaeas; species Callaeas wilsoni. Next base: position 220,321 of record VWPU01012080.1, on the reverse strand, counting down.
CATCAGCAAACATTTATAATACTCCTTCCAGTCCTCTAGGTGCCTTTTTAGCTGCATATGTGAACACAGCACACCACAACAGTTGCCACAGGAGTGAATACTAAACCTTTTTCTTCAGAGAAACATAAATCCTGCTGCCTCCCTCCCTCCCTCACACACACCCAGGAACACTCACACTCAGAACCAGGCACCAGCTCAGGCAAAGGCTCCTTACCTGATCACATCTCATCAGTCCCAAGTATCTGAGGGATTTGCTGAGCTGAGCAATCTGGGTGGCTCCACGGTCCGTGATCTCTTTGCACCATCCAACATCCACCGTCTCTATTGTCATGCTGTATCGCCCAATGGCTATCAGAGCTGCAAAGACACCAAAGGCATGAGATACAGAGCTCTGGAGACGGCAACCTCAGTCCCACGCACATCCTGAATAATGCTGAAATTAAGTTTTGAGAAGCAGCTGTTATGCACTTTGTAAATGACATTATCTTTCATAATTCTGAACTATGTAAAAGCTGTCTCCTCAAATAAGGAGTATACACATGTGCAAACACATACAAACACAGATAAACATAGTTTCCTATATATTCTTCTATCAATCAAGATAAATAGACCAATCAGCAGACATTTTCTATACAAATTCTTTTAATTACTTTTTTCGGAAGAATCAAAGATCAATTAATGAAATTGAAATAAATACAGAATAAAACCAATTCTATCTCACTTTTCAGAGAAAATAACTGACTTTATACTACTAACAGTTTTTTTTCCAAGGAAAATAATATTACAAAGACAGCACTGAGACTAACAGGACATTTTGTGAGTCAATAAAACACATGGTTTTAGAAAACCTTGCAGGCAATCTCATGTCATAAATTCTATAATTATATTCTAAAATTGAATTTTTCCTCATTGTTCATATTGGTGATGTAAGAACAACGGTGTGTCTCACTTTCATGTTTTATTCACAAACCCTTTTCTAGTAAAAAATAAAGCGTTAAAAAGGTCGTAAGGAATTAAAAGAAAAATTTGAACCTTTATTAAAGGAAAAGAAAGAGGATCTGGAAGTTGTGAATGGGCTGAAAAAAGGTATGTAGGAGAAACCACAAGGGATCTGAACCGGCTGGGAAGGTTTTGTCATGACATGACAATGACACAAAAGATACAAATCACTAGCACCCTGGTCACCATGGACTATAGCACTTTGCGGAAATACGGACTCAGGAAGTCAAGCTGGGATTTCTTTATAGAAATTTTAGCAGCTCAAATCTCAGCTTAAGAAAAAAGGCCAAGGTTTCTGGTGTAGAAGTCAGCCACCCGCATACAATCAAGGGGTAGGATGTTCACAGTTTTTAACTCCAGTTATAAGGCAGCTGTTGGAAAGGAAGATGAAGGAGTGACTTATTCCAAGTAATGCATGTATCTTTAAAGAGTTGATTTTTCAGCAGCTATGGGGCTGTTTTGTTCGTGCTACATTCCCAAATGTCAGAGGAAAAAAAAAACAAAACAAGCGGAATTACGAAGAGCTGGTAGCTCTTGATATACAAGATATCGACCTTAGCTAACCAGCATGTAACTGAGATCTAGAAGCAGAGAAAAAGAACCCACCTCACCTTCTTCTCCAAAGAACTGCAGTGACAGTGTACAGCAGTAGGGGTATTTGGATTATTTATAAATATCTAGGTGGACTTGATTAGCAAACAAAATCAGTCAAAAGAGGCCAGAAACATGCTCAGAAGTCATGGAAGAGGAAGTAGTGCATAATTTCTTTCTTACAGCAGTTTTCCAAAAAGGACAATATTAACTGAATTTTGTTATTGACATGAATGTATGTTAAAAGGTTTCATTATGGTTTCACTGAATTTTGTAGGACGATACTAATTTACTGGTCTCTTTCCAGCACATTTCTTGAAAACAAGCCCTAATTTTTCAAAATATAAAAATATATATAGCAGAAAATAACTTTTGTACTTTTGTTTTTTAGACATCTTTTAAAATATCAGTATAATAAAAAGTATAGATAATCAGAAACTTTCTGCATACATTGTTCAACAGGAAAAGCTATAATAATTATAGATTATTGTACCTCCACACAAAATGTTACAGACTTGAAGTAGTGAAAAAATACTGAAAGCCTTCCATTACATTAAAATAATGTAAGTTCATTTGAATATTTTTGCCACTGTTTGTAAAGTACAACCATATTTTGTTATTTTCAGTGCTTCACGTAAAACCGACAAGAGAAGAAAATCAACAGAGAATACTTTTATGGAAGTGCCATTAAAGACCATTAGAACACACTGACAAAATCTGTCCCCAGATTAGCAAATATCTCTCTGGAAAACCAAATATTTTGACAAGAGTGTACAATGTTATACTGAAGTCATATACTATGACAGTTCATCTATCAAACACAGAAGGTATGCCATTTGAAAACACTAGTGACCATATTTTCTGGAAATTTCCATGTGTTCAACTGTACCCTCACAAGAATACTGTTCTTAGATTAGAGAAAAGACACACTATTCAGTTTCTATCAGCATTCAGCAGTGGAAGATAAAGAAAGGCCATGAGAATCGGTGAAAATGTAACAATACTTTCCCAGAACACTTTCCTCACATGAAAAATGTGGCCAGGGATTTTCTGAACTGGGGTTTATGCCTCTGTACTCTCATAAGTTCATCTGATCAGTCTTCTAGCCCAAGAAACGCAACATCCATAACATCCTGTGGCAAGGAATCCTGCAGTTCTGAATCAGAGTTCAGGATTCTCTCCTCTTTCAAAATTCACTTTCCCTTGTGGGAAATGCTTCCTGGAAATCCCAACAGACTGTATCGACCAGGTCTTCTTTATTGCTTCCTGACTTCTTAAAAGTACTGTGACATGATCATGACGCACAACCTCTTAACAAAAGCTGTGTCAACTCTTCCTGGATACATTGTATTTATTCAGATGTTCACTTACTGCATTCCATATTATAACTAAGTCACCTTATACGGATGTCAGATTTATCAGTTAATATTTTTCTGATCCTTCCTGAAACATTTTTTTGAAATAGTTCTGCAAGGCAATCCTGCAGTAGTCAGGCAGGTTTAAGTGAAGGATTACACAGTGCAGCTAGGAGCTTGGCTATTTCATCCTCAAGTTCTTTTACTGAGTACACACACTTCTCCTGCTTGTATGAGCAAAATACTTTAAGTCACAAGTTTCGGCTAAGAAAATGTTTGCATTGCTCAACAGCTTTTCTTCCTCTCTGCATCTGCCCACAATAATCAGAATACATTGCTATTCTTCAAAAGCCTGATTTAACGAGGAAACATGCAGCAAAACCCTTACAAAACTAAGTTTGGATTGTGTGACTCGAGAACTTGTAGCACAAGTGAATAGTCAAAAGTGTGTTTCAACACTAATGACAGCCAGGCTTAAAACCATGGTCAGCGATCAAAGGGAAGAACCTGACACAGTGAAATTAAGTAGAGAAGGATACACAAAAATCCCCCATGTAGTTTGAAGATGTTGGCTTTGACATATGAACCTCTCTTTTTATTGAATATTTAACAAGGCATCCAATTCTTTTTTGTCCTTTTTATACTCCCATTTATTTTGGCAAAAGCAAGATATCATATTTCTTTTTCCAGTGTGCTAGGTTTGTGGAATGGAAATCAACTGATGTACAGCTCCTACTCTGCAGAAGATAAAGTGTAATGTCTCCAACTGGAATTGGAAAATCACCCCTACAGCCTTGAGCTGTATCAAGCAAAACTGTTTTCTGGTTGTAAAGGTACTTCGTTGTCGCTGAGAAGTCGAAAGCACCAGGTTTGTAGCAAAGAGTAGCATCTTTTAGATGATCAGCTGGAATAGTTGAGAAAACCAGACAAATTCCGTCCTTAGTGCACTACCACTAAGAGCAAATTGTAATTTAACCTGACTTTATTTTAAACTGATTAAGTTAATCTGACACATGTAAATGCATCTGCTACTACAGGCAGGAATGTCTGTCAGAGGAAAGGTCTCTGTTCAGCTGTGCATAACCTGTGAAACCGGTGGCTGCTGTGTGGCTCTTGTCATCAAGTTTAAGGCTGCTACAACATTAAAAATAACGTACATATCTTTGGTATAAGCAACTGATATTTGGCCTACTCTTCATTTAATTTGAAGTTATTTTTATGTCTGGAAACAAATACCCCAGGTTTTGTATAATATTACCAAATACAACTGTTCGGAAATCTGTTGTATTGAGCACAATTTTGTCCAATTAAAAATATTTTTTAATGACACACACCTACTACACCACAGAGTGCTTCCTTAATCAATAAATCCTATTTCAATTTAACTGAAAATAAACCTCTGTAAGGCTTAGCTATGTTGCTGTTTTCTTCTTATTATTACATAAAATGCAAATATACAAGGCACTGCATTTGGTCAGCCTTCAGTAAGGCCTGGACAAAAATGCTTTTAAAAATTAATTATGATTGATATCATCCTTACACAAGGGCATTATACATATATATGCATTAATGCAAAAAACATTTTTGCATTTCTTTCTTTCTTTTTTTCATTAATGTCAAAAGCACTTAAATGTGCAAGAATTAGAATTTAAAATTTCCAATCTCTCTAAGGGTTTTATATAGAGGAGAAATCAATCAGTCAACCAAGGATTACCAAGCAATAGTTTTCTTACAGAACTTTCCATTATTTTTTTATTTTTATATTTATACATTATGTAATATCTACATATAATTAATATTTATCTATTAATACCTATGTAAAAACATAAATAAATTATATAAAAAAACATGTTGTATTATCTTTTAATTTGTTATATAGCCAAAAGCTATTAAGGTGGCTTTGACAGTTATCTACGAACTCCTGGAGCCTAATTTATAAAAAAACTTTAGAAGTTTATGAGCATTAAAACTGTAATAAGCAGACATAATAAAACTAAAATTAGCAAAGAAACCCATACATTCGGATGTTCAAAAAATAGTGGAACAGTTCAGCTTAGTGGACTTTAAAACATACTTCTGCTGTTGTTGGTGTTATGAAGTTACTCTCATTTGCCTGAGTTACTTAAAGTATGAGTGGACAAAGCTCTGGAGAGAGAAGAAAATGTTCTACACGACAGACCAAAAACAGGCAACCTAAACAGTCTTTTCTATCTTTTATTTATGTTGTTCTATTGAATCAGAAACAAAAGAGAAAGATGAAAATCATGCAGGTAAATTATAAACATCTGTATGCACTGAAGTTTTAACAGTCACCAAAATTAGTTTGATATTTCATTTCCAGTGATTTGTGGAAAAGAACTCAAAAATTAGCATGCAATTAGGCACAAACACTTGACAATTTTAAAATACAGTTGAATATAGACAATACACTGCCAACTGATTTTAATATACTATTATATCTACAAATGGAAACCTTAACTTATCTATGTTAATAACATCCCCTACAGTATATAACAGATTACATATTGCTTATACGTAGAAAGGGCTTTTCTTTACAAATGCACACCTATAAAAACTCAATTTAGGGCAACAGAATTTTATTCTCCAGTGCGAATCTTGATGCCATAAGAAATAAGGTCGATAATTTTGCCCACGATACTAGCAGTGCATGTTTAGCCCCAGCACTGATGAGGTTGGTGGTTGTCTGCCACGCACATTACACAAATCCTGCAGTTTAGCTGTTATGTGCAGAGAGGCAGTACATGCCTAATTCCATTTTCATGTGTCAAAAGGTATTTAACTGCTGCAACCATGCACAGCAGTTGAAGAAATCACTGTTTGAGTTCTCCACTACCTTGCTCACCGAGCAGAAGAATCATAGATCACAATTCATATTGCTTATGCCTCAAATGAAAGCCTCACTGCGTGGTACAACTTTTTATGCAATTCATTTATTTCTGTTTTGAAATTGTAAGGCTATCTTGATGACTAAATAAATGTTTGTTCATCATATCCTGACATAAATCACGCATTGAGCACTGTAATTCATCTTGTAGCAAATAAAGGCTACCATGGATCTATCAGCCCAAAACTCCAGTTTGTGCTGGTTTCCTAGTAAAAACTCTAATTCTGTCCAGGCTTTTGCACATCCAGCTGACAGGTAGTATGACATGGGTTTTAACTCCTTTATAACCAAGACCTCTCATAACAGCTACATTTCAGTGCCACCAGGAAATAGCAAAGCAAGAGAGACAGAATCTGTACAAGAATTGGCCTTCTACCAGGAAACTCAGCTCCATTTACAGTCACGCACTTAAGTACATTCCTGGTTTTCACTGCAGTTCCCTTAAAATTAAAGTAAAAACATATATGGAGGACATAGCCCTGAACTTCACTGTTCTCATAATCAAATGTCAATCTTTATTCCCTAACTAAATTCCCATACAGTACATCCATGTAATAGACATACAGGGGAGCAAGCAAGTCCTTTCCCTATGGTATGCAAGTGATGCAAAGGGGAGACTGGTCAGTGTTAATTTTAAAAATGTTTTACACTACTGGTATTTTAATACTTACAGCAAGTGCTCACAAAACACAGTACCCAGGAAGGTATGTAAACAAGTAAACATTTTGTCTTTTGTAAATCCTAGAGACATTTAGAAACAAAGTTGCCCAGCCTCAAAAGTTTTCCCAGTGGAATGCTGTATCACCTCTCAGCATGGCAAGTCTGCATTTTAACACACTTGGCGTATTTAGTTTTTTTCCATACTGTCTTCAGCTGCCTCAGGCTGCTTGAGGTCTCCTGTGATAATTTTACTGTTGAACCTTTGTGCTTAAGTGGCTTGGGCAACATTTCTTGAGAATGAAGTATGGGACTGCAATAAAATGCAGAAAGATAGAGTTGCGTGGCCACAACGGGAAACCAATCTATCCAGATGCCTCAAGAAAATGAAAAGGAGACAGACTGTACCCCTTGAGCAACTCTTTTTTCTCTAAGAGTTTAGAAAATCTGGTTAAATCTCTTCTCTCTGAAATCATATTTTGACCTTAATTTGTGAGTATGGTGGCAAACTACTCAACTAGTGATACTACTGTAAGTTTAAAAAAAGGAAGCTGTTTGAAAGTGGTAACACATAAATTTATCTCTTTCTGGTTTAAGTTTTGAAAATAAAATCTCATTGCTTAAAGTATTTGTATGTAAAGAACTGTAAGGAAAATCCCCAAAGGCAAGAAAAGTCCCAAGGACTGAAAACACTTCATGTGAGAGGAAAGATGACAGAGACACCTCTCATGCAGAAAAAGTATTTTATTTTATATTTTTTATATAAAATATATTTAATACAGGTAAATATTTTTTATTTGAGAGTCACAAAAATAATTGGTATATAGTTACTTGGCTGTGGTCTGGTTGTGGTATATGGTTACCATTAAGTTGGTACAGTATACATTGCTGTACTCAATGCCAACTTTATTAACTGATACAAAGAGAAAGGGCAATTGCTAAAACAACTTCTATCCTACAGGTAAAACTCCATGAAACACATGGCACTTAGAGGGCTATGACTTCCCAAGTAAAATTAATCTTATTTCTTGCTTTACTTCTTTATCTTGGCTATTTGGTGAGACTAAAACTATGTACAAATCATAAACATTTGTACAAAGGTTACAAAAACATCTATGTGTTGTCCTACAATGTAAGCAAAGCTTTGCCCTAAAGTAGAAATTAAATTGAAAATACAGAAAACAATGATCTTTCAAAATTATCTTTCATGTTACAACTGTTAAGAACCTGTTTCCCAAAAGTCCATATTAGGAACAAAGCTAACCTATGGACAGTCATAGAAAATGGTTTGTTGTGTTTTATATAGGTCTCTCAAGAAAAAATTCAACATTGACAACAATGAATTAATCATAAATACATTTGCAGTCTATATAAAAATCTATTAATCCAGAACATAAGCTCTGTGACTTTTCAGCCATTTCAGTATCTTTTACTCAATGCATACCTACCAACAGCAAAAAACAAATCAAAACAAAGCATCTCCCTCTTAAAATCTTCAATACAAGGATGCAAAAAGATCTTAGTACTACAAACTGAAAGGCATGCAGCATATTTACTTCTGTCCTGACTGTAGACCTCTTATAAAAATATAAAAAAATAACCATTTCAGAAACGGATTGCAAAAGTGGTTGGAGCTGCTGCTTTTAACCCCAAGGTCTTAAGATAAAATAGCCCCTATGGACCAAGCTGTTATATACCAGCTCAATTTTCACTTTCCTGGGGACTCTAAACCATAACTCATTTTCTTTGCGTTACTTTGCACTGAAGTAATTTCCATCATTGTCACACACATAGTCTGATTACCAATCGAAGGCAGTAAGCCTGGCTTCAATCCCCAAGAAAATCATGGAGTCAATTTTCCTGGAAGCCAAATCTTAAGGACAGAAAGATGACTGGGAACAGGCAGCACTGATGTAGCAAGTGCAAACCAAGCCTTGTCAATCTGATTGCCTTTCTGTTATGAGATAACTGACTTCTGTGGACACGGATATGTAAATAATTTCTTTTTTTTTTTTACATCAGGAGAGTACTGAGAAGAGGTGCTATGGACTCTTAAAATTACTTCTTCCTCTTCCAGTCTGCAGAGAGAAACTTTTTTTTTGTCAGGTTAACAAAGACACCAAAAATTAACTGAACCCTTTTAATCAGGAACAAGGAAATTTAAATACTGTCTTTTCTAAACAAAAAATGTGGTTTGGGCTTATTTAAATATGTACCCAACCTCTGAGAGCTGTAACTCCAAGCTGCTGTTGTATGCAGAGACTTAGTAGCATTCAGATAGGACAGCCACTAGTGAAGGACAGTGAAAAGCCAGATCTGTAAGCCTGAATGATCTGAGGTACATGCAATGCATTAACCTAGAGAGGTAGGAAAGAAACAACCCGTTTTGAAATCCTTAATTGTTTGGATAATTGATGTATGCAGTGCTTCTAAACTTCTGTCAATGCTTCTAAAAAGAAGTACCTTAGAGTACTTCAGCAGCTATAGATACAGTCATAGAAGGCAGGACATCAAATATGGACAGATTTAAAGATCACTTAATGTTTTTGCTGGAAGAGTTTAAGATGATAAAGCAGCAGAAGTTAGAAAAATCACTTTGTATCACTTAGTAAAGATATACTTATTAATATACAATATTAGGCTATTAGATAATAATACATATATAATTGTACATATGTAATACGTACACACATGTAATTCAAAATATTACAATCACTTACTAACAGTCTATTCTGGTGAATGAGTTAAGTTTGCCAAATCCAAATTTCACAGAAGAAATAAAAAATCAGGTGGTTGAGATGCTGGTTGTCAAAAAAGAAGAATTTTACTTAGCTCTTAGTCACATGGGATTATAAGAGAGCGGGTAGAGACCAAAGATGCTTTCCCAGAGAGGGAATTTAACGGTTTAGCCTGTTCAGTTGTGAGATCAGGGAACATTAGAGCGCGCCTCTTTGGAAAATGACAGAAAGTAATCCTAAATGATGTGGGAACACACCCTTTTGTACATTCAGCTTTGTCTTTCTCTCCAAAGGAATCTAGCTACTGTATTCTTCTGATTAATAAATAGTGACTTTGAAAAGCCTGCTCGATGGTCTGCAAATACTTGCTGAGACAAAGGATGACATCTGTGACAGAGGTCTGTACTCAATCTGCCAAAGAGAGAAAATGTTGAAAACACAGGTCCTAAGCTCAAGAACAACAGAATTATGCATTTTGCCCTTTTAAAGAGGAGTCATATATTCATCAATTTGAAATAGTACACATCAAAAAGATTAAAAGACTGAAGGATGAAGAACATCTAATAAATGCATGACAGCATGTTACTTCTGTCACGCACTAAAGAATTTCACACTGCTTGATGGTAGAACAATAACTACTTAAATCATGATTCAGTGTAACAACTCCTAAGTTTTGATAAGCTTAGCAGCAAGTGGAGTACAATAGATACAATTTTAGTACATAAAATTGAATCAAATTTAGACAAAAGAGGCAAATAAATACTTACTAGAAGATAAAAACTGCTTACAAAAATAGAATTTTATGTACACAATCTAAAAGTGGAAGAAAATAGCTATTGAAAGTTTGGAATTTCATTGTATAACTGCTGATGTATAACTGGTCAGTACCCAACAAGAGGTTAGATATTTGACTGCTCACCAGAACACACAAAAAGTAAAAGGCAATACTTTCACAAAACGTAATAGGCAAATATACCACAGAGCATGAGGTGTTAACAACAGGCTGTTCATGCACTTCAACAACCATGCAGGATTTTTTAACTCCCAGAAACAAACCCAGTGCCATTTTAAGATATTGATACAGCATTTACTGTTCTCTACTTTAGGAGTACAGATTCATAAGAATCATGCATTTATTTTTCTAACCCAGCCAGTGCATACTCACTGTCCTTACTCAGTCTTCTTTGCAATATGGTAAGTGAAGACTGGAAAACTGGGATTCATGCAATAGGGTTAGGGTTCTTGTGTAATCTTGTACAGTGGTATGCCTGGGAACTCAGAGCAAGACAGAACAGCACTGAACAGAATGAAAAAGCTGCTGTGCACTTCAAGACACTATGGATTATGTTATCAAAAGGCAGCTATGTTTGAAAGGGCTAGGCAGAACAGAAAGTGAGTGATCTTATGAAATGTAACACATTTTGAAAGAAACTAAGAGAAGACAAAAGAACAAAAATTTAAAAAGTGAAACAAAAGATTCCTACACATATACATGTAGACATATCTGTATAGTCCATATAAATATATGAATATTTGATGACAGAATACTAACATCTTTATTAAAACTCTTTATAGCCCTGTCATATCATTCTCTGAAACATTATGTTTCCCCTTTAGCTATTTCGTCTTTCTTTTTTTCCTAAATAAACAATAATAATAAATAAGTTTTCATTGAACATGGTACAATGCTTTCCACGTGCACATCTGTAACACTTTGGCTGTGCAGTGAGCTGCTAGAAATGTGAACAAACATACCAATGCAAAATCTCAATATATCTGATAAAGCATCACACATCCTGATTGTCAAATTTCTCTGCAAAAGACCTGTATGTTTAACACCAGTCCAACAGCTACTTCCCACATTCTTGAGGACCACAGTTTGAAAGCTACTATCTCAAAGAGAGAAGAATCAACAGGTCCATAAAGAGAAGGAAGAAATTATTTAACTCCAGACGGTGGTAGAAGAGTCAAAATTAGTCTACAACATACTGAAGAAATGCTCAGGTTTGTATTAGAAAAGCAATCTGAAAAATAGCAGCAACAACAGAGATTACCTAGTGATGCTACTGATGTACTATTATGACATTTTCATAGCATTAAAAATGCTATGAAAAAACAGCATTCAGACAAAATAATCCATGTGCACCATCACTGCTCTTTCAAATGTTTCTTACTTTTAAGATACTTTAATGTTTAGAATGTCTTCATACACTAGTTTTGCCCTCTTTCATCAACAACCAATTTTTACCTATGTAACTAATACTAACATGACTGCTACATTTAGGAAGTTTCATTGAAGACGTAGAGCTAGTGAGGCATCACCTTGAAGTCTGTGTTCAGTTTTGGGCCTGTCCCTACAAGGAAGACATTGAGGCGCTGGAAGGTGTCCAGAGAAGGGCACTGGAGGTGGAGAAAGGTCTGGAGCACAAGTCTGATGGGGAGCAGCTGAGGGAGCTGGGGGTGTTCACTCTGGAGAAAAGGAGGCGCGGGGGGGCTTAACTGCTCTCTACAATTCCCTGGGAGGAGGCTGAAGCCAGATGAGGATCGGCCTTTTCTCCCAAGTAACAAGTAATAGGATGAGAGAAAATGGCCATAAATTGAGACAGGGGATGTTTAGATTTGATCCTGGGAAAACTGTCTTCAGCCAAAGTGTTGTCAATCACTGAGAAAGGCTGCCCAGGGCAGTGGTGGAGTCACCATTCCTGGACGTATTTGAAAGTCGTGTAGATGTGGCACCCAGGGACTTGGATTAGTGGTGGACTTGAACACACCCAGTTCAAGTATAATGGTAACAATGTTTCTGTTTCCACTGCTGAAGGGAGAAAACCTAGTTCAGCAGGAGAGGGTATGAAGCTAGGATATAGCCAGGATGATACGAGCACAAGCAATGACAGCATTTATTTTACAACCATAAGCTTGTGCAGACTTCTTATCTAATTATGCCTGAGTGCATTTGTAGACAAGTGTTTAAGGCAGGTCTGGGAATAGCCTTTGCTGTTAAAGGCTTTGCAGTGATCAGCACAAGTGCAAGCACTGTATTTTGTCAAGGAGAAATGAATCTTCACAAGCAGAGAAGACTGGGCACCCACGGAAGAAGGCACGAAGACGGCTAATGCAAGGTCCACATTACCCTTCCAGATGTGCAGTTATCCCTAGGAGAATCAAAAAGATATTTGCCAAGGTATCGTTTAAGCCATTGTCAAGATGCAACTCTATGTGATTTTTAAAGTAAAATAAAATAAAGTAAGATTGAAACACTTGCTTTTATAAATAATCTGTATGTGTTTATTTTACTTCACTGAAGCCTGAAATTGATATAATGTTTTTCTTAAAATTGCTGAGTTGAAGTATATTACCGAACGTATCTTTAAAGATCTAAAAGCTATGCAAAAAGGACAACAAGATTTGATGCAGTGGCTGACAGACTGCTCTGACTGTTTCCTATTGTGGCAATTGTTGCTTAGGTCTCAGATCACAGCATGGAGTTACATACAGCATGTGCTGCAACAAATCCATACAATCAGGGAAGGACAGACTGTCAGCCTCAATTTTGCATTTTCCTGTTTTTGTCAGCATGTATCACTCCACAGCTCAACATAAATTAACTTTAACACAGGACTTTGTGTCTGTCTAAACATAACATTTAATACGTTCCAATGCAGTTATATTGTTCTGCTTTGGAAAACACAGTCAGAAAACAGCGTTGTAACTTGCCATTAATTTCATTATGACTAATGAAACTGAGGTTGTTCATATAAATCAATGCAACTGGATGCCGACAGTGAGCATAGCTGACGTGGAGAAATGAAGATAATTGAGAAAGGTTCCATACTGTGAATCATCACAAGTTGGCTTGAAAAATAACAAAGGAACTACTTTCAGAGAACTCATTTTGAAGATCCTCCTTGTTTAATATCTGAAGTAAGTTGTGTGCATTCTACTATGACAGCTAAAGCCGAGTTTTGAGAAAAAAACCATAAATTATCTGTAATTCCTTAAAGAGTAAGGTGTCAAATATTGACACTTAGAATGCATCTCCAAGATGTTTGTAGCTGTATGGTTACACAATTTTCTCTTAGAATAATAACACTTCCAGCATTAATTAGCTGTCCTGTATAATGAATAGAATGAAACTTCATAAAATGAGCCAAGTGTATTCACCTAAGGAACTCTTTAAACAATAATTAGCATGATGAAATGCAAACAAAAAATGCTTGTTCCTAAGGGCTTGAAAAATACTTGTTTTATTAAGTATTTCTCCAGTGTACTTCACATTTAGGCATCTAATCCATTCCCTTAAAAATAAAGGGTATTTTCTTGGGAACTCTACAGCAAAGCAGTTTAGCACAGTAGAACCTTTTCTCTCTAACAAAATCTAACTGGATCAGAAAATACAGGAGTGTTTATGCCAAGTAGAGCATGTCTAATTATTAGTACTACACATCAAGAAAATGCCAAATTTAAAATATAAATATGGTTTCAACAGAGTAAAAATGCACAGCCATGCTGAAGTAACTGCTTATCTAAGTTGCTTAGTGGGCTTTAATTTTCCTTTTGGCTCCTTAACATAAACACCTTAATAAACATGGAAGTTTTTCCCTTTTATATGGTTAAGTAAGAATGCAATAGCTTACCTAATAACTTCATTCAGGACTTGTTCAAAAGAAAACTAAAAACTGATATAATGAAGTAATAATGAAGGTTTTAATGGGCTAGGTAAAGAATTGGCATGCATACAAACAGACAACTTCATTTAGAAGATAAAATAATTCTCCAATTTTGAACCAGGTGTTTACTTTTCCAAAAAGCAGAATGCCTTAATACTGAAGAAGACACTGTCTGTTTGCAAACTGGGATATAATTAGCAGACTATATAACTTACACTGAAGTGTAAGGTTAACCAAAGTTGCATATTGGGAGCTACACAGATCTCTAATAAGGTCTATTTGTGTGTCAGCCATTTGTTTTCATTATAGTTTGTGCTCACATGGCAATAACAATTTTTGATACACAAAGTATTAAATTTTCTTTATGCCAGTCTAAAAATAATATTAAATACATATTTGCCATAAATGATAAGCAACGTTTATGAGAATTCTTGTGAGGAAGAAGACAGCCCCTGCTAAATTGTGGATCTGAATTACTCATAATTGTTCAAATGACACCACATGTCTTCATCTATATACACTTAATGAACTCACGCTTGCAAACTTAAGAGAAAGTCTTCTTACTAATGATAGTGACAGTCACATACAAACACATTTTGAGTCAGATAGCCACTGGAAGTTTCAGGTTCTGGTACCGTTACTCATTAATAAAGCTTAAAATCTGCAGTCTTAAAACTGTCTGATGAAAAATCTATTTGATCAACATTGGAGTATTTCAGAAAACCCTTGGTTTTGTCACAGAAAATAGTCCTTCCCTTCAGCAGTGGTATCACTCAGATAAATGAGTGCCTTTTTCTTCCGTAAAAAATAAAGCAAAATCATGCCTTATTTTCTGTAAAGACAATCTTTCTGGGAATGCTAACGCAGTCTGTTCTATTATCAGGTAAAAAATTAAGCAAATTTTAGCTTATGGAAAGGCTCCAAACAGTCAAACACTATCCAAATGAAGATGGTATACATGGAATCTTGTTAGAGAGTAGCAAACATTTATCTGTAGCACATCTGCAGCAGTTTCGAAGTCTTTTCTTGATGCGTAAGCAGTCACACAGGCTGAAGAAACAAATTTGCTCCTTTCTGCCGGAAGAATAATTACTTTCAATATTATTTATACTTTTGAGCAGCATGAATTTTAGAATTTTATGAGGAAGAAAACGCAGTGAATAATTTTCTGTTTCATAATCCAGAAGGGTAAGCAGTTGTGTTAGCAGAGTGGTGACCATGAAAGCAAAACTAACTGAACTGCTACTAACTGAAATTTCCAGATACATGATCTCAGCAGATAAATTCACTCCTATTTGCCTTGTCTTCTGACAGCTTTTACAGGGGCTGTACTGCTCTACATTCCATCACAAATGATTTGGTGTACAGGTGACAGGGTCCCAGTCCTTGTTAAACAATGTGGATCACAAAACTCCAGCTGTATCCATAACTAAAGGCAGTGTGGGAAATATTTTGGTGAGTTATTTCCAAACTTGTAACTAATTGCTATGCTGCTGAAATTCCACTATTACTATTTAGTTGAATTGTATGCACACCAAAACTAGCCCAGGCACGAATGAGACAAAACCAAAAGGTCAGTATGATGACATTTGAACTCAACAGTTCCATTTTTCTTCAACAGTAAGAGGAGAAAAAGAAGGCAAACTTTTGCCAAGGAAGTATTTTTTCCCCCTCTCCCTGCTAGCCACAAGATTCCATGAACATTACTCAGAAATATCAACAGTGCTGCTACAGATAAATTTCAACAGTGAACACACCTTTGTGCATGTAGTGTAAAAAAATAATTTTGATCCTTGCAGTAGATCAATATCTTTGTTTTCCTCAGCTATGAGCACCGCTTTTATCCTGGATGTCTTTTGTTCTACTATATTGCAGACAATACATCCCCAAAGCTGAAATGGACTTCCACCACATTTTGTTGTTATTGCTTTTTGCCTCAGTATGTCTGTCTTCAATCATATTGACAGTAATTTTTTTTTTTTTTTAAAAAAAGTTTAAATTTCTTTTCATTCAAAACTGTACTTGTGCCAGAAGTCTGTGCTTATGGCTGTAAACCTCTATCCCTCATACTTAAAACTGTTTTGGTTGTACGAAAAAAAATGATGTTGCATAGAACCTATCCTGTAAAATCCATTATTAGCTAGGACATTAGTCAGGACACCTCTAGATAACTGAATCTTCTGTAAAGTCTACATGTGGTAACTCTTCTTCCAGCCTTCTGAAACCACCCCCATTTAAAATATTTTCTGTCAGTTCTGTCTGTTACTTTCCTTGTCTCTTTCAACCCATTTGTTGCTTGGAGTCCCACTCAAGAGCATCATAACTCCTACTCTATTAAGTAATTATGAAAACTAAATGACTCCTCTCTAAGCTGAACA
Organism: Callaeas wilsoni; assembly: GCA_013398955.1. Lineage (NCBI taxonomy): Eukaryota > Metazoa > Chordata > Aves > Passeriformes > Callaeidae > Callaeas > Callaeas wilsoni. Next base: position 204,031 of record VWPU01012080.1, on the reverse strand, counting down.
GTAAAATTCAACATGGACTCAAACCCAAAAGAATAATGAGCTTGTATTATTAACTACTGATTTATTTCCAATGCAAATGACACTAAAATTAGGATAATTAGAAATTATTCATACCCCTACACTTTAATTTACTTTGGCAAACAAATTATGTCCATAGATTTGTCAAGTTGCAGAATCACCCAGGAAATGAGCAAAATGCTATTGGGAAGCTAGTATTTCATAGCTGTGTGAAGTATTTCTAAGAATTGTAACCTGGACTAAAGCCATAATCCTCTTTCATTGCACTCAACAACATGGTTGTTGTGAAAAAATGTGAAAAATCCAGGAAACTGAATTAAAGCAAGCCTTATCACGGAGGGGAAAAAGGAAAAGATTACTAACAGACAGAAAAGTTTCATACATGAACATCACCTGTAAGTTTCACTAGCAGTGGGAGCCACTACCTCCACTACGGCTGATAACCTGCATTTACCCACTAATGTGTTTTGCCATCAAAATGCTGTAAGCAGAAGAAAGCTGTGTACTTTTTACTCCCTTGTTACTGGCTTACTCCTATCCAAGGGATGACAGATCCACAACAAGAAGGGCAAGGAAAGAGAAAAGAACAAAGGTAGCTGCAGGTTTGAGGACCTCACGGCTTTTCTACTCTTCTATTTTTCAGGTTCCACAGACTTTATACCAAAGTCATTCCCAAAGCCTCCAAGAAGACCGAAATGCCAAGGAATTAAATTCCCAAAATGCAAGACCTCTTTTTCAGTCTTCCAAACTTTAGTACAAGCTGGGAAGAAGACACTTAACTTTCATGTAACAGTTTCAGTGAAAGAAGCCCAAGCTTATGCATCTTCTCGGGTTTTTTGACTGATTATATTGGAGAATGGCATTATCACATATTGTTAATGTATTTCGTACTTCTTTAATGAAAAATCTTTCATTGATATCTCAAGTTAGGAATTTAGTCTTAAACTGTAATTACAGATACATCACTAAGACATGGTTCCTTTTTGTCGAAAAATTCATTTTATTTTCCATGCAAACAAAATTGTTTTAAATAAATAATCACTTTCCGGGATGTCTACATAAATAAAAGTAACCTTTTCTCCTATTGCCACCCAAAAAAAGTTAAAAAACAGAAAGATTTTGTTTTCTTAGCAAAAATCATACTGAAAGTTTTAAGAATGGTAGATGACTTAGAAGTAGACAAGTCATAACTTTGTCATAAACAGATGGCTTGTGTAAGGGTTGATAAATAGTACAAGAAGCAACAGACTGTTGTTTAATTCATCCAGTTGTGTTCAAATATGTATCTTGTTGTGTCTATCAACTTAGATCTTGGTTGCAATTTTGGACTTGGTAAATGAGAAACACAAATCTGAATTATACTCGGCAAAATTTCCCTTTATCTTTCTAAAGGCCATAAGCAACATCATAACATCTACAGAAAACAGAAGAGGCGAGATGATTGAGAGTTTCAATGGAACTATGCTGTAAATCTGCTAAAAACACGCTTTTAATGCAAAGTTTTCTCTTTTTTTTTCCAAATGCAGCAACAAATTAATCCATAGTTCTATAATACTACTCAAATTAGGACTGTATGACTTGGTTAAGAAAGAATGAACGTAGATTAGCTTTTTGATATTATAATGCAATAATTTTCAAATAGTTTTTTGTGGACTGTAGGAACTTGCAATACTTCTGAAGGCTTCATGGAAGACTCAAATATGGCATACAGTAATCTACACATATTTGTGTAACATCCATACTTCCATTACAAAATTTATAGAGATCTACCAATCAAGGAAGGCTGAACATCACTAGTGCGAATCAATTGCTACAATGATGTATATTTTACACTGAGGTAGGTATATTTAAAAGAAAAGTGGATACTGTCACATTTAAAGCAGCAAGTACACAACATTATAGATACAAAAAATGCTTAATTTTGAACAAAAGCAGGCATTTCTAAATGCACACACATATAAATGTATAAATGAAATCTGCATGGACATCTTAAAAAGATTAATAATGCACCCAAAGAATCATTTTCTTCATTACTTGGCTGAAAATTTCTAAAAATTTAAAAGAAAAACACTCCCTGTCCCCATGCCTTCTGCAGACACCCACTCCTTCTTTAGAAAGACTTAACAGAAAGATAAAAATGTGAACTTTACATTTACAAAGACAGACATTCAATGGTTCATTGGGAGATTAAAGTCCAGGATCCTGAGACACTGAATGAAATCATCAGTCTTTTCGAAAGAGATACTGTAATATCTTTGTCTATTCTAGTTGTTGCAAGTTAGCTGTTGAACTAAAATTAACTCATAGGCCTGAGAAATTATCTGCAACAAATTCATACAAGGTCTTACAGTAAAATCAACATCTTGAATGAAATTAAAAACTACCTGGAAATTGGAGCATGTTCTGGAGCATATATTGAAAAGTTTTGCAAAGAATCCAGTGGAGCAGCTGGCAGTAATTTATTCAGGATTTTACACCAGGTTAAGGCATAGCTACAGGAAGGACACATTGCCTTAATATACTCTCAGTTCAGTAGGTGAAGACACTAGCTAACAGGGTGGAGACCAAAGGTGGGGAAAAATTTGAAGCCTCCTCACCAAACCTATTTGCTACCTGTTCACTTCCATTTAATCATTTCAAAGCAGAAAACAACTGAAAAATTTTCATATACAGAATGCTTTACCAGCAAATATTAAGTATCATCTGCTACAAAATCAATTGTCTTGGTGCTTCTTCTAAACTAATTGCTTTTTCTGAAAATGATCACTTTCATGTAGTTTAATGTAGTCTAACTATTGCTTTTTCTGAAAATTACCACTTTCATGTAGTCTAATGTAGTCTCATGTAGTCATGTAGTCTAACTCAATAGTTACGTAGGCAGCCCTCTTCCATATCTCTATTATACACCTGGATTAGAAAGAAATTTCTATTTTGATCTCAATGAAAAGTGCAAACTTGACTTTGATTATTTGGATTCCATTATAAACCAAAATGTAAGCATCTCTCTCACTGACTAAAGGCTAACAATGAAAGACCTTGAATAATGGAGTGCATTAGCCCCAGGAGGAGAGTTACTTTACGGTGTTAACCAATATCTGGACATCAGAAAAAACACCCAGATTTCGGTCTGTGACCTGTTGTTTCCTCTGAATATCTCAAAGATGCCAAACACTAGGAGTGATGACATAACAGCTTACGTTAATGGGCTTGCTGCTTAATTTTAGAAAATAGTCATGTAGTTAAAAATGTCTTTAATGAGTACTGTTTAACAATATCTTAAAAGAATATATATTGTACATTGCAAGACTTCAGAGATAATTCACTGAAATTCTATGCTCAGAATAACTCACTCTAAATCAAGTGAACTGCTCACCAGTTCAGACCAATGCTACACATACATCCCAGTTATCCGAAACAAGAACATCTCAGGGCAATTAACCTGTTGCTGAGGCATATTTGGTGTTCATAGTGTCTAAATGTGTAACAGACCTCCAAAGTATAATCTGTCAGTCCTAGAAAATTGCACAGATTCACTAGGAATTGTATGACTTCCTTGTGTCAGAACAACCAGAAGGAATGGGGTTTTTTTGCAGACTGTAGGAATCTGCAATACTTCAGGCTCCCAGTCCACAGGGCTTGAGCACAGGTTTCACATTATTTACCATTTTTCTGTATTTTTAGTAAGTACTTAGATGATGCTCATCTCCCTAGAATATACAGTCACTACCAACAGATTCAGAAAGTTCAGATGTAAGGCCAATTTCACCTCTGCAACCATTTGCAAACTGGTTCTACAGGGACTGTAAACAGTATAGACTAATGTATCCATTTTGACCTCTGAAGTATTTCAGCTGAATATTCACTGAGCTGAATATTTCAGCTATGTGAGCTACACACACATAAACCTCATACATAATCATAGCAGAAGTGTGTTAACGACAATGTTAAGACATCAAAATGTACTGGTGAACATAGATAATCATGTTTGTCCTAGTTGTCTGTTTTTTAAAATATATTTGTCCCTGCACTACTTAGACCAAATAATAGGGAGTAACAAGTCAGTGGAAAAAAACATTTAGTATGTTTTTATTACCTTTCACCTCAATGAGATGATGTTTCATAATAAAAACAGTAACAAGACTTGTTTCCTTTTTTTTTTAATTTAATAAATGCAAAATAAACTTTTTTTTTTTTTTAATGACACTTCTCTGCCATATGGGAAATCCTTTAGTTCTGAAGTAAATTAACAGCTCAGATTGAGCCACCAGATATGACACAGAAGTGAGATGCTGGTCACTGGAGTGATGGTGCCTCAAGTACAACTCCCACTACAGCAACTTGTCAGCTAAACAACATGCATCCACCCTCAGCTTGCATAGTATTTTATCAAGAAATCGATGCTATAATATATATATAAATATATATATATCTCAATATATATCATCTTGATAATATATTCTCAAGAAATTGTAGTGTTCAATAAGCACATTAAAGACCATTTCAGAAAAGATAATTTCACAAATTGCTGTTCTCTTCATGCAACTTTACATAGATAATAGTGGCCATTTCTGTTTAGTTAAAGGACTGAACCAGCAAAAATTGTGCATGTGGTCATGTGGAACTGACAGTGTTTAGTTTTAATGTTCCCCTGGGATTCAAGAACTTCTAGCAAAATCCTAGTGTGTAAGTATTTTGCATTTGTGTGTAAAGCCATTCTGTTCTAAGCATTATCTTTGGGAAACAAAAATTAGAATTCTCCTAGCACCAATATTTTAAATTAAATTTTCCAAAAGAAAGTCTATGGATGTAGACAGACAATGGCTTCAGCTGTCAGCAACAAGTGAAGGTTATTCCCAAGGAAGAAGAAATTGTATTCTACAAAATAATCTCTAAGAATAGTTACATTCAGAATTAGAGGCTGCTAGGAATAGTTTTAATCAAAGAGAAGTTTGCTTCAAGTAAAACATGAGAAATTTTTTGTATCTGTTAAACATTTTTGTTCTCAGTCACACCTGTAGTCCATTCCCAGATGCACTGGAAACAGTATCTTAGTATGGCAGCAGAAGAACATATAATAGGTATTACTAGGAGGATAATTATTCAGGAGGATCTAAACTGTCATAATCTGAAGTTTCATTCACTTCAATGGCACTATGCCGATTTTCATGAGCAAGAACTTGGACCATTTTGTTGACGCACTAAATTAGATTAAATACTTTGTTTCTCTAAAGCACTATCTCAGAAGGAAGGTTTCCCACATTCCTGTGACAGACTGTAGAATATTGCTCATTACTGACAAGTAGAATATATATATGCATATATATAAACATATTTTATATATATACACACAGACACACATATATAGATATATACACCAACATTTCTTTTCCTGAACAACCACTGTCATTAAAAGACGTCTCACTCTGTTTTATGTGTATCTGATCACTACAGAATCCTAAACCAGGAAAATCTGAAAGCTTGGGCAAGTAACTTGTGGAGGACTGTGACAAACAAATAATGGAACTGAAAAACAAACGTTATACAAAATAAAATCTGAGAAAACTTTAGTTTTCAGGACAATGTAAAGTCAGACACCGTAACTTTGGAGAAATACTTTAAAGCTTGGCCATGTGTAAAGGTTTAACAGGTATGTACACACTACTCAGAGCCAGTTTCATTGAAGTGATCTCCAAAAGGACAGTGGAAATAATTGCAAAAAAGCTTCATGGACAAGGAAGTGTTTACCCTTACACCTTGCAGTAGAACAAATTACATACAGACTCATCCACTTGGAAATCTGGCAAACTGGGTGAATCAAGACTAGGAAGCTGACCAATAGAGAAGCTAATGGAGAATATTTATGAAAAATAGTAGCTTGCTTAAAACCAACTTGGGATGTGAACTATTTCAAGGGCACAATTTTCTTATTTCTTCCTGGAATGCACTGCTTTTGAAGACCTTCCTATACACAAAACTAAAATCTTAGATTTTACATTGCATTTTAAAATTAAAAAGCTTTAGTATATCTATAGCTGAAGAACAAAAAGGTAAAACATATAATTTATTTTGAAATAGATTAAGAAGTATTATACTGATTTTTTCCTTAGTAGTAATATTTTTCTGACTGTAAATGAGATACCTCCGCACGCAGTTTTTTCAATGTTTGTTTTTTCCATGGAGTTTTTTCTGTAATTCAGCTTACTGCTGAAATAAGACTTCTCCTTACTAAAGAACTAAAATCTGAATGCAAACTACATGTAGATTAAATCAAAGTAAGCTATTTAAACAAAATTGTGAGGGAATGGGTATGTCCTTTATAAAATAGCTTTCACAGATTAGAAAAATCATGATCCAATTAAACAGTATTTCCTTTTGCTTTTATCCTGTTTTGATCTGACTGCTCTAGTTGCAAACTTGAAAGATTATTGTCAAATATTATTGCATTAATAATAGATAAATAAGTACAATAATTTACAATCAATTTCAACAGCTTCTTTTATTAACTTGTCGCTTTGTTAATTATGTTTTTGCTCTTTCATCCTTCGTATTTCATGTGTAGATAGAGACAGAAACAAAGTGAAAGAAAAAGATCAAGTGCAATGTTCAATGAAAAAAAAAAAAGAAAAATGTAACTTGTGAAATGTCTCTTTAGGCCAGCTGATTGCAGGGTAACTACCAAAAAGCTGACATACACACTTTTATTTATATCTACTCAAAAGCAAGAAAATGTCAAAGAATCAGGATGAAGCTGATTTCCCTCTTGTGTATGTGCATAGGTTTTGATTATAGGCTTTTTCCTCAATTGATGAACTATTGCATGGAGTTCTGAAAATCACTTTACAAAAATAGTGCTGTGTTCGGGGTCAATACCTCTCCAACAGTCAGCTATAAAGTCAGCTATAAAGTTGCCACTGATTTTTTTGGAAAAGAATGGGATCAGGTCCTTTTTATTTTGGCTAGAAAGATTTTGGAAGTCTGCTTCCAGGAACAATAGAAAAACCCACATTTGACTAATTTGTGGTATTCGCTGATATTTTTTTTCTGCTAAGGGGACAAACTGAATGTGATTTTACACAATTTAAAAACTATCTTTCACTTGGGAAAGACTATGACCTTAATCTGAATATCTGCTATACTAGTAAATACTGGCTATACCAGAAAATACAGCTACTATCTGAAAATATTAAAAAAGAGAAATAGAAAATGTAATTTTGAAGCTTTTTTTTCTCCTTTATCAAAGGACCAAATCCTCAAGGTTTTGTATAGTGCATTTGTTTTGACCCCTCTTCAAAAATCTCACTGTTTTTCAAGGTTAGCTATGGAGTTTAGACAACGGTCTTCCTGCAGTACATGCAGTGCATCTGGAATCACGTATTGTTCCTAAAGCTGAGAGCCACTGGTGATACTCTATACGAAAAAATGTATCTCTGTTTTTAATGATAAAATATAAAAAGTCTGAGAACTTGGTAGACTTGAAAGTCTTCATGCACATAACTAATCCCGTGACAAATTTCCACTACTCCCCTGCTTCCAGCATTTTTTTTCACTCTATCAATTCCCTCACAGATGACAGAAACGAGTGAACCCACATCTAAATTTAATTTTTGCACTAGGGCAGCTGACAGGAGCCTGCAGATCATGTGCTGTGCTGTGCTGCCCTGCCAAAGCATTTGACTACCTGGGAACACTTCCACGTGATGCACCAAAGTGAGATTTCGGCGACGGTAAGGGTTGTGAAGCACTGCTCCAATGTAATCATGTAATTACAGTAAAATGTTCTTGATTAAAGGCTGGCCTGTAGCATTAGTATCATAGGTAAAATATACCATCTAAAAGCCATTTCAAAAAGGTGTTTTTGTCAGATAGGAAAAAATAACAAGTCAAATTAAGTGTAATTCCCAAAACTTGATGAAATCTGTGACAGGGACAGGAACAAAGCGTGGATCTCTTGATGTTTTTCTCCTAGTTTATTTAGTCATTTGACATGCTGCTTTCTCCATATGCAATACAAGCACAAAATCAAATTGAATCGACATTAATTATAGGACATTATTATAAACTGTTCATTGCTTTTAATGTCTTTCTTTAATAATTTCTGCATCTTTAGTATCAATGTTTGGCCATTCCAAGTTTTGCTGCAGAGGGCCAGAAAGGGAAGAGAGGAATCATAAAACACCTTTTTTAATTCAAAGCTGAGCAGTTGTTCTGCAAGCACTACCACTCTTCCCACGCAACAGCATGAATTACACTTTTTCCAGCTAGGATTTTTTTCTGTGACCTTCTTTGGCATTTAAGTGCAGAAAAGAAAGTATTTCAGGGCTGCATGTGTCACTCTCAGAGATCTGAAGTTCCGGTTGCCTGCAGGGGCCATTTAAAAACATTAGCGTTGTCCTGGGAAAAGCAGCCTTTGGACATACTCTCATCCATAACAAAAGAGATTCTAAATAATAATCAGTGTGAGAATGTATTGTTTCTCTTTGACCACTGGTGTAGGAAACCTGGTCGTATCATAAAGTCTTGTGAAGAGAAGAAGCATGTAGAGGCAAATAATGGGAAAATAGGATGCCTATGGTGTATGTTCAAACTCTCAGGAATAGCTTTTACCGAGATTAAAAAGGGAAATGAAACTGAATCCTTTGACCAGCTTTTCAGTGAACCTTTGACTAGTTTTGCAGTGAAGTGAGTATACAGTAGCAATCTGTTCCACTCAGGGCTCTAAAACTTTTTAATGCAGTATTTATGTAAAATAGTTTTAGTTTATGATTTGATATGTCAAGCAGGAAGTTGATTTAATTTTCACTAGAGATTTCTTTTCTAAACAACAGAAGTAAAATTACATTTTACCTGTAGACACAGGTACTGTCTTTAAATGAAGAGCAATTTTATTCCTCCAGTAAACAATAATTTTTAAAAATGAACTTAGGACAAAAGCCTTAAAAAATCATTGCAGTTTTTTTGGTGAGAGGCATTAAAAAAAGCTGACAGCAGTTGGATGGACAGCCCATGATTTCAGAAAAAGGATCTCTTTCCTTTAACAGACTCACCGTTGATCTAAAATTACTTCTTACTAAAAGTGCAGAGATCAATATTTTCCTAGTTCTAAGATGAGTGCTTTTACATTTTAGTTAGTTGCATACTGATTTCTCCAAAAAGATACTTTTTTCAGCAAATATCTACAACTACATACTGAACATACACCATATCTTCAGATACAACTCAAACCCTGCTTTGTCAAACACACTCTTTTATGGTTGATATATCCACAGGTCATTTGATAGAGGGAAAAAATATTGTCAATGAAAGGGAAAATCTTTTCCCCCCCCCCCTCTGTATATGGTCCCTGAGTTTTGCCATATCATCAGTAAAAAGAAGCCCTACTATCAATATTGAGCACTCTGAGGACTTAAAGGACACAATAACCAGTTTGGGTACTTTGTACCCAAGCAAGATATTTTTCTATTTCTTTTTTTGGAAAGAAAGGGATTTGGGGATTGTATGTGAAACATTTTATCACTGCTAACTCTTACATGCATCAATTTTGTGTATTTAAAATACTTCGTGTCCTGGGAGTTCTTATCAAAACAATACATTACCAGCAGCTTTAACAGTTTGAAGCACATGCATAGCTAAATGTTCTGCCTCCAAATTCCCTCTAAGTACACAGTAAGTAAAAATCCAAAATGTTGAAATGACTGTTAAGTGCAAGTAGGTATAATAAGACAGGCACATAGTGAGCGCCCTGAGCTGTACGTGAACATCCACACATATAAAATGAGTATTTGGTAGAGGATGATTTAAACAGCTGGGAAAATATCTATGACAAACATGCCAGAGTGTGCCACAATCTCCAACTGTTCCTCAAACCTTCACAACAAACTGCAGAAATCTACATTAGAAGTTAAGCAACAGATGCTAACTGAATGTCTGTGGTCAAATTGGATGAGCCCAGGATCTCTCACTCTTTTATTTTTTTTTCTCAATCATGCCGTGAATGTATGTGCAGCTGCAAAATTTCACTGGAACGTTTTCAAGGCTATTTCAGCATGGTAGCACCAGAAGAACTCAGAGTGCAGAATTCAGCACAAACGCATTACAAGTGCTGCAGACTCCTCATCGTGAACTTTGATATGAAAACAGAAATCCTGACAAAGTGCATCTGCTGAACACAAAGAGAGATGGATCATTCATGTAATAGCTCAGATTTCAAGGTTTACTGGGCAAAACCCCAGTACCCAGCATGTACCGCAGAGTATCCAGAGCCCATTAAGAAGAATTATAGAATAGAAACTTCATTACACTAATAGACATTTGAGACAAGATAGTAATTTGGCATAAGACTTACAATATGACAGCATTACAGATCTATTTTGAAATCTATAAAGATAAAGAAATCAACATTTATCTCAGGAAAATAATATACTATTTCTAAGGTGATCAAGAGATTGGTGTTTATCCTGATAAAAGATGATTTTAAGTCATGTTTCCTTTCTGCAGGTGGTAGTTCATGAGATGAGAAAACAAAATGTGAAATTCTAGTGCCCTTGCATAAGGTGCCTTGGAAATGATGTCTCCAAAGAGCTGTAGTACTCCATAATTACTACTACATTCCCCTGGGAACCTTTGTCTAACAAAGGATCACGGGCCATCTTTTTGTTTGTTTGTTTGTTTGTTTTTATTTTTGGGGGGTTTTTTTGTAACAAAAGGTAATGAATTTAAAGTTTTATTATGCGATCTTTGACAATTTCAGTGAGATAAACCATTTTAAATAAACACAGCATGCATATTCCAATGTATTTTAAAAGGTGACACAGAGGATCTATTGCCTTTTTATATGGGGAATCACAGGTGCCTAGGACCAGCTTTGTTCAGGAATACTGTCAAGTATATAGGTGGATGATCAGGAACATACGTAATCATATCATGCAAGGCATATTTATTATAAATATTCTTGTTAAAGCCACAATTCAAATTTAATTTTCTGGCATGTAAAATGAAAGCAGTCAAGCCTCTGACTTGCAAGATCAAAACTACTTCACTTCCCAGCAAAAAAAACCCAAAACCAAGATAGATGCTTGTTAATTGAGTCTTAGGGGATAGAAGATAAGAAAATAAAAATTAATTTTCCTGCTTACTGTACACTGTTTGACTTTTGGATTACAAAATAAAGCTGAGCACAGTATGCCCAGCTATTATTCAAAGTACTTTCAAATAAAACCCAAAACAAAACAAACCAACAACAACAAACCACAAAAAAACCCCAAAACACAAGAAACCAACCAACCAAATAACAAAAAAAAAACCACCAAAAAACCCACCAAAAAACCCCTAAAATCAACAACCACAAAAAACCACCAAAAAACCACCAAAAAAAAAATTTGGATTTATATTTCAGCTTTTCTTTGTCCAATTCAAAGAGTGTGACCTTAACCCAAGCACAGTAAAAAAATTCTAAATGTTGCAAAGAGTACAGCAACACTTAGTTATTAACACATCTCACAAAGGAACAAAACTGACATATGACATCAGCTTTTATTCCTCAGATATATGAGATTTATTTTTTGGACATGGAAGGACATTAGAGGTTTGGACTCTAGTTGCCACGTTCTATAAGAATTCATACTGAACCAGAATGCAGAAATGTTGAAAAATTTTCAACAATAATTTCAGCAATCATTTTCTTTGGACCAGCTTTCAGAATTTATATTTAGGTCAAGTATCAAGGATTTCACATTATATGCATTACATTTGTGCTATCAGTAAATCCACTGATTACAGTTAAAGAACATTGATGTTCTATTTAATAACTTCAACAGATACCCTTGGCGAAATAATCCCAGAACTATATTTTTGATTCTGAACCAAGTATTTAAGTGATCACTTATTTGTTGTTTTGTGCACCTTATCATGATTGAAACACTGAGAAGTTACAATGTCAGCTGGTAGAGATTCTAGACTTCACAATTTCAAAAAGATGACTAGTTTCCTGTCTCTAAAACAAAACCATCCTGAGCAGAACCAACAAGGAATCTTAAACTTGATTTAAAGATACCACAAACCTGTCATAAGCTCAACTATGTATTCAAATCTTTAACCAATTTACTTAGAAACAAAAATATGTATTTCAGAAAGTTGGACTTTTTTTTTTTTTTTGCAAGACCCATGCTGCACACAACAAAATTATTTAACTAAGGTCATGCCTATACAAGGAAAAATGCATTGATTTAACTAAACTGATTGATTTTAAATCCAGTTAAACTGGTGCAAACATCTAATGTAAATGCACTTATCCCAGCTAAGACCTCACTTAAATTAATTTAGCTTACTTCAGCAATTTATCAATGTTAGCTAAACCAATTCTAGCAAAGGTTAAGCAGGTTTAAGAGCTTCTGTATAAGGAGTTTGAACAGATTTAACTATATTGACTTAAAAACATTTTAATTAAAACAGTGTAACGTCTCATATGGACAAGACTTAAATCCCCAAGGCAGAGAAGCAAAGCGGCAAACTGGAATTTGTCCTGGCTTCCACCTGAGTACCTCTCTGCTGATAAAGGGTACATAGGCTATGTAACCAGCATGTGGGAGGAGGCACAGTAGAATCAAGACTAATTTCAGATGCCAGAAGATCTTGTGTGACCAGCAGAAGGAGCAAAAAAGAAAACAACCCCAAAAACACAATCCCAAAAGCATAGTTAAGGATTGAGGAAACCTGGTCTGGGTATAAAATGAAATATAACAGAAGTACCATTCTAGCATGGCATTTTAAAAAGTCTGCTCTCAGAATGAGAACTAGCATATCTGTTTAAGACATTAAAAAAAAAATATACTGGTGCAGTATTCAAAAAGGGTTTCCCTCTTTTATATCAATTCAGTCAGTCTCGGAATTTCCTGGTATGTATCTGTGGTAGCCTCATCATATTATTTTAAAGTGAGCCTCACAAGAGGGATGACCAGTGGCAAAACGCATCAAGATCAATTTTCTCCTGCCCATCAAAACAGTAATCACTGCAGCCTTTTAAACAAACTTTCACACCAGCTCATCCTTGTCAGCCTTGAGAGGCGTGGATCTGCAGACGGGTGCAGGGCAAGCACCCCACACCTCCTGGCTGGGCAGCACGTGCAGCCCAGAAGTGACAGTGTCCCACTCCATGCTAACACATGCACCTATTCCCCCTCCCTGGCATGTGAGCAGAAATCAGTGATGATCAGAGGAGCTACAGACACTCAAGGCATCTGCACAAACCCACACTCATTTTTGACTTTGTGATTCTTAACTCTGTTAGCTCAAGATTTTAAAAGAATTTACAACTACTAGAATACAGAGAGTAGCTACAGTAGAGAGGCTTTCATTCCTATTAATCCTGCTGCAGAAACTGATCTAAACTCACTGCAGCTGGCACAGTTGTACGTGACACTTCCACCTGACTACTTTCTGCCTTTTCTTTCTGATTTTGCAGATATTCTCTCCTTCCTGAAGTTTACTGGCACTCTGAGTGCAATTTCACGATTCTGGCTAAAAACCTGTTTAAATATGTTTTTTCCTTTCTGATACCAATCCTACTGGACGAATCAGCTAAGATGTTCTGTGTGGGATATATGTCTGAATCCTTCCCTTGACACCTGAGATCATCACCATTACTACTTGCTTAGTCTGTGCTGGTCTAATTTTTAGTATCCAAAATTAACTTTCTCACTAAGACATACAGCAAATGTACAACTAAGTTAGAGATTGCATAAGCTTAAAACTGACACATTTAGAGACATTTAATAATGTGTTGCCAACTGAACTTGATCTTGTATTGCCTCTCAACTTTTAGGAGAATGAAAGAAACAATTGTAGTTAGAATTTCTTAAAGTAAACTCTGAATTGCTGAATTTCAGTGCTTTAAAAAGACATCTATGAAAATATGGCAGTGTATGCTGATTAGATGATTTACTAGGATACAGAAAAATATATCTGTAATTTCAAAATGTGATTTTAAAGAGGGGCTGAGTATTTTAAGTGGTATTTCATCACTATTTCATCACTCTGTCTTTAGCTAATTGTCCCAGTATTCTTTGCTAACCCTGGTAAACAGTTTACAAATTATCAGGCAACTAAGTGCAAGGTTAAGTTTAATCTCAAATACTGGTGATATTACTAAGTTTGAAAGAGAGGACTTTATTCGCTTATGATGTCACCAGGTGTTTTTCACAGTTAAATGTGTGTTATGTGTTATGAGCTGTGTGCCAACACAAAGCCGTATTCTCTCTTTAAAGACATACTAATAAAATTTAGAATGAAGTTAAGGATGAATTAATCTCATCTAATTTTAGCCATGTAAAGTGAGAAGTCTCATCTTTGCTGTTTGTCTAACTAAGCTCTGCAGTCAGCTCAGTGGAGAGGTACTTCCGGAGATGCCTGAAAAAGATGAATCATCCCTGTGGACCACAGGTCTTGCGCCTAACCAGCTGAAGAGGTACAGGTGACTTACTCATAGCTAGCACAAGGTGAGGTGAACCCCAAATGATGAGAGTAAATATGGAAGGCAACAGAACAATTAGCAAATTGAACAACTACTTTCTACGAAAATTGGTGCTATTTGCATATAGTTGTAACATAGGGGAATGGTTGTAACATAGTCATGACATACTTTAAAAGTGTCATTTTTATACTTTATTTTGTTTACATTAAACAAAATCCACATGAGTAAAATATGACACCTGTGATGCGTATGAATCAATATGCAATAAAAAGCTTGCAGGTTTAAACACCTAAGATAGGGATTTTATAAAAAAAACAAAGGAGAATCATAACTTAAGATTCTTTCATAGAATTGTTTTTATGCTGTACCTTACATTATTGTCATTTAGAGAGCTTTAATCACTTCCAACTCAAAGTCTGCTTAGCATATTTTTACCCTTTTTTAGAAAATAAGTTTCTGCTTTATTATAAATACTGCTATATTTCACACTGTCATTCACCTTAGTGCAGACTATGTATGAACCACTGCAAGACAAGCACGGAGAGCAAGTTTTGCATGACTAGCGTTTTGCTAGCATGCCACAAAAACATGACTGTTTTAATTGCTACAGGGAGGTATTTTCTACAAGGTTGCTGCAGATATACACCTCTGATGAACACATAACCCGCTTACACAGCTTTAAAAAAAGGAACACATGCTACACAATGCTTGGCACTTAGGTGTTCTGTATTGGGCACAAACTAACACCATCAGACTGGAATATGACATTTTTTATTACCCTCACCTGCAAGAATACCTTCAAGCACACCTTGAATCCTATGAATGTTTTTTCCCCAAATGGCTTTACTTTAAAATGACTTCCATTACTAAAACCCTTAAAAAGGCTAATAGAAATAACTGATACAGATCTTTGATGAAAGCGCTAGAAAGTTCTGCCAGCAAACTTGATTTTGCCACCATCACTAACATCCCTGGTTGCTTATAATAAAAGGAGGCATGAACATGAATAATCTCTAAATCAGCACAGCTGCCAACTAATCACTGAGTGAAGTGTTTATGCTGGAGAATATCCATCCTAGGCATGACTAAGAATGTGTTGTACCTGACCACCACGTCTTTCTGAAGCACCTACTGTCTGTGATGGATCAAATATAACATAACAATAACAATACAAATGCAAGCCTTCAGGAATTTTTTAACTCAAAGATGGACCAGATGCTGCTGGGAAGTGCTCATGTTCCTGGCAGCGTGCAGTGTCAGAGCAGCCTGGATTTTTCTCCTAATGGCCCAAGTCCATATAGAGGAAAACCCTTCTCCTTCAGATGTTACCAACAGATAATAGCAGGAAGACAAGTACAGTGTGCGTCTGAACTAAGAAGGAAATAAATAAGGTGGAGAAAAACATTTTGTGAAAGGACTGGTTATTTGCCAGGTGTGAAAATGGGGGAGTAGACAAATGCCTCACTGGATCCCCCTCAGTGAAAGGACCGAATAAATGAAAGAACTTCAGGAGTGGCTTAAGAAACATAGCTTTGGAGAATAACTGAGTCACTGCAGCATGAATCACTTTATTTTAATGAATGTAAACAGACTTGGTTTTTGACGTGGAGTACACAGTAAGTACAGTGCTATAGAAATGCAGTAAGTTGGATTAGATACAGCTCATGAATTTATTGAAATACTCTATAGCTATGTTTTACAATTTTATAAGCTATGCCTTTACAAATAATCAATCTGTCTACCCTGCAGCTTTAAAAAAATAAACGAAAAAAAAAATTGCATTACCAACACTAATAATCAGCAAGTGACTAAGACACATTTTTCTATCTCCTTAGTAGTGATATATTAGTTTAATCTCTACAGTACTGGCAGTGCAATCCTTTCCATATGGACACCCATATGCTACATTACTAGTAACATATCTTCTAGGAAATAGCCATATGTTTCACTTTTAAACCTGCATAATTTGAAGACTTCCTTATATTTTTACTGTTGTTCTCACTGTGCATTTGAAATACCTGTGGGCGTTAAGTAGCGTGACAATAATTAATGTTACACTGCACTACAGTGCTACAATTGTGAATGCTGCCACACGCTTTGCTGTTTCCAGCAATGATTTTTAAAAAATGAGAAATACTTCTTGACTTCAGTGTTGACTATGCACACTTTCCCCCTCTATTCCTAGGAACAGAGGTGAGCATTTATTAATGTAATACAAAGCAGATAAAAGAACATTCAGTCGACTTTGCTCCACTGAAGGCAATTCTGTACTTTGTATCTTGGCACTGCTCTGGAGTACTGGGGGACTCCAAACATCCATCTTGCCTGTTGGGCCAGGCTCAAGGCATGAAAAACAGAAAAACTATACTGTCCAGGACCAGGCTGGATGAGGATTGTCCTCTGCATCCACGCTCCCTCCCCTTCACATCTGTCTTACAGCACTCAGGAGTGTTGCCCACAAGAGCAGGCTCACATTTTGGTCAGGGGATTCATGCAACCCTCACACAGAGACTGGCAAAGAGAACACAATGATTACAATACAACTGTACTCAATTGAACTCTATTGAATAAAATTTGCATGTTATCTTACTCTCTCCTACCTCTGTATAGCTCTGTCTCTTTCTAGAGACTGAGACACACTGTGAAAAAGACAGTGTGCAGGCTACTAATGGCAGAGAGCATTAACTTAGAAAATTCCTGAGGAAACAGATGTCATGGAGATGAGCTATTTCTGAGCCCCCAGGACTCAACTCCTCATCTTGAAATCCAGTTGTAGAGGAACTGCCATGTGACTGAGGAAGAAGTATGTCCTTGTGGAAAAGTAAAATAAGCTTGTGGTGTTTTCATGCCACATTTTACTTGCCACGTCTCAAATTATAACAGGTAACTAAACCCAAAACCAAGGTGTAATAAAAATGGTAGACTTCTGTTAAAATCTCTTATCCTTCAGTCTCTAGTAACTTTTGCTAGTCTAGGCATGGTAAGTATCACAGATTCTCATAAAGAAAAAAAAGAAAAAAACCAATTAGGCTGGTATGGACTTTGTAAGATCTTTCTAAAGATTCTAAAGATTCATTGGTTTTGAATAAAAAATAAAAATTAAAATTGTCCAGTGAAAGAGTCTAATCAGAAGCTCCTTACTGTCACTTGTAAAAATATTTTCACAGCATGACCTTTTTTATTGATAATTGTATTTTTTTGTTTCAATATTATGTCACTATTTCTTCCTTGATTTGTTCCCACAGAGAACAAAGAAAATCTGTTTATCTGAAGGTTATTTAGTATGCAATTCATAAAATGCTTAATCTCAGTAATCTCTGTTTTTGTAGTTGCATGCTTACTTAAAAATACACAATTCTTATAAATTAATTTTTATACATTGCTAAAAAAACTCTATCAAAATGTGGATTAAAAAGTCAGCTAGCTATTTTTCAATTGATTTATACTGTTGTTTATCCAAGTAAAACACTTTAGGCTAAAATACCAATCCTCCTAAACAGAGAGCTATCAAGCTATCAGGCAGTGTATGCTCTTTCCTTTCTAGTGGTCACACAAGGTGAAAATGATAATAAAACTGCAGGGTATTAATGGACAAGGTAACTTTGCTTGGTACCTGATGTCTCCCTCTACACTTTTATCCACTCTCCTCAAAAAGAAATACAAGTTTCCAATTAAGGTTGTGATTGTAAACACAATTAACACACATGCAGAGGTTCTACATCTAAATAACTGCACAAACCTAAGTTACTTTATATCATTGCATATACGTGCATCTTTCTACACAATGAAAACAATATATTTCAGTGGGACTACTTATAGCAAGAAATCTGCAAAATTAAACTCTAAATATAGAAATGAAATTTATATAACCCAACACTATATCAAACATGATTTTATTTCTCTTCTTCTGCCCTTGGTTTACGCCAGCAGCAGATGATGAATTTAATTTGAGTTATAGTTCCCACATTCATGTGTGTTTATATACACTAATTCATCACTACACAGAAAAGCCCTAAAGTATATTAACACAATATGTTATGATTTCAGACATCTGCTTTATTTGTTTTGAGAACCAGAAAAGATAAATGATAAAATATTAGTACCAATCTCATTTACAATAACTCATTATTTTACTAGAGTAAGGTTGAAAAATTATTTCTATCTATAAAATACAGCTATAAAGAAAATTGTGTACAACAGTTTATTAAGCTCTGATTTTGAGTTTACTTATAGCCTGAGATCAGTTTGCACCACATGTCTCCTGATATGAAACTGAAATACTTATTTCAGAAATAAAAATAATTAGCGCAGAAAAAACAACAAACTTGGAATTTACTAGGAGAGAAATTATGGGGTATCCCACTTAGTAGCAGCCTATTCTGCCACCTGTTTTATATTCTTACAGTCCAATATACAAAACAAATCAAACCTATTAACCTGCACTGCTCCTGAATATTTCAATCCTGAATTTCAAAAAAATATTTTAAGTTTCATTGCTTTTAATTCTGATTATTGTTCTTTCTCCTTAACAGCTGTGTAACACAATGTAAATGCCAAAACAGGATCTTTGAAAACTAGAAGTAAATTGACTTGCAGAGCTGACTACAGAATTAATTTACCAGAACAAAAGAACAGATTACAGCATATAAAGACTGCCATGACACACTAATTTCCATATTTAATCATGTCACTGCAGGAAATTTTCTGTGGTAAATTCCAGGTTTCATCATTTTGTATAGTGTACCTACACATACTGTCAGCACGGTCACTTGGGGCAGCAGGACTAACACCAGACCTGCCAACAACCAGCACTGGGTCTTTGACCCGGAGTCCCAAGAGAACACAGGGTAAACAAAGCACATTCAGTTCCTGTCTGTGTCCGTGTGCCCACATTTCCTTTCTCCTGACCTCCACAAACCAACAAACCCTGAAAAGCCCAATGCCCTATTTCAACATGACCCATTGTTTGATTCCAGTCAAGTGTGGCAGAGGAAGAGTCTCCAAGTTGCCAGTTTCTCATGAGGTTTTAGAAAACCTCTCTTCTGAGGACCCATCAATGCTCACATGGAGGAAAACACTGCAGTGTGACATCAGGGGCTCATCCTGAGCTCAGCCCACAAATGCAAACCCACAGGAAACCATGCTTCATTAGTAGTGCTCCTAAGAAAAATCCATGTATTGTAACATAGAAATATCAAACAGAACAGAAAAACATAACTAATCTGAAAGTTTCTTCTCAATATCTTTGAAGTGATGCACAAAAGAGTGGTATTCTTTGATGTCTCATAAAATACCGGCTTGCAGAGGATGTACACCCAGTTTTAAATAACTTGGTCTTTCTAGCCCAGAGTAAACTGTGGCTCTGTAGTAAAGTACACAGAAACAGGTCTTTTCTATCTTAAAATAATTTCAGTGTTCAAGCTAAGTGATTTTTACCCTTCTGACGTTCACATAACAGCAAAATGCAGCAGAATGGGTTAATTCTTCCTTGTCTTTCCACCTAAATGGCTTCCTGAGCCAGAAGAAAAAGCAGGTATACATAAAGAAACACAGTGGATACCATCACTGTCTAATGCTGTTCTATGGTCCCATCAACTGTGACACAACTTCCTACCACTCACAGCAGGGCTGCCTCTACACCACATCAAAAGATCCATTTGCATCTTTTCACATGGGGTGGTAGGCAACTCCCTTTGGCATGAAGTAATTGATCAAGTTTGGTAAAAAAATAAAAAAGAGCATCATTTTGAGAGACCAGTGTGAACACATCTCTCAATTATCTTCCTGAATATACCATATTTGTACAAAGAAAGACATATAAATATCTTAAATTCATCTGATATTCTTACATGGCTGAAGCTATTTATTAGAATAAAACTGCACAGGGCTCTAAGACAGTTTAAAGGTGATTGCCATAAAGTCACCCTTTTCCCTAATTCTGAGATACTGTTAAATATTTCCTCAACAGAAATTATCACCATCAAACATTGTCAAATACAAAACTACTCTTTTGGGAACTTTGTGTATACACGTTACTTATATACATATACATCCACAGACACATATGTGCACGTACAAATTTATTTGTATATATATGTGTGTCCTTCACCTTCATTTCCACCATGCTAGAAATGTAATTTATTCAAGATGCTCAGCATTTCCTAGATGTACAGATCTGTTTGCCAGTTTTGTAGTTAGTTCACTTTCAAGAATTTTCTTGGTGCTGTCCTCAGACACTACATTGGGCCTTTCTCATTTAATAAATGTTCTTCCTTAAATCTGAGATATTTAGCATAGAAGGATTGTGCCAAGAATGAGGTAGTTTTATAATTTAAAAATAATGTTGTATTGTACAGATGTAAGTGCATACAACACTTGGAAAATTATTGGAATTTTAGTAATGAGTAACTGTAAGCCATGTTTCATGCAGTAGTGATACATGAGTCATAATCTGTGACAATCATCACATGTACATAAAGGCATGCTGTAATTCCAGATGTCATAAATTCATACAGGCAATGTCGGAACCATAATGATGAGTTTCAGAACTGCTGCCTTTTCTATTTATAGCAAACATACATATTTGAAGAACTGACTGGCTCTAAGGTCATATTTAAGAGCAGAGGAAACCATCAGGACCTCTGCCTTGTTGCAAGCACCACACAGGTAATACTGTCTCACTAGACAACCCCTGCTTCAACTCAGAGGTCACCGGCATAAAATAAACTTTAGTCCTGGCTCAGGGCAATGTGTTTGAGAATTCTCACTCACTTTTCTCAATCCTGTTTTCCAGGTCCAGCAATGCATTTTTGCTACGGCTGCCACCTCTATTTTCAATGATGCTGATCACCCACAGCGACGACACTATTTCATATGGAAGTACATAAATAAAGATTCTTTTGCAAGGCACCACCACTATTTATAATTGTTTACGTAATTCTAAAATGAAAAAATCAAGATTAAAAGCAAGATTAAAATTGGCTGAATTATGCCAGTGTGCATTTTTCTTATTCTGTGTACTGACAGGATATTCCAGAAAATTATGTAGACTCTGTCACATATTTTGTCAATTTGTTTTTCTGTTCCAAAAATAATGTATGTCAATTCACGTTACTGTTTGATTTTGAGATTCACTGATCAATTTTATCCCATATTGCTTTCAATCTCACACGCTATCTTCTCTAGCAATGAGACTGAGGTATCATCATTGTATCCTTCCACCTTCCCAGACGTTATATTTCTTTCATGTTCTTTGAGAATCAAAAAAAGAGCCATTATCTTCCTTATACTGATCTTTTTTTCCCGACAATCTTGAAAGAAAGATTTAACATAAGAAGGATTTCTTGCATCCAGTATATGTTTCCATACATTCAGGCACACTCAGATTGAAAAGAGTATCTGAAATGTCAATAATTAAAGTTTTATTACAGGGAAGAGTTTTGAAGTTGTTTATTTCTCAGGGAAGAGTTCTGAAGTTGTTTATTTCTCTTCAGCTTTTCCACTGTCCGGTGAAACCAAACAGATTTTTTTACCAGAAGTAGATAAAATTTTAAGACAGATTGGTTCTGGATGATTTAAGTATTTTAAAGTCATAAGGATTAGCATATATTTTTTTCCATTGTAAAGAAAAAAAAAAAGAAAGGAAAAAAAAAGAAAAAAAAGAAAAGAAAAGGCTGTCTAAACCGAACATGCTGAAAAATCTCGACCAACAGTATGAGTGGCAGAAGTCTGTACAGGGGGAGACAATTTAAATAACAGACAGGAAACTTTTAGTACTCAGGTAAAAAGGCCTCATAATTTATAAAACAATAAAACAACTAGTATAACATATTCTGTATCATACACAAAATCCCTCAAGAACAGCTACTTGGAAAAAACCATTCTCAAATAACTTTAAATCCACACTATCCTAAAGAAACTGCATGCAACCCATGCAATAAAAATGTCTGACTTCTCTTAAAATCTCTTATCCTCCAGACCCTAGTAACTTTTGTGAATTTAAATATTATAAGTATCAGATTCTCAAAAATTACCATCAGTGTCATGCCACTGGCATGCTGAGACTGCTGTCTTTCATGCTGACCGTGACCGCCTCATTGATTCTTTATATTTTCCAGTTTCATTTTATTTACCTCTGGCTTCCAGTTTTATACATGCAGCACGAGCTCTGAAGGATAAGGACCACAGGGACTCTTTTGTTCTGTTTTTAAACAATGCCTAGTGTAAGTGGATTCCCCAGTTTGCTGCCAGAGATTTTACAGTCACTCATGGTGCTGCGATAAACAGTGCAGTAACACGGCAGATTAAAGACTGCTCTTGTGCAGCTCAGTGTGAATGGGGACAGCAACATCGTGGTAACAGCATTACCACAGGTAGTGAAGGCGTATCTTACACAGAGAGTAACAAATTCAATAAACTGCTTCAATAAACAAAAATAAATGCTTTCAGACATTGCAAGTTTGTGTATTTTGTTTTTATACTCTGCCAAACACGCTCCTATGCAGCCCCGGAATCCAGCTCTCTACAGAATATGGGAAACAGAAACCTTGTCAGCAGTACAGGTTTTAGAAGGAAAAAGGCAGAAAATGCACTGTCAGATATGGTGAGAGACTGGACAGAGTGTGGTGCTGGGCTCAGACCCAGTCCTCAGGAATCCTACACTGCAGCGGGGTGTGCATGATCTACTGCCCTTAGGTCACTGTGTGCACTACAGAACCATGAGCTCCTGAATGGGCACAACTTGCTACCACAAAAGTTTCATAATACTTCCCGAATTATTTCAAAATCATATTAATTAAATGGAAAAAGAAAAAAGAAAATAAAACTAAAGAACTATCTACAATCTTATGAATTAATGAAGCCTGGTTTCCAAAGGATTTATGTTGTTGCTGATTTTTTAAACTGCATTACACTAAGACTTTAGAGGAAAAACCTCTAATATTTTATGTATTAAAAGAACCAACACAGGAAGGAAAAGCCATCAATGAATAGGGAGCTCAACCAGAAGAGAAATCCTTACTGAGGATGAGGTACTCTGACACCTAATACAGCATTTGCTAACGATTAGAGCATTCATAGTAGCTATTTTCACCTGGATCTTTGAACATCTAATAGCGACTGACATATGGCATTTTGGACATGTTGCTGACTGGGGCAACTACTGGTGTTTCTACCTTTTACCCAGAAGATTGTTTTAATGAAACTTATTGGAACTTACAACATCTGAGACTTACCTGAAATTCACTGAACCCCTAAAAGGTAAGTATGTTTGTAGGAGGGCCAAAACAGATGAAAACGCACAAGCAAACACAGAGTGACATGGAACACTGTAAATCCAAAAACATGAAAGGTAGGCAAAACTAGTACTTAGGTTAGCTGCTTAATTTCATCCTTCATGCCTCCATGTGATGACAACAGAATGGTAATTAAGCATGAGATCCCAACAAAATCCTGTCACAATGAATGTGCAGAATAGATTGCTTGCCACTGAATGAGAGTCAATTTAACATTTCTTACTAACCTCAAAATGTACTGTTATTTTTGCACACAATATGCTTTATGCTTACACCTAGGGATATGGTGACACAGCTACTGTATCTTTGTTCTTTGCAAAAATTATGATCTGACAATATGTCCATAACTATACTGTGAGCTAGACAGAATTATATTATCATCACAATTTTACACATAGGAACTGAGATGCAGATTAAAGCCAGAAATGGCCAGAGAGTTGAAACTATCAAATAATGTTGAAGTGCCTGGCAACAGAAGTTTTCAACATACCTCACAAGAGCATCCTGATTTCACCTATGCACCCTAAATACAGTAGATTGATACACTGGGACACAGAGGTGCCTGTAAAAATCTAGATTCCTTGCCTAGCAGCACTCAGGAAGCCTCTGGCAGAGGCATGCAGCAATTCAGCTCTCTGGCAGAGCACTTGGCTGTCTTAGCATGACACTGTGCTTTTTTCTACAGTCTCCAATTCATCCACTACATATTTTCCAACTTCCGCAATAAAAGAAGCAGATGTACTACAGACAACAGCCTCATTGCAGCCCTAATGTGTCCCCAGCACACAATTTGTCCTGTTCAAAGGAGGGAATGGAAAGCATTACGCAACAGATATTTAAAACCCATCATGCAATGTACACAAAATAACCAGGCAACTAATCATTCAGAACTTTCCTCACTGGTGCATTGATCTTTAATAAGCACTTGGAACCTTAATGTTACACACTCTTTTTTTCTATGTTTCCTTTTTTTTTTTTTTTTGTTTTGTAGAACTGTAAAATTAAAAAATCCACAAGTACCATCAGCGGTTCTCATACAAACATGCAACATCCTGTTTCTCCTTCTTGAGACGAAGATGATACAAAATCTCTGGATTCTGGAGGAATATGCACTAGTGAGCATAAACTCACTCATCCCCAACCCCCCTGCTCTTTTCTTGATGTTTCTACTTCATGTTTTTCCCCTATTTCATTGACCAACTCCTGAGTCTTATCTCCAAACATTTTATGCCCCTTTTTCCTTCAAACTTTTGCCTTCTTCTTTGTAGCTCTAACACCTACCCTTCACTTTGATTTTATCCTCCTCTGTTGCCAGCAACAACTTTCTGCTTTTCTCATAGCATTTGTCTGCATGCCTTCTCCCTTGACCTCCCCTTCTAATGTCTCTGATCATTCCTCCTCATTCCTAACAACTTCCTTCATTTTGGCTTGCCAGGATCCAGAGTGCTGGATGGAGGAGTGCATGGCGCACAGAAGTATTTTCTTTGTTGGCTTCCCTCACTGGACAAATGGTTGGTTACTTTCTAGTTGCCAGCAGCAGCTGAGAGTCCTTAAAGGTCTGTGCCCTTTTTCCAGGCAATTTAGATGAAAAACTGTGAAGGGAGGCATGATACCTACTACAGACCAAGCACTGCCAATCTCTGACAAGTACTCTCTCAATATATGCAAACATACATTTTCACAATTTAGGAACGTGTGGATGAATTTGTATGAAGAGAGCAATTACATTAGTACGACCCTGACTTCAAACTTCATGTAATTTCAAAGTCATGACAGCTACTCAATGAAATTATTTTATTAATGGTTCATGTGGGCAAAACAACCTAATTTAATTATTGAAAACTGCTGAACTGCTTGAACAAATATTTTTCAGAAGGTTAAACTGAAACATATATCTCCCATGGAGAAATTATTCCCAAAGGTGTGGACAAATTGCAGAGGAATTCAAAACAGGTATCTAATGAAGAGTGCCAAACATTCACAGCTATGGAACACACTATCCCCTACAACTAGAAAACTGTTTGAAGTATGTTATTCAGAGTACTACATATTGAATAGAAAAAAGGTAGAAATTTACCATATTTTTCTCACCCATCCCTAAGAAAACACTTACTGTCAAGTAATGTATGATTTAGTAAGTTACATTTTCATACAATACAATTGAGGAATGCAATAGTGAAAAGCATTGTCTTGAAGCAAGCCACCAACAGTGCCTCACCTCCTCTAAAGCTCATTTGAAAGCATTACAAAGTGTTGAATCTCCTAAAAGGAGTAAGTGCAGCTGAAAGCCATTAGTGTGCAATGCGACAGCAGCCAGCATAGGAGATGAATGAGACCATCCTATTGATAAGGTCGCAATCGATCTGAGGCAGACTTTTTTAAATTAGTAAAATGTTGCAGCACTTTAGAAAGTGTCACCAACAGCCCTTCTCCATGAAAAATGCTCCAACTTGTCAGAAAACTGTAATTTATTATTTTAAACAAAAAAAATTGCCTCATAGTGATAGAGTATCATCTGTGGCTTTTGTTGAAAGTGAGCTTAATTTTCTGAAGATAATATTCAGATCGGCACTCTTAAGTTTCCTCTATAGCTACTCTTACAAAGATGCTCTTCGAGAGTCATACGAACTGCTTGAAAAGTTTAGGATAGTGGTGAGGGTGGTGAGGCCCTGGCACAGGTTGGCCAGAGAAGCCATGGATGCCTCACCCCTGGCAGTGTTCAAGGCCAGGCTGGATGGGGCTCTGAACAATCTGGTCCTGCGAAAAGTGTCCCATCATGAGAAGATGGTCTTTAAGGTCCCTTTCAATCCCAACCATTCGATGACTATGACACATTCAGATTCAAAATACACTAAATATAATTACTTTCATGTATATATATATATACACATACATATATACATACATGCACAACCACACACATATATATATTTATGTACGTATGTATGTGTGTGTATATATGTAAAAAAGGTGATAGCCAACTTTAATTTCTTCAGAATAAAAAAAAACTGTGTAAGGAATGCTTAGAATGGCCTGGCCTTCCAATCAGTTCCAGTCCTTTAGCACATAGGATGGAGAGGTGAAAACTGAAAAGGACCATGACCTCATGGAACTTAAAACAAAAAAGTAGATGCTCATCCTCAGGGCCTTTCAAACAAAGGCTGTTCCTACGAGTTGCAAAGCACCCTTATCCTCCATTGTATGTCTCTATGCTCAGACCCTGGCAGGATCTGAAGTGTTGAGAGCAATATGGTAATGATGTTCACACAGCCACTGTGAAAAACTGGATCATTTGAGAAAGAGAAAAGCATAAAGGAGTGGAATACTTCAGTTTTTTAATGCAAATTCACCTAACTTTTTTTCATGGACTTTAGAAAGAATTTTTCCCAAACACTACAGCTCCTGTTAAGCTGGTGCTTTTCAAGTTTCCTTTAAAAATATGTTTTTGAACACCAAAGAAGGATGAAAATGCCAATGACCAAGGTCATACAAGGACACAGTTTCTGACTGAACCCAAGTACTAACAGTGAATAAACTCCAATACATTTGTAGACATAAAAGCTGTGGTGCAAAGCATGTATTCTGGAATAACAAAACACTGTTTACATGTGAAAGAGAGAATAAGCATTAAATATAAAATGTATGTCTACTGTCCCAGCTGTATTTGAAATTCTCTCTTCTTAATGCTGAGACTTTTCAATTCTGCATCGAAGTTATTTAACAAATAAACTTTAATCACTAAATCACAGGTCCTTAATTGTTGCTAGTCTCAACTGAGAAATGGCCAACAGCGGAGTCAATATAAGACCTATTTATTAAAAGAGGAACAATTCAACAGTAAATAAAAGCAAAATGAGACAAGCTTTTTCTTGAAAGCTTATAGTGTAAATACTCTTTTCATGATACTTGATCTTTGTGTAAGTCCTTTAAAAAGGATAAAAATATCCATACAGCACATGGCATGGGTACAGTTCATACTGTCAGATCCAGGTATGCATATACTTGGAGCATACTTTGTCTTAAAGCTAAAACAAGTTTAGATTGCATTAGGAAAAAGTACAAAATGTACTGCTACAGTTAGTAATGAACAGTGTACTAAAACTAAGACTATAATTCTAACACAGCTTCCTGTTAATGTAAGGTAACAGCAACTGTAGGCTGATAAAAAAGTAATTAAATGGTATATTTAGTAACAGTACCATTTACACAGCTACAGTGCATACTCTAAATACTTTAGTACTTTCAAAAGAGTAAGCAGTGATATCATTTAAATTTCATTATAAATATAAAATGTATAAATAACACAAAATTTAAAATTCTTGTGTAAACAATAGGACTATGTTAGCATTACAGTACAGCAGTTACTTCATCATGTCACAACTTGTTAGAAAATGCTATAGCCTGACTTGTAGCAGGCTGGGGTTAGAATTAGCCTTCCTCTACAGATAGGTTATTTCCTTTTTATATTCTTGTGAAGCATGTGATCCTAGTTATTCTTAGATGCAAGATTTATTGGCCTATTGGTCTGGTAAGCAAACTACGTATTTAAGGACCTGAAATTCTCACTTTCAATTAGCATGACAGCTTTTTGTCTGAGAGCAATAAAAGTAAACTATAACTAAAGAACACTTCATGTGCAAGTATGTATTCTGCATGCAAGTCCTACACAATTAATTCCAGTGATGCTCTCTGTTGAGTGTCTTGTCAGAGTCAAGAACCAATGAAGCTAGGTCCTACAAGGTGAAGTTAACAATTTCTAAAAATAATAAATGTTTCTCAAATTCAGACTCAACTCAAAAACTTTAAAGTAAATGGTTTCAGGAACCTGTATGTTCCCTTAAAGTCAAGCAACTATTCAAATGACTAATCAAAAATATTTTCTACTGCAATGCTGTGAAAGAAAAAAATGTATCTTGAAATCAGCATGACAGACTTGCTGCTTTAGTTGCCTCTTAAATTATGGGAGCCTAGTGTGGAAGACTTTAATCACAATAAAATGTCAAGTGTACAGCATGAGGACATGTCAAGGATGTTTGCTGTATGGAGTCCTTCAATTTCAAAGAACTATCAGAAAAATAGTAAACCTCAAAATTTACCATGTAACCAACAGCAATAATAAATACAGTTTGAGAGAAAAACTCTGCATTCATATGATAGTGTATCAGTGCATGTTTGATATAAATTGCATGCTTAAAATGTTACAAGTTGCACTGCAAAATTCATGAACTTATGAAGGAACTAGGACACTTGCCACCAAACTCAAACATTTTCCTCTTATCCACATGTCACAGAATCATGATGGCTCCTACTCACTCTTCTGATTCCATGAGTCTGCAGTCCTTTCCGTACAAGGTCTCAAAATGCAGACGTTGAAAGCACCCATTTTTGGTTTGCACTCCAGTTCCTTCCTGCATCTAAAGGATGATCCAGACTACTGATCTCCTCACCCTACCTTCCCATAATTACTCCACACACAAAGGGTTCAAGTCTGCTATGATGAATTAACTGATGAGAAAAACTCATTCTAAGGAACTACAAAACCCAGCGGACTCATCCAGGGGCTCTGTGGCACACAGGGAGGAAGACAGGACCAGTCAGGACACTGTGACTACAAGAGCAGGGCTCTACAGTGTGAATGCTCAGAATTCAGGTCGGGTAACTTGCAGAGCGGCCCTGTGAAGAATCCCACCACCACAATGTGTGACAGGAGCTTGGTCACCTGGGTGGAGCCTCCTTTACACAAGTCCTTTTGCTTGACTTTTTGTCAGCAATTTCTTTTGTGAGCAAATTCTGATGGGACTTTGGAGTTGTTGAAGGATGCATGAAGGCATTCTTGTAGGACTTCACTACATTCCTATGTAGGCAACTCTGCTCTATGCCTCTCTTCCATCAGGATGAAAAAGTACCTGCTTCCTCAGGATCCCACTGCAGTTATGACTGGATGACAGGAAGTTGTCTAGGTGTTTGGAGGAAGAAGATGTAAGACTCTTAAAATGCAGAAAAAATCATGTTAGGAAAAGAGTGCATCTGCATTTTGCCTCAAGAGATCATGGTTTATGAGTATTTGACATAGTTCAACTACTGACAAATAAAAGCTTTTTCTGAAACTGTATGGGTTTTATCAACTGTCACCACTATCTTGGCTTTCTGTGTTTTTATAAATGTGTAGGATCTTAATTAAACTCATAAATAAGGTTAGTGAAAAAATCACTGCAGTAATTTCTACAAATACGAAAACCACAAATTAAATTATTTTAAAAGATAGAAAAAGACTGCCAATTTTACCTAAAAAAATATTAAAAGTAAATTATTCTCTCTAATTAATAGAAATGCAGAGCACAGATAAAGCCTCTGAAGACAAGTCTTTCCTCAGGCATCAAAAGCTCTCTTTAAACACTGTGTACTGATGAAGTAAGTAACAAAAAAGGACGTTAGCTGTAGCTTTTCTGTTTTCTTGCACTGATATAAAGACGACAGAATATCTAAGTAATTGTCTACCACACAGTGTGGGGTTGCTTTGCTCCTTATTTATTCATCTCTGCAAGCCTAGTAACGTGACCTGAAAGACCTCAATTTACATAAAAATAAGGCACTACTGCTTTTACACAGGTACCCCCAGTTGTAACTGTGCAGACAAGAGTTTTAAAACTCATAATCTCTTCTTAGGTGGATTTGGTCAGGGATGACTGGCTAATTGGGGGAAACACATGAAAGCACCTCAAAATCCAATTAGCACTTCAGTGCAATTAAACAGCTTTGCTATTCTGTAGAGACATGGCTTTGATCTTGCACTGAAAAGTGTCCTTCCTTAAAGCTGATGTTTTGATTTTTTTCTCAGTAATTAGTGCTAATTGTAAAGCCATTCCTGACATGCTATAAACAGTATTTTGCTGCATTTGACACAATGACCTTAAATCAGTGTTCTCTTTTGTCTATATTGTACTGGTTTATTATTGGCCTAGCTACTTTACTCATTATTAAATGCACAATATGTAAAACGTGTTAGTTGGATGAAACAAATTACCTAGGTTTAAGAGCTTTTATGAATACCTTCACCAGAGTTATTAAAACTTTGATTCCACTGAAATAGAGGAGACAATACAGAATAACAATAAATTACGGTTACACTGATCTGCTCTTTCAAATTTCTTTTCTTTTTCATTCTGAACTAGAAGAGATAAATTTT
Source organism: Callaeas wilsoni (assembly GCA_013398955.1). Classification (NCBI taxonomy): domain Eukaryota; kingdom Metazoa; phylum Chordata; class Aves; order Passeriformes; family Callaeidae; genus Callaeas; species Callaeas wilsoni. The sequence goes on along the minus strand of VWPU01012080.1, from coordinate 173,070 downwards.
GATTTATGTCTGGGGTTTTTTTCAGTCTGCTATATGAGGCACACTGAATAGTGAACTGAACAAATAATTCTTATTCCAGTTGTCTTGACCACTCTTCCCTCTAAGCTACACTTCTTATGGCTACGAGTTTACTGGCTGCATTACTGACCTCTGAAAAAAGCCAGCTATTTGTAACATATTTTTGATCTCAAATGTAAACTCTTTAACACAAACACATGAACTATTCTATGCACTAATATTATACTTTGTGGGCTTCTAAGCAGGGGTTCAGAGATGCAGCGAGGCAGGAGTCAGAGTGAGGAAACGAATTATTTATTAAATTTACAATACTATTTATATATTCTAGTTCTATAAAGCAATTGAACAGTGCTTACACTTCTCTTAGGGTGATTGGTTAAAATCTCAGACACCCACTTAGAAATGTTTTTTCCGAATATAATGTACACAAGGTCAGAAGAGACCAGATATGAATGCTATTTACAAAAACCCTATCTATTGTTTACATAGCTTACACAGCAAAGGAAAAGTTCTCACAGAATGAATGTAAGAAGAGAAAACTTCTCTGCTAACAGCATTTCAGCATCCACAATACTTTATGGGAAAAATGTCCCAGCACTTTTTCTTCTTTCATTTTAAGGAACCTCTTACAGACAGAGAACTTGAAAAGAAAAGAAAAACAAAAGCACTCCTCTTTTTTTTTTTAGTTCCAGCTATTGCAAATAGTATTTTGACGAAGATACTTATTCACACGTTAATTATGCTATAGCTGCAATGTTTAGATTAAAAGACTTGTAAGACATAAACACTTCTATTTAGATATGAGAAAAACTTTCTGACAAATAGAACATCTTTTTGAAAAAACAGTTCCAGCCATCCTAAGGCATTTGTGAACGTGTCAGTGATTTTTGTTGGCTTTTTGTATGCATGAAGCTGTCAGAAAAGCAACTGGTGGTTTCTATTGTTTCTTCTTTTCCTTGTCTCTCTTTATTATGCAATTCAAGAGATCACCACAATACAGAAAACGCAACTTTGACGTCCACCTGACTCAGGCCAAAAATTCAAAACAGAACTTCTTGCACTCTCAGGTAATAACTTGTACACTACCATACATATGATATTCAACATACGATCTTTCTCAATTCTCCCTAGTGGGATTCAATTTGTGTAAAATGCTTACACACTAAGAATGTGTTTAGCTAGCTGTGAAAAATAGTGATTAATCTTTAGAATAGAGTGAGAAATCCAGCTTTGGGATATAAGGCACAAGCTTCCCTTTTTCTGGTTTTCTTATAAATGCCTAGAGGAACCAATGTACAACAATAACAACAGAGCATCTAACAAACTTGGTATTTGTTTTCTTTAACCTCATTAAATTAAAAAAACCACTACTTTTGTCTTTTCTGTGTCAGGAGTTGAAAAAATTTTAATTAATTCATAATTAAACTCATAGTCAGAGCATGTGTTAAGTCAGGAGGACTGTGAACCTCAACAGCAATTCTATTACTCTTCTCAGTTTACTACAGTCCTTTGACTTGTTATTCTTGATGTCCTTGAGACAAATTTCACCCTGCTGTGGTTATCAACTTGTTATGCTACTGAGATTTTAGTTGTGGCAATCCAAACTTGTATCAACAACTAAAAGAGCTGAGCTGAGCCCAAAGTAGCTGTTCCTTTGCAACGGCATTAAGTGTCACACCACCGTGTGTCACTGAACAGAATCTGAGGTAGAGTCACCTCAAAGTGAGCCAGATAATTTTAATGCTGTTCCCACTAAATAATTCCACACAGACTACAAAAGTTATTGTTTTAGTAACGTAGTTAAACATACAAACCTCAGGCAGCAGGATCAATATTTTAATGATCTGTTTTCAGGGTTGAAAAAACAATTATAAGATCTGCTAGATTTTGAGAAAAATATTTATGTTAGCTCAGAAACATTTTTTCCATCTACAAGCTTTGAACAAGTGGCTAAACAGTCAGCTAAACATTTATCCCTAAAAAAAAGAGACAAAGCATTTTATATTGAGGTTACTCACAAAAAAGGCAGATCATATTAAGGCCTAATCCTGCACTTTCTGACGTCAATGGGACTCTTGCCATTGGCCTCAATGGGAAAAGAAGAGGGCCATTAAAATATAATTTTACTTTTAGTCAGTCTTAATTATACAATGATGGAATGATTCATTCAATTGTTTGATTCGTAACATTTTAGCATTTATAAACATGATTAAAACAGCTTTGAGATACTAATTAAATTTTAGGGGCATCTTTTAAAATAACATTTACCTATTAACTCTAGTAACAAGCATTAGAAATAAACCTAAATGGCACACATTCAGTCTGGAAGCTAAAGGTGCGTCACTAGTAATGACACATACATTATATCACTGTTTTAAAAAATCAAATGTTTTGATAGAGTAATGATGAGGCTGCCAGCAGTGCACTCCATCCCATTAGTTTCCACTCCCTGCTGTGCCCTCACCTTCTTGTCTTTTTAGCACCTGTAGCAAACTTACCAATGGCAGACACTGAGAGTATGGCCAAATCGTAGCATCAGAAATTCCTTGCAATATGAAGAGAAGAAGGAAGCTCTCCCTTTTCCCAGTGTTACCACCCAGTCCAGGTCTCCACCATTAAGAATGTTTGATGACCAGCAAGCACTTTGTAAAACATCTCTCTGAAATACTCATCTCAAGATTAGTTAACTCTACTGACATGTTGACTTGCAAGGTTGGTAACCAGCCACAAACAACATTTTTGCCTGCTAACAACACCAGGAATTAGTCCTCACTACTGTCCAATCCTCTTGCTGACTATAGTCAAAATGAATTCAAAATAGGTACTGCCATGTAACAAAAGAATCTAAAATGTTCTCCTATTAGGCAGATCTCTTATTAGCTAAATGGTACATAATCTTGGTATAAACGGCTGTATTATGTAATCTAGTGCATTAAATTGAATTGATAATTGGTGCTTACTCTGGATCCTTTACCAAAATTTAACACAACAAAAATTGTAAGGAAGAGGACTTTTTTCCTAGTTGAGTGGCAGTGCAAGCAGGTCTAAGAAGACCAGTCAGGACTCAAATAGATCTTGGTAGCAAAGAGATTCTCAGAGGAAGAGTGAAAACACCAGTGGTATTCAGCAAAAACTGTAACAAGGCTCTGCAGGGCACAGGAGGATAAGGTCCCTGGTGGGACCTTCAGAGGGGTGCCCTAAAGAAGGGGTTACATCAGCTCCACGCCACTTTTGTCACAAAGCTGACAGGTACCAACTCATTAGATTAGAAATAACTGACCAGGTACTGTGAAATGCTTAATGCTGTAATATCTACATATTGTAGAAAATTCTGTAATATTACTGGGATCTTGAAAAATGGTGGAAAAAGCCACATACTGCCCAAAAAGTATTGTAATATTGAATTGGTATTTAATAAATGAGTAATATGTGAATGCCAAGAACCAAACACAAGTAATGTGCATTATAAAGACCTTCAATAGCCTCTTCCTGTATTGCACCAGGACTTTCCAAAATGTTGTAACACTGCACTTTGAATCTCAAAAGTCAGATTTTTTTAAGCCTTAGAAGTCAGATCTTTCTGAGTTGCCAAGTGGGATGCACACTGCAGTCTGCCAACTTTTGCATATCCCAAAAATGATGATGAGGCAAGTTACAGCCTCATAAGAAACCTACGAAGTAGTTTAAAGATGAGGCTTTTATCTGTAAAAACAATCTTCGATTCCTTAATTAAAAATCTGGCTGTAATCAGTATCCTATCTACACAGAAAATAGGTTTAGCAAGCAACATTCTCAGGGTGAGCACTCCCTAAACACTGAACGGTATTTCTTCAGAAATATTTCAAGGTAAAATACAGAAGGCTGCTTACCATCTATTTACTAAAAAAGCATAAGAAAGATGACATAAAAAAGAGAGGTATTTAAATATCTGCATTTAAATATGCCTGGGGAGGAAGAAAGAAAAGCTCCCCAACAACCACCAGAGTATGTATTTCTGCCAGAAAGAAAAGGGAAGGTACTGTATCTTAAGCATCTATAACTATGCTGTAATGTTCTGGAATGTACAGCATCGCAGTTACAGCCCAGACATGTTCCACAAACACACTTCTACTTTTTGCTTAACAACTTCCTCACCAAAAAAACCCCTCCATATATAAAAATAAATGCACTGTGCCACTCTTGAATAGCTAAGGAATGTCATGCACCACCTTATTAACATTTGCAATAGGAAAATATGATGGAAACACGAGGGAATAAAGAAAGTCTCCCCTTGCCTCATATTGCACATTCCTTCCTGTACTTCCTCAAAAGCAATGGAAAATATTTTAGAAAGTAAATAAGAGTTTAAGATCTCTTTTGCCATGTTTTAAGTCCTACTATTTGGTATTCATTCATCTTTTAGTACCTGTGGCAATGGGTAGGCAGTGAACTGTGAATGCTGCCCTAGCTAGAGATTAAAGAATTTCAGTGTGTTTGCACCGTTAGTATGACCCATGTTTTGATAAGCATTTTTATGCATTCCATACATTCACAGCAGTTTTACTTAACCAACAGCACCAAAAATGAAATGTTGCTTTTGCACATTTAAATGGCATTTCTAATTTCTAGGCAAATAGTGCATAATACAAATCACAGGTATAAAAACTTAGAAAATCCAACATGTGCCATATTCTAGCTTAAAAACATAAAAAAATAAGCTATGTTTTTGCTAAGTCACACACCTGTTTAAATGAATTTCTGGTGATAGAGAATACAGTCTTGTTTAACAAAGGGAATAACCAGTTACACAAATAGGCTTGTCCCACATCTTTAACTCTCTCATACTGTTTTCACATACCTGTCTGGCTACTAAACTGTGAACAGCTGAATCTCTAGCCAGGAAGAATAAAAACCTTGTCCTCGTGAAGGGCTGGGAAGCAGTTTGGAACACCATTGGATGCAAACTCATTGATGTGTCTTGGTCACGCTTCCTAACCCCAGAACCACATGGTAGTTAGTACCTGATCCTCAGCACACTCATTGCACGTCCCTCTAAAAGCAGGATGGCTACAAATTTATGCTGCTCTGTCTCCAGGTCCCAGTTCAGGACAGGGACTTGCTGGAAGTAACAAAAACGGAATCAATATAAAGACAGATGTCTGCTGTATTCAAACTACAGGTTACAAAGTAACATATTATTTGAAGTATCTCTTTCAGGTTCAAAACAGTTTTAAAAAAACTTCAGGGCATGATACAAGGCTCATTTACTTTCCCATGACATGCCAGAAAGAATACTACCAGAGAATACACTTTTCAGCTGCCGGATTTTGTTTTTAAAACAAAAGAAGCTTAACCAAGCAGTTCATTAAAAATTTGTGAAGAATGGAAATAAAATGTAATACGAAGCAACATTTTCATCTTTTGATGGCTGGCCACAGAGTACATACATAATACACACAAATTTAATTCCGCACTTATTTTACATGTTTGGTTAAGTAATTCTCAATGCCTTTAATACCTGAATTTATGTAAGACACTAACGTTTACGGAAACAAGAAAGTAGTGACATGTTAAATGCACAAATCTGTGTGGATTTGCTTTAATACAGAACAATTGCAGAGTCATTCCTCAGCCATGCTGTGGTCTGACACATGCTCTACCGCATGTTTGTCAAGCTACAATAAAGAAAGGAGAATATGATGTCAACATTTTATGGCATTTGGTGTCCATTTGAGAGACAATAATACAAGAATCTCACAGTGGAGGTATCATTAGTTAAACCTTTAGCATCAGTTAAACCATTAGCAACCTTTTCCTTTATGTTTTTGTAAATGTATGTTTGATTTTACAGTTCTAAAGCCCCTTGGGTCACATTTAAGCATCAGAAATATTGCTATGAACTTTAGTGTGTTCTAATGAAATGATAGAAGTTTTAACAGAAATCTGAGGTTCAGAGAAATATCTGCTATATGCTGTATGTATTTCTACAACCAGAAGGTCTTTTCAAATCACTAGGTTCACCCATCTCAGTTTATTTCAAATTGCTAGCCAACTGATGGACCCTGCAGACAACACTTGTGTAAGCTGATCTTAATTACCATGTGTACTGACTATAATGTCATTCAGAAACAGACCACAATCCATCTTCCTATCATATTTAATGGATTTCTAGAAAACAGCCTAAACGTACAGAACAGGTGATGAATTATACTACTGCCCTGCACAGCCTTTCCAGTTAAAGTTCTGTCATATTTCCATTATAAAATGTCTTCACTTTCTACCTGCATCGGGCATAAATTATTAGATGTATAATTTCTGAATGTTAGCTTTTAAATAATAAGCACCCAGAACATCATGAGTTAGAGTAACAAGCAGTATTAATATGAGAAGGATGAATTTTAAAACTCCTCAAAAGAACTATTAGCTCCTGACCTAATCATGAAACTGTCAGGCACAAATCCTTACAGGAACATATATTTTTCAAGAACTACCTCCATCTTGATGCTGACATTCTTTAGATTCACTAAACATCTTTCCATCTTCCTTGCATAACAATTTTCTCCCTGTTTTTGATGTAAGAAGATTAATGCACTCAAATACAGGACTGAAACTAAGCTGAGGTTCCACACCTAAAGCCGGATTCTGCAGAAATTGATTATCATCAGATATGCTAAAGACTCTGCAATTTTTAACATTTTGGGATATACATATCCTTTGAAATAGCTGGGACCATACATATTTACTTCAGTTGTAAGCATATTCATGGGAAAGAAAATTAAAATTTACAAAAATTTCAAGTAACTTGTAACATTAAATTTTAGTGAGAAAGAATCAAAAGAGAAACAAACTGAAACAATCCAAACAAAAGGCTCACTGCTATAGTTTACTGTCACAGACTTAGCCTTAGGACACTTAAGAATTTGTCTTGAATTCTGGCATTTATATATCAAGGGATTAAGTCAGTTGAGGGTTCTCTATTTGAAACTCAAATCTTGGTTAATTAATACATAATAAAAAGGTCATGTTAAACACTTCTGGCTCAGCTGACCTAGTTAGCACACATCCCTTGCAAAACAGGTTATACATGCAACAGTTAGAATCATATGCAAATACTGCATCTTCATTAAAAGCAGAGTTGATTTTTACAGAACAAGATGCTGGAAAAAAGTACTAGGATGCTAACATACTAAAAAACCAAAGTAACATGTCTACTTCAGTTTAGGTCCATATCCACTCCAGACTGCTCTGTCACAGAAATAGTGCCAACCAAAAGAGATATGTGCTAAGCACTGGTAAGTTAATCTTAAATATTCAGAGTGATATATTAAAGATTACACAACTGCTGTTAGTTTTTTTGTGAGACAATAAATGATGGTATTTAACACATAGAAGGTTTAAACGAGGACATGAAAAGTTGTAACTTCTCTCTCATTATACTGCCCTTCCTCCTTCATCCTAGAAAGATAATCAACCATAGAAGTAGAACAAATTAACTGTATTATGGAACCAGAACAAATTAACATGAAGAATATTATAACTCACTGTGTCATTACAGCAGGGGTACAAACCAATTCCTTCTCAAGCAGTTTTGCAAATGTCAGGTTTCTTGTTAACCACATGGACAATTTTAAATCAGAAGTGTCAAAAAGGAAATGACTAAAAAATAAACCACTGCACCCCAGTTTCACGTGAAACTAGGTCTACCCATGTGAAACAGGTTTATCAAAAATTCTTGTGACAGCATAAAGATGACTGATAAACTTCAGTGACCATACTAATTGAAAAAAAGATGTTTCAGTCTTGTGATCAGATTTCTGTTTTTGAAAGATTGCTACACACCTCTGTAGCTGATATGTAAGGGTGTTTAGGGATGATGAGCCATTTGCTTTTGGCATCAGGCTGTAATGGCACATTGCCAGCTGTCTCAAGAGAAAACTAAAAATCCAGTACATGAGGTACAGACGGTGTAGCTATTCTTGGGTTACGTTGGAGAACAGTCTGACTGCTCTGAAGTCATGTCATTCCTTGGTAAGTTTCAGACTGTCCTAGCAAACATCACAGCTTGGTCTCTGGAGCTTTTTCCTTTTCACATTACCAATAACACACTGATGTGGTAAACAGCACTACTTAATGTGTTATCTTTTATTGACATACCATCAATTTTTTCAGGTTTATAGACAATCAATTGGTATTATACACAATTTTTTTGCTTCAAGAGTGTAGACTGCTAGCAAGGTTAAAGTGAAAAGTTATTTCTACAGCTTCTAAGGTATTACTGAAAAACCTACACTGTATGTGCACATCACTCCTATTTCCATAAAAGAAAACCCCAACAAAATCAACTGCATTAAGGATAAGTATGGGTAGCCTGTATAACTACAAACTATACCACTGACAGCAATAATATTAGCAGTACATGCAAAGTTATACTGGTAAAGCTGGTCAAATGTATACACCAAAATGCAGATCTATGACATGCAAAATCTACTAGAATCAGAATAGACAGGATGCTCCCGAGAGAACCCCTAGATACAGTTTTACAATAACTTCTGGTTATTGTACTTGTGCACAGTTAACTTGTGCATTGTACTTGTTTGCTCATAAGCTACTTACTTAAGTACTTGTCTTGTTTCCTAGTTCTTTTAGCATATTCTCTTAATCTTTCCCCACAGCGAGCAACCAATATAAGTAGTATTCACAACAATGATTTCAATATTTTCCAATATACCCTACAGGAGAAAATAAAAACTACCTCTTGAATGGAGGAATACAGCAACTTAAGTAGATGGTCTGCATGGGACACAATCAGAATAAAAGGAAATGAGGGTTAAAGATGATACATGCAGACAAAAAGGAGAATTTTAGCTTGCATAAGGATGCATAGGTAGAGGTATGTATGTATGTATCTGTGCATGTGACCTAGGACAAAATATTCAAAGACATAGCTGTAAAAACAGATTTTAGGATGCTGCAGAAAGCAAGCCATGAGCTGACTGCATGCCGTGTGCATGCTTGCATGAGTGAGAGGGGACAAGATTACCTAGTCCATATATATTTTTATTTTAACTTTGTTGTTAGACATTATTTGTAAAGGATGATGTTACCTTGACATCTTTGCGAAGCTGTATTCCAGTTATGACTGCCACAATAAAATAGGTATATATATAAACTATGAACAGACTACATTTATAGAGAATATTTGGTAGTATCTGCATTGAAAACTCTATCACTTGTTGAAAATATCCTCCACTATAAAAAACCCCAACTTGTCACACATCAAAAACAATATTCAACGACATAAAAATCAAGATACAAAGCTAATGTGTCTTCTACTGAGTTCAAGACATCTAAGCACAGGAGTCTATGTTTTTATCTTTGCTTGTTAACTCCATTTCCTTGTACCTCAGATCACATCATTATTTGAAAACAGACATGTCAATAATTGCTCTAATCCACACATCACATTTCTTTGCTTTCTGACCCAAGAAGTAAATGCTTCTATTACCTGTCCAGTGTTTGGGCTGCATTTTATAACAACAACATTTATACTGTGAATAAAAGTCACGAGGAAACAAATCATCTGGAGCTTTGAACATAACTTTTTCAGATAAACTTACTTTAGGGCTATTAATAAACACTACCAATAAATAAAGAAGTACGACATTTAACTAGTAATATTCTTACATGTAGCAAATGCAAAAATTAATTTCAGTTAGTAGTTAAATTGTATTTAAACCTATCTCTTTTCATAGCAGCTGCTACTTCACTATTTTCCTGAACAGAGATGCTCTCCTGAACTCTGTCTGCAGCAAACAAAAGTAGGACTGTTAATGCTGATTTGTGAACACAGTGCATGAAGACATTTAGCTTTAATATTTTTTTAAGTGCTAAAAAATCCTGAAAACAGCTTGTTTTCTTCAATGCCAGATAAATTGCTACCTCAGTAAAGAGCATTTATTTGTAAGAAAAATGTTTCCTGCAATACTAGAAATTGGTCTTTTTCCTTGCTAGTTCAACAAACACTTTTCTACTTCTCTAAATCATAAGGTAGAAATCTGCTGAAGAATCACTGCACGTCTGGAAAACCGTTCCATTCATTGAAGTATCTCATCACAATTACTAGACTGCTTATTCAATAAAATCAGCATCCCATTTTTCTACTTAATACATCTGTATTCCCTGGAGCCTATGAGATATTAAAGTGATGACATCAAACACTGCTGACCAGTTAAGTCACAATTCCATTTTAAAGCTTTGTTTAGGCTTTACGCTAGCATATGCTGTGAAAGCTGATTGCAAAAAAAAGACCGTTGATGATAAAATAATGCTTAAAAAAGTTCTTTTAGTCAATTGAAATTAAAAAGTTAGAAAAATGCTTCATACTCAATTAACTGTATCCTTTTGTATCCTCTCTTCCAGTCTTCATGTAAAACAGAAACATAAACATTCCTTTAAAAACCACTACAATTCCAACCTACAGAAGACTCATTATGTGCTACGAGTAAGAGATGATATTAAATTGTTTCATTACATACAAAGAAGGTCAGACTGTTTCTTTGCACATGGTCCATGATATAGTATTGATCCAGAAGGTGCAGGATAGCTCTACAATTCTTCTGGTTTGCCTGCCTAGGAAAGCTATAGCAAAATAATTGAGGGTATGAATTTAGTAATTGTACTTTATACTTCATTAACTCCTTGAGTAGACAATTATCTTGCATCTCCAAGTATGCATAACCAGTCTTGTCCCACACATAGAGAACATAAAGCATTTAAAGCTCCTTGAATAGCACATGGAAAGTACTAGTAACACTAGAGGACATTATGTAAGTTACAAGATATATAAATAACCTCAAACACCAAAGTTTTACTCTCTTTCTTTCTGCCAGGAAGAAGTAGAATAAAATGAAAAGTGACAGCAGTCAATTTTGGAATCTGCTTTTCCTAGCAAGTAACATGAATGGAAAAACAATTCAAAAGCAGAGAAGTAAGGTAGATCATAGAATCACAGAATTCCTTGGCTTGGAAGGGACCCTAAAGATCAAATCACTCACACCCTGCTCCCATGGACAGGAACATCTTCCACTAGACTAGATGTCTCAAAGCCCCGTCCAACCTGGCCTTGAACATTTCCAAGGATGGGGAAGCCACGACTTCTCTGGCCAACCTGTGCCAGGGCCTCACCACTCTTCCAGTAAAGAATTTCTTCCTAATACGTAATCTTAAACTCACTCTCGTTCAGTTTAAAACCATCACTCCCTGTTCTATCACTATATGCCCTTGCAGAACTCCCTCTGTTGCTCTCTTGTAGCCTCCCTTTAGGTAATGAAAGTCTTCTATAAGGCTAAATAACCCAAGCACACTCAGGCTGTCTCCACAGGAGAGGTGTTCACACTGAATATCTTCATGGCTTCTTCTAGACTTGCTCCAACAAGTCTCCATCCTTTTCAGTTTGGGGGTCCCAGAGCTGGAGCCAGGTCTGCAGGTCGGGTCCCATTAGAGCAGGGCAGAGGGGCAGAATCCCCTCCCTCCTCTGCTGCCCACGGGGCTTTGGATCCAGCCCAGTAGGGTTGTGAGCCCAGCTGCCCATTCATGTTGAGCTCCTCATCCACCAATACCCCAAGCCCTTCCANCATTCTCCACTCAGCCTGTGTTTGTACTTGGAATTGCCCCAGCCCAGGTGCAGGACCTTGCACTTGGCCCTGCTGAACTTCATGAGGTTCACACAGGCCCCTCTCAGGCCTGTCAAGGTCCCTCTGGGTGACATCCCCTCCCTGCAGTGTGTCCATCACACCACACAGCTTAGTGCTGTCAGCAAATTTGCTGAGGGTGCTCTGGTCCCGTGTCCATGTCACTGACCAAGGTTCAACAGGGCCGGTCCCAACACCAACCCCTGATGACCACCAGGTCTCCACCTGGACATTGAGCCGTTGATCACAATCCTTTAAGTGCAACCATCCAGACAATTCCTTATTCCCAAAGTGGTCCATCCCTCAAATCCAGATGTTGCAGCACGATTCTATACCTCCTCCTCCTCCCTTCACTCCTCCATCATTATTTAAATACTTCTTTCTTTTTCAAAACTTTTCTCTCAGTTTCTGCTTCTATTTCTCCACAGGAATTCATCACACACATCTGATATTCTCTGGTATATAAAGCCAAAAATCACTCTCAACAGAGATAGCAAACTGAATTTTATCTTTCATAAACTCCTTCAGTAGACAATTATTCTGCATCTCAAAATATGCATAATTTGTCCTTCCCACCAGAGGCAATAAAAGAGCAATCTAGGAAATTGCAATACTCACATGAAGAGAGGCTGAGCGGGAACCAAACATGCGGCAATAGTGGGCAGAAACAACAACCTGACTAAAAATTACTCAGTGCAAGAATAAAAGACCAGAAACAGAAAAATGTTTTACTTTACAGAGACAACCACAAAATCACAGCAGGCAGGCTTGGATTTTTATTCCAAGGCAGGGGGACTTCAAAACTGTACTACCACTGCAATATAGAAGAAGATATCAAGATCTGAAGAAGATGAATTTTCAGGTTCTTCAAATCCCTTAAAGCAATCTTACCTTTCAAGTGTAAATATCACAAGAACTCATTTCATCATTGATTTTGTTACAAGTTTGCAGGAAGCCAAAGAGTTGCAAAAAGGAGGCATCTTGGACTTATAATTAATGCAGAACTTTGCATGAAATATCAGATGTCAGTTTTCAAGACAATAGAGAAACAGGCAGGATGAATGACTGGCTTTGTGCTTGCATAGTGAAGCCAATGTCAGCAACTATGAAAATAGAGTTTTTCATGTACAAAATACTATGGTCTTTCTCATGAAAACTGTCTGCTTCTTTTTATCATATGTCCTAATGCTTACTTATTTTGCTGGCTGAGAGGGATTTGATAAGCTTCAAATGATTCTAGTCATCTATGATATCCAAACCCAAAACTTCAGGAAGCCAATTTCTACAAAGGAGAAAAAATAAATCCCTCTCTCTGCTGCTCCTATTTTTCAGTCCTTTCCTAGTGACTTTTCTCTGACTAATGCATTTGCAAAGCTTTTTACACTAGGCTGTGTCCATTTTTCTTTCTGAAGTGGTGACTCTGCAGGTCAGCTTGCCTAATTTGGAATCTAAAGTAAACATGTATTTTGTGCATAATTTTCCCTGTTTATTTGCTGCCAGACAGTTTGAGGCTTACCTGTGCCTAGAGGACAGAAAACATGTCTCTTGGACCTTGACAGTCAGGGAATTATTTTTCAGGGTCCTTTCAATGGGGAGTTTTTCCTAATATTTCACATCTGCCTATAACAAGTTTTCCTTCGTTCATGAATCAAATTAGAAAGGAGCTTTATGTTCTCTATTTGAAGTATTAGAGTAGCAGATCAATTTGTGAGCTTTCTGGATCACATAATTTTTATATTTTTTTTTATTTTTAATCTTTGTTTCTCCTATAAAATGCCACTCTTGACTACTTATACTATATAAGAACAATCCATACTTTCATAATTATATAAAATAGCTCTAAGTATATTAGGTATCCCTATCACAAATGCAGTTATTTTTCCCACCTAACTTAGTTTTATGTAACTTTAGCATATGCTTCCTTCCATAAGAACAATGACTTGGTGCCAAAGATTCTAGACAGAGCAACAAATATTTTGTCAATCAATACTGGTCTCTTGGTACTCAAATGCTATTTGGATAGACAGAAGTGTCTTAAAATGTCTGTTAGCTAATTCCACTTTTAAATTGACAACCGCGATAGTCAGAAGAAGCTCACAAAAACAGCTTTTAATACTGTATGACATACAATATTTCTGAAATCTGCTTAAAAGTTGGATGCCCAGGAGTTTGTATAGAACCCGTAAGTACTGCATCTAATTTTAATCAGATTACTGAGTTTGTAGTCACTAAATTCACATGTAAATATTTAAGCTAGAACTCCTCGCCTGTTTTTCTTTTGCTGTTTGCAAACAGAAGCAAACCTGAACTTCAGATGCATTCTGTCCTCATTACCACAGCTGAAATGCTCTGCCTGTTTTTGTTCTGAGAAGTAAGACGGAAAACAGGCACTTGGAAAAGGTAAATATGAGTACCAAATACTGAAAGCTAAATTAGACATGTAATGGGAGCTGGAAAGAACAGCTTAGTTTTTTATGTTTCTTTCTCATCATAAAGAAGTCATTTTTGAATAAGGATTTGTTTTTCTTCAGAATAAATTAAAACTGAGAGCACAGGGCATATCTGAAGAACAAAAGGATTAAATCTACAAAAGCCAAGACAATTTCCTGCAAATATGCAGGTAACAATGGCAAACTACAGACACTGTAATGTGGAAACAACAACAAAACCAACAAAGAGAAGCAGAAATCCTTACTCTTCTATGTACTTGCAAAGCAAGAATGTCTGGTAAAGCTGATGTTTGTAACGCCACTGTAAATGGAAAATAGAAATGGATGTTTTATTAAAGGTCCCAATCTCAGAATACAAAGACACTAGAAATTCTTCATACCTGGACACATGAAATTACCTATTAAGATTACAGAATCATTTCGCTTGGAAAGTCCAAACACAAACCCCTCATTGTCAGGTCCACCACTAATTCAAATCCCTGAGTGCCACATCTATGTGTCTTTCAAATACTACCACTACCTGGGCAGCCTGCTCCAGTGCTTGACAACAATTCTGGTGAAGAAATTCTTCCTAGGATAAAATCTAAACCTCTTGTGGCTCAACTTGACACTTTCCTGTTGTCCTGTCACTTGTTACCATGGAGAAGAACCTGACCCTCACCTGGTTACAATCTTCTCTCTTTTAGACAGCAGTAACTCCCCTCCCAATCTCTTTCTCCAGGCTAAACACCCCCAGCTCCCTCAGCTGCTCTTCATCAGACTTGTGCACCAGACCCTTCCCCAGCCCTGCTGCCCTGCTCTGGACACGCTCCAGCCCCTCAATGCCCTTCCTGAATTGAAGGGCCCAGAACTGGACACAGAATTCAAGGTGTGGCCTTACCAGTGCCCAGCACAGGGGACAGTCACTGCCCTGCTCCTGCGGCAGCACTGTTGCTGATCCAAGACGTGTGCCATTGGCCTTCTTGGCCACCTGGGCACAGCTGGCTCATTATCAGCTGCTGCTGACCAGCACCCCCAGGTTTTCCATTGCGCAGCCCTCCAGACACTCTGTCCCAGCCTGTAGCACTGTATGGGGTGGTTGTGACCCAATGCAGGACCTGACACTTGGCAATGTCAAATCTCAGACCACTGGCCTTGGATAATGGATCCAGCCTGTCCAGATCCCTCTGCAGAGCCTTCCTACCCTCCCATAGATCAACAATCTGACTGAGAGAGCATTTGATCCCCTTGTTCAGATCACTGATAAAGAAATTAAACAGGGGTTGCCACAATACTGATCAAATCTAAAGGGCAAGCATAGCTAAAGACAACGTGAATATAAACAGATGACTTTACAAAAGCCATGAAGAATGAAAAATACCAAAGAAAAGTGCCTGACTTTGTGTAAATTTCTGACTCCAATATCCCACCACTTCATGACAATTTGCCTCCTGGCAGTATTTGTAAGAGGTTCCAGGGCGTCTTAACATAGATCCGACTCTGAAACCTTTCTCCTAACTGACTAGAAACACTGATTACCGAAAGCATGTAATGAAAAGAAAAGCTTTGGACGATATGATGCATTGTCACAAATTGATGCCATTTTCTAGTATTCAGTCTTCATCTGGAAAAGGAAGAATTTAATCATAACAGAGATAAGGTTCATTTAAACATTTAAATTTGGAGGCAAGAGGGTGGATTTACAAAAGCACTCTTTCATACAACATTACTGGCAGGAACAGAGAAGCTGAATGGGTTGGGAATGAACATTCCTGCACAGGGAACAAGAAGGATAAGGGTACATGTCTGTTGTGTGTATTCTTTTCCCCAAGCAAAGGGGTGGCCTGGGCAACTCCCAACCCCTCTAAAGATCCTCTCCCAGCTCAGAGCATTATACTCCTTCCACTCTAAAATCCATACCTGCTATTTCTCCTTTCCTGAGATAAAATTAACAATGCTTTAATTCATGAGTACTTTCTAGGCCAGGGATCCCCTATTCTGCAATTTTTTTGAGCACTTGACCTCAGAGTTTCCCATCTACCCATGTCACAGCCCACAGTCCTCTTGCTCAAATTACATCCTAACTCCATGTGGGCCAGTTAAACTGTGAGAGTGATCAAACCCCTGGATCCCTTTTTTACTTTATTCCCAAAGGCTATTAGCACCTATTATTAGGTGAGCCTGCTGTCTTGCTTGGGCTCTTTGAGAAAAAGTGGTTTGCCTATTAACTTTGGAAGAGATTGAAAATCTCTTACGAGATCCCGCACTGCACTTATGAAAACATTAGGATTGTGAAAAGAGGCTAGGTGTAGGTAAGAAGGCATCTACAGTAGCATTCCTCATACAAAGTGACTTATTTCAGCAATACATATCCAAAATTTGCAACAGCCAGAGTTAACACTTGAATCTTTCTTTTTTTTCTCCAAGCATTCTACAACATAACAGTGAAGGCTGCTGTCTCAAAAAAAAAAAAAAAATCAAGATTGCCTTGAGACTATCAAGAGAGTTGAAAGGTACTATAAACTGTGTATTCACATTGCAGAATCTGAAAATGTTTTACATAATCAATTAAAACTTTGAAAAGAAGAGAGAAAACATTTTCTGAGTTCCTAAACTGATCAAGGTTCCAGCTGACAGCAAAAAATCCAAGGATTTTTTCCTTAAACCGTAGCTGGACATGTTATTGCTGTGACTGATTGGTTTTATTTTGAATTCTTTTGCTTTTATTCCCATACATCTAAAGCTGCTTTTATTCCCTATGTGATATCATCAGATCTTCAAGATTTAAAGTCTATGTCAGCAAAAAAAAAAAAAAAAACAACCAACAAGGCTTTCCATCTTTCGTAATCTGATGTGAACCAACTCTCATTCAACAAAAGACCTGTCAGTAGCTCCATTATCAAGTACAGTAATAAGCTTAACTTCTGTGTGCAGTTCTAAGCCACTTCCCATAGGAACTACACAAATGCTTCTTTGTTAAATCCTGATTCAAGATTATGGACTTTTTATCTGCAAACTGCAAGGTGCTTCAAAATCTCTAGTACTGGAATCTTTGGTAATCAGATGAGTGACAATACACAAAGTTGCAACTGTGATGATTAGAGAATCATAAGCATCTGACATGAGGAATGGAGCAGAGATGTGTGGATAAGTAATTTCACCCACCTAAAGGAAGAGCTTTGTGTACACATGCTAAAAAAGTATTACACAGTTTCTGTATTTTGTCTGAAACAATTAATCTTTCCACAAGATCCATACAATAAATGCATCTCCATGAAATGGGGAACTGGGTGCTTGTGTGATAGGTTGTATCTTTACACCTCACAGCTTTCAGATTGAACTTTAATTTTTATTTATTTATTACAATACTACACTGTGGGTAGATACCTCAGTTAGGAGATTTGGGCACTTTGTAAATGTGAAAAATGTTTTGTGCCTATGTATTTCATATATATGTCCTCAATACTGTTTACAATTCAAGTATTGTTATTTCTTTGTTTGGCACTAGCAGAAATATTTACAATTGCAAGAACAGAGGTAAATTTAAGAGGGTACACCTAATTTATACAGCCCATTTCCTTTCCATTAGAGACCTCCCTCTTCCTAAAATCATATTAAACGGTATTATGCATTAGCAGAAAGTAATCAAATTCTACTTTATTTTACTAGAAAGACTACATTGTTGACCTTTTTATTTTGATTAAAAAATAACAGGAACGCATGTGAAATTTACCAGTACTGTATCTGACTTATGAAATGCTCAGCTGCATTAGAAGTCAAATATGTAAAAAAAATTTTTAAACTGCTTTCTAACCTTTTTCCTTTTCCTTAAAGACACCCTTGTAAGATGTGTGCTATGTCTATACTCTAAAGGCAATTTTTCAATTATGACTATATAAGAAATAAACATAATCCAAAGTGTTTCTTCTGTGTGCATGTTTGTACCTGCATGTTCCGTCCTTGATAACCAAATACACGTGCAAACACATGGCCAGTGGCAAACCCCTCTACATAAGATCACAAAAAGATTTTGTGCAGATACAAAGCCACTGTATCTTCAGTCTCTTTTACAAAACCTGTGCAAAACCTCACTGGTCATAAATCATAGCTTATAAGAAAATATGGATTGCAGAGGGAATAGTGACCTCAATGAATTAGGTTTCTTTCAGTTTGCAGATTCTATTAGTTTTAAAGTGTACTTGTATATTTATTGATTAAAGGACAAAACAGATTTCTTCTTTCCTTCTTTTTTTTTAGTAGTTACATTTGATCAGAATGGTTTCTTAATCCTTCTTCTTTAATTATATGACAAGAACAAAGCATTGTTGAGAAAACAAGTTCTGTTTGCACAGAACTGTTGAACTACATCTAGAAAAATAACAACTGCTATGCCCTTAAACTACAAAAGAGAAACAAAAGAGATCATCTAGGTAGCCAAAGTGAAATTAGTGGGTATTACGTTTTCCTTCAGTGACATTCACAAGCATCACTTCAGGGATTTAGACGTAAAAAACGGATACTTCAAGATTTCTATCAAGTAGGTACTGTTTCATAGCTGTCAAAAGTATCTGCTAAATAAAGTAGGTCTTTGTCACTGCAATTCCATATCAACTTGTTTTTCCACTTTCTTGGCACATACAGGAACAGTCTCATGTGGGCACAGAAAGAACCAAGTCCTCCATGAGTCATTACAGTACATGGCCTCAAAGGCATACTTGTAGGCTCCAGTGTCACCAAACCCAACACAAAACACACCCACCACCGAAACCCTGACTGATGAATGCGATGTAACTAAAATGCACAAATTAAAGAACAAGCAGTGAAATTCTGAATATGATACTGAGCTCATTTTTTCTGAAAAACATAGCTTCAAACACCTTTTCATTTATATCGTCATCATTCTGCCTGGCCTATCCAAAATCCTGAAGGATACCATGCTTCCAGTCAGCAGTTACCCATGTTCCTCTGTCCCAGTTTCTAAAATGTAGGTACAGCAAGGCTACTTTAGGACATCATTAGTTATGACCACAGCTCCCCAGGAGTCTGAAAATAGCTTCCAATCTCCTAAAGTACTTCTGTCTCTCTTTAACATAAATCAAGAAAAACTGGTGCACCAAGTCGGATAACAAAGTTTTATGGTGGTGGAAGAAATGAAAAAGAGCCAAGTGTAGACTAACCAGAAGGATTACATTCTACTGATATTTTCCACTTCACTGGTAAAAAAGGTACAAACCTATGCTTTTAGGGAAATAGCAGAGATTCAGATGAAAAGTTAGAGGATCATAGGAGATGCACAATACACGTAATTTGGGATTTGGTGCGCCAGACCAGCAACTGGTTATAGTTAATTATGCTATATGTCCTTTTACCAGGCAGTACAGTTAAACACTACAGTCTCCTTGATTCCACTTTTCCTAACAGAGATGGTACCAGCAAAAGTGGCATGTTAGAGCACTTATTGCTGCTCAAATATTAACAAGTTTTCTTTATTGTGCCTGCCTTCAAAACAAAATGAAAGTTAAAGAAATGGTGTTTTACCAATGAAAATGTAGCAATATCCAAATAGCCAGAAAGAGGTTTTACTTTTTTTCCCAATATCCCCCATTGGTATAAAACAAAGCTGTAGGCAACACAACGCTGTCACTGATTTTTAATGACATATCAGTGTTAACTGCAAAAAGAAAACAAATATAATTAATTCACAAGGCTTTTTTTTTTCTCAAAATAATAAGTTAAAATGTAATGCTGAAACAAATGCTTATGGCCTAAGGAAAAAGCAGTGTGATAAATATGCAGCATAAAAAGCTCCTAATAGGAGGAGCCATTGGTTAACTAAGCAAGAAGTAGAAAGTTATTCTTATTTGTTAACACTTTTTTTTTTAAGTTTCAGGTTCGTTTCACATGCAAAAATAACACACTTTTCTTCTCCCACAAATAAAATACTGTGGTAAGATCTGAGTAGTATTGGTGGTTATGAAAAAGATGGAGTCAAAGCTGACTCACAGTTCATCGAAATATGTAACAAGGTCAATGACCACAGTGTAGCATGTGAGATTTAGGCTGGGCATTAGAGGGAAAAACCAAAACTTTGGCAGTGTAAATGAAGCACTGATAAAAGGTCCAGAGACACATGGTGGATCCTCTGTCCCTGGAGGTCTTCAAGCAATACGGAGGCAGAGTCACAGAGAGACAGAGTGGACCTGATCGAGGGCTGGTGACACCCCCACCCTGGGTGCCTGCCTGGACTGAGTGACTCACACAGGTCTCCTTCAGTCAAAATGTCTATGATTTATTGACTATACCAAATTATTAGTATGGCTAATGCTCTAACGCAAGACCTAGACCTTTGAGAAACTCTTACAAACAATAAACAATGATGATTTCATACTTGACATTTTTTGTTTACTGGTTGCTCGCTAAACTTCAGGACAGTAATTTTTTTCAATAAAATTGAGAAAATACTTTCGTTTAAGGTGCACTACTTCACATACTCATAAAACAAGATGCATGAACTAATTAGCTATTTGAGAGAACACATTTTTAAACATAAATTCGACACTAGACAATTATTAGTGATGTAGACCTACAGATTTAATCAAGGAACATACTTGGTTTCATATTTGAAGCAGAGAGAGATGCTTTTACTATATCTTCAAATTAAAACGATTTACACAAAATGCAACCTATAATTTCAGTGTTTTCAAAATTTGGTAGCATGAAAAAATTCTTTTCCATTTTATCTTTATTCTAATATCCATACATAGCAAAAGTACCATGTTCCTAGAGCTCCTGAGTTCCTAAAAGATAATTGAATTACATCATGTATATCGTTCATGCCATTAAAAATCATTTAAAAAACCCCAAAAAATCACTGACCTGGACACTCTCCCTTCCCTCAAAAAGTATTAATATCTTCAGATTACTGAGAAGTTTTGTAAGTTTGTACACTGGATCATTATGCCTAGATAGTAACATTTAAACATTCCCGTATTTGCATTCTTTTTAGAAATATCTAAACAGGTTGACATCATGTATATATATTTCACTTACCTATTACAAAATATGTAAAAATGAACGGAGTATCCCAACCTGCACATTTTTTAGAATTTCAGATTTACTAGAATTTTTTTCTTACACTATTCAAGAATTCTCTTCAACTATATTTATTCTTTTCCTTTTGTACTAACAATCCTGTGTATTACATTTTTGGACATACTTTCCTACTCTTCTGTATTAGCATCTTGTAATTAGAAGAAATATGGTTCAGTATGTATAGCTAAAATTAAGGGATGATGGCACCAAGCCAAAGAGAACAGCAAATAAAGCAATCCTGCTGTCTGAGTGTTCTGGAAAGATACTTGACATTTCAAAAGCTAAAATGATCCCACTTGACTTATGAGAAACTAAAATACATAATTTAAAAGCTACTTTGAGACTAATTTTTTATAGAAAACTCTTCAAATATTTGAAGTTGACCAAAACAAAATTTTTATGTCAATTTATTAATTTTTGAAAGCACAATGATTACTTGATTATTTATGAAGTGAATCACACTCCCTCCATCGGTAACAGCTACACTCTGTACTATGCTGTGAAGAGTTCACAGCTTACAAAGACAGCATGAACTTCTTTGTATAATTCATTACAGATGTAAAAATCAAATGCCTTTGTCATAATAAAGCTAACTCAGAATCACAATTAAAGGAATGAAGAGGGGAAGTACCACTCATTACACTTCACTATCTAAATTAAAATGTTTTCTGGATGCATCCTCTCTTCTTACATAAGTTGATAAAAACCCGTGTTATAAAATTTTTTTAATTGCATATTCTGCTGTTGAGTTGTAATTCAAACTAATGCGAATTAAAAATGATCCAGTCCCTACTACTTGATATTTAAGTATTTGGCTACAAATCCAATACTTACACATAACAGATCTATTAATACATATTCGTAGTGCGAGTTCAGTAATACGTCAAAAGGCAGATATGTAGTAAAGTTAGAATTGGTTTTCACATTCTCCTTCCAATTGTTAAAAACATTTAAGCACTGAACTGTTTTAATTAAACATTTCATTTTTTTAATTAAAAAAATAAAGCTCTAAACCAGTATTTATCATATTGCTGTGGTATTAGCAATTTAGTTTCCTTTCTATTCTGGTCAGCTACATCAATATCTTAATCAGTATTTTTTCATCCATTTAAAGAAAAAACTGGTTTCTAGGTATTCATTCCCTTTGCACAATCCTACTACAGTAGACTACAGAAATCATTAAAAGAATTTTTTTTTAAAACTTAGGCATTCAAAATAACTACACTACTGGTATGTCTACAAAGCACTTTACTTAAATTTTTTAAGGCAGGCAGATAGATTATGGTCAAAATTGGATTTTTCTTGAGTAATTTGAGTACTGCTGGAATTCGACAACAAACCAAGAGAACATACAAAACAGAATATGGAAAAGAAATTCTTCCACCAAAAAAAGAATATTTTTAAAGATTTAACTTAGTTTGAGCAATTATGATGAAACAACTTTATTACTTGCTAAGAAGTTTAAACAACAGTTTTTATGTTTAAGAACTGTGAATGAGTTTCTCCGTTTCGGATGCCAGCTGAAGAAAACAGTCACTTTTATTTAGGCAACACTGTAGAAACACGCTACTTCAAAATGTAATTTGTAAAATATGTTTTATAGTGCAGTAAAAAGGGGAATCATAAAACTGGCTCCTAGAATTTAGGAGAAATAAATTGCAACTACAAACTATCAGTCACTTTAAAATATGGTGCAACTCTTTACTTGGACAATTACATATATCAACAAGACTTTTGTATCATAACCCATTAAATGGAAAAAGACTCGGTAATTTTTTTTTTTCTTCTTCAAGTTCTGTTTCTCTCACTTAAGAAAAATACAAATACTGCTTTAAAATTTAGAATTATGAGAAGGATGTTAAATAATCCCATCTGAGACTAATACTAGGTTTATATGAATAATTTCAAATGCAGTGAATGTATGGATTTTTTAAAGTATATTGCTAATTGCCACTCAACAAATAATGTAGTTTAGGGGCAAATTTTAAACGAATTCAGAAGTACAATGAATTAAATATAAAACTGGACTGCAGCAACGGTGTGTTAATGTGAGTTGTAACTGGTGTTTATCAGAAAATATTACATGTTTTAAATATTTAAATTAAATTATTCTATCCAAGCCAGAAATAAATTCACGTTAAATAAAGTTTCACAATTGTTTCTGTTACGTAAATCTACCTCTGACTGCAAATCAAATGTTGTTAGAAATTGTATTATTCCTTGCAGTGTGACATTAACAGATACCATTTGAAATGAAAGTATAAAATAACAATACATTTTTTGGTAGTCTTAGGACGGGAGAAATAAAAACTAAAAAAAACCCCAAAACAATGATGGATCATATTAATAATATGATCATAATTACATGTAAAATGTGCAATCATTTATTTGCATTTTAAGTCAGTCTTGAGCTCCAAAGACAGGTATTTTACTTCTGCTGTATGGTAGCTCACTGGAGAGGCACCCAGCACACTGGTTTTAATATAGGGGTTAACATGGGCACTGGAGGAATTAAGCTATATGTTACTTTTTTAGGTCACACAAAAAAAGAAAATACAACTAACACAAGAGAACAGAAGCCAGATCCTGAGTTAAATGGAAGTTTGGTATTAAAGTCTCCTAACACAGTAAATAAAGCAAATGAATAAGCAAGAACCTGAAAATGTATTTCTGGCAGTACATGCAGAGGTTGTGGCCATTTCAATTTTTGTTGTATCAGAAATATGTGTACTGGAACTCAGAACTGAGGTGCATTTTTCCTGAAGATTAACTTAAGCACTTCTCTCTAGTGATAAAACAGCACAAAATTAAACTTTCTATTATGACTGATAAATTGCTGCCAAATTTCTCACCAACAAATTGAAGCAACAATGCAAAGCACTATGTTTCCCACAGAAAAACTTAAATAAAAATAACACTACCTGTGGATCTCTCTACAAGACAAATCAAACCTGAAGTACAACACATCTCTGTTTTCCACATTTAGAACAAGTAACTGGGAACAAACTGTGTACAAATCATAGGCTTCTGCTCTGTTCATCTTGACAATTCAAAAGTGCATCTACATCCAGCTTCTTCCAGCTGGCTATTATACTACATTATTTTTAAGGATACAGGTTAAGGGGGACAACCTACCTTCCAGTATGACAAAAAATAGTTTGAAAGTTTGTCTCATCTCATTGCTCATACAGAAAATCCTTTATTATGTACCGTAGGACAAAGGATTTGCAACTGTCTGTTATTTGAGAAATATGCTATTGCAGTAATTTATCTCACTGTATGGGTCTTGAAGATGCACGGTGGTATCTCAAATCAACTTCTAAAGAAAACTGCATGCCATTTTTGTGACGTTGAGCATACTGATAAAACTTATCCAAAAAGAAAATTTGGGGTTTTGATAGTTATGAATTACATATGGGGCTGACAAGATTGTTCAAGGGCTCTTTTCTGCTTCAGGGATTACTTTTGATAAAGTTTTAATTTGACTTTCCCTTATTAATGATTTCCACAGACAGGTGACTGAAGTTTTCTATTCAATCCTGAACATTCCTAAAAGTTCCTAATGGAACTAAAAAAGATGTCCTCTGATAGGGTTCCAATCCCAAAATACATCAATACACAGCTATCTTTTCTCACATTAACAAATCTCTTGGTTTCAATGTCGACAGGATCCCTTATGGAAACAAAATTAGGTGTCAATACCTGCAAGACTATATGAGCAACTACTCCAAACTAAAACAACAATAATAAATATAAAATCAAACAAGTTTTAAAATGTCCTTACAAAAGCTCTACACTGTAATTTTTCCTCCTAGCTGAAGGGAAATTTTAAGAGGTTTTGAAATATGTGAAAAGACTCCAGCTTCTCCCTGCGCACTCCAATATAAACAGTAATACCACTATAACGGAGGAAGAGGCAGTAAGTTATAATGGGTACTTCTGGTTTGCTAAACTAAAACTCTGAAATTCACCTCTGTTGCTAGAATAAGCTTTCACTGATCCTCATAATCACCAGGGTTTCTATGGAAATATTTGCTTCAGAATTCAGAAGGAGTGAACATTTTAATGCAAAAGCGAACAGAAGCCTTTTACTAGCTGCTAGATTTTGTGAAAGAAGTAAGTATCCACCTACTTCCTCTTCAGGTAATTTAATTCTTACAGTCTACTGGAGTTAAAGTTGCAACCTATGCACAGAGAAAAAAACCACTAAAACCAAACAAAACCCTCAAAATTTGGCACTAAACATCAACAATCCTGCTGACTTACTTCAGTGAGTTCAGGTTTCTGAATAACTAAAACCACAAAAACTAGAGAGAAAATGTTTTTGTAGAAAGGAAGAGAAAAAGTTTATAAGAAAGCAATATATGTGTATATATATCGTAGTTAGATACTTCTATATATTATAATATAATACCACCATTTTATACAAACACAAACATACATGTATACATGAGATACACAACGCCACTAAAGAAGGTAACAGAGGCCCTGGTCCTTAAAAGATTATCTGTACATTTATCTACAAGCATAAACATGGTTGTCAGTGTGATCAATGCTTGCTCTCATTGCGTCATTAAAAGAGTGCAAAAGAGAAAGAACCACAAACAGGATAGGAGAACCTAACAGGGGAAAGATTTATTCAGAGAAGAAGAGAAACTTGGAGTTCAATACAGCAGCAATTCAAAATAATTTTGAAAGACAAAATGAAAGTTTTATTTATTTAAAGGATATAAATTGAGGAAGAGATTGCAAACGACTAATGGGCAAGGATGAAATATTTTAAACTACAAAATGTATTTACCACCTGTTCTATTCTGTCTAGCCATAAATGCTGCACTTATCCCCCCAAAAACGTATTTGCTTTCTGAGTTATATTGTACAGAACACATAATGTTTTAAAAATAGATTTTTAAAAGCTAATATTAAGAAAGAGGTAGTTTTAGTGAGATTAAGCCTTAGAGAGACTTGCTAATCCATGTGAGAAGCAGACATTAAACATCTTTTTTTGCAAAAATACCCACAGTATGCTTATTCTTTATGATTTACATGACAAATGCTAAATATTGAAGAGAAAATGCAAGAAACTCTCAGTAGGACAACCTGATTCCTTGATAATCAAAACATTCTATTTTAAAATAGAAAGTAGATGTATCTTAAATACTTAAATGTTAGAATTTAATAGTATCTTGGGAAACTACTTTAACATTGTTAGTGGTGTCTCACTTCTGAGAAAAGAATCTATAATCCAGTTATGAAGAAAAAGCACAAGTTACAGTTATGTTTTTTTCTTGTGACAATTGGACTTGATTCAGTATAAATGCTATCTTATTCCTCCAGACTTCTACTTGTAACAGCTATGCCCTATCTACAACATTTTAATATAAAAACTATGTAATTCCATTATAGTTTGTTGAAACTCATTTTTTTGCTTCAGCAAACACCCTCAGCAGAAGAAAAACCTTTAAAAAAACCCCCATGTGTCCTCAGAGACACTAAATGCATCATTAAATGTTGAAAACAGGCAATATGAAAAAGGAATAGTAACCACTTTAGAAAAGAAAAAGGCTACATATCTAGAGAGTTCTTTTTCAATACTCAGAATCTTCAAGTTATCAGCAAAAGACCACAGTTCATCTCAGCTCCTTGTGCCAAGCATTTCTTCTGAAAAGCTTTGTGCAATTACTTTACAGCTAGCAATAGATACTTTTTAAGTTACACAAAATCCAGAACTACTAGGTAATGGAAATTCTACAAGACAACTATGAAGACAACTGTCATCTTCTGCGGGTTACTTGACAGGAAACATTGTGAGATAAATTTATTCCCTGCACTCTGCTAACTGCACTCCTAGTAATAACCATTTGGGCACTTTGTTTTTCAGAAAGTTCTTCAGTGATTTCACAAGGCATAGCTGTACAAAGTGCTGAATTTGAACACTTCCTTTCCAACATTTTTCAAAGGTGACTTCTTTAGGGGTTTATTTTTTGGGGTGGTGGTGTTTGGCTTTGCTTTTTCCCCCCACCATGTTCTGTTAGTGGAAACTTGCAATTTAAAGCTTGCCTTGGAAGTATTTTCTGTACCTATAGAGGAACCACTGGTCTGACTGCTTTTCTAAAGTGGAAGGAAAGCATTAGAGATTTTTATCTTTCACTACTGCAAAGAATGTGGTTGTAAAGTAATTTTTAGTAAATATACACTTAACGTCACTGCAAGATCAGAACCCTAAAACATTCACTCCTGTTTCACAGGCTAGTTTCATAGAATCATTTTATCTTTGAACACAAAATCTCACTTTTGTGTTTCAGAGTGCATAGCGCCATTACAAACTTGATAAGTAATAATTTACTTAAAACAAATTCCCAGCACTAAGGATATCAATAAAACCCAGAACTAGAGCATAAAATTGAAGAGACAGTTACACAATTCTGTGTGTGCTTGCTGCCCTAGCTCACCGCTTTGCATCTTCACATCAGCCTAATTCATTTGACACACAGTCTCCCCACAGCTGAGAAAGTCCCGCTTCCTTACCAGTTCTTAGGAAAAGCTTAAATACAAAACCCGCTATGTTTAGGTAAAGTTAAGGTTGTGACTCAAATCAACAAAAGGCAGGAAATTCAAAGATAATACTGACAATTCATGCTTAATTCATGATTGCCTAACAAAAGGGCGAAACGCTATGAGGAACTAATGTTTAGCTTTAACTTCACTCTCTGTGTTCTTGGGCAAACAGGTGTTTATCTCAAAGATTGTACTAACTCAGTCTAGATGCATTCTAGCGGTTATTTAGCATTTAACAATGTGTTGGATGTAAAGAAACTTTTAAACTCATTCTCAGCGTCCTAGCATGTTACACTCTAATAGACATTATTAATTAAAAATACACCTTGAGAAAATGATGCTAGACTTAAAAAAGGATATAATAATTTCTTTCAGAAATAAACAAAACATACTTTTTGTATACAAAAATACAAAATCATTAATTTTGTAATGTAACATGAAATAGAGAATTTTTTTTTTTTCTCATCAGTTAACAGCTCTCAGTATGTACACATACTTCAATTCCTGTTTGAATCCTAATCTGTCTGTATACTATAAAGAATATTTTCCAGGTCAGAAAAATGTCAGAGAAAGGAATGCAGTCTATGGCTACATTATTAGAGTGCAGGGGTTTTTATTTAGTCTTTTAGGCTTCCCAATAAAACGTGGTATTTTAGTGCGCTTTAAAAATATTAATTAGATAAAAAACATGTATGCCTAGTAGTTTTGTATATTATCTATCCTATGTAGAAATTAGAAAAACAAAAGAAGGCAATGAATAAAATGACAAAGATCGCACTTCACAGCCTTCTCTAGAGGACATGAAATTACCTCACACATACATATCTTGTGAGTTAATTGAAGGACAACAATAACAGATTTTGGTGTAATAATTTTCCTTATTTACTGAAGTTATTATCAATAAATTAATGTATCAAATGATTAAAAATTTTGCTGGAAATTAGCAACATTAGTGGGTTTTTTTCCCAGTTGAGTTACTTAGCAATTAAGATCTTGTCCCAGACACAAAAATTCTGCTAACTTTCGCAGCATAAAAAACCTGCCACTAAACAGTTTCAAAGAGGGTTTTCAAAGTCCTGCATCTGTACAAATCTGGCATCAAGATTTTAATCGTCAAAGCAAGGACAACTCTGTGTTGCACCCTCAAGATTATCCAAAAGAAAGCAAAGTTGCACAGGACTGTGTGCTCCGACCCAGTCACAGCCTCCCTCACAGAGCCTCAGACACTCCCTGGTGGAGTCTGAACTGCATGTGTGAAGCTGTTAAGTCTTTGTAAGAGCATGGGACACCACCTAAAAGGTTCCCTGAGAAGTCAGGCACGTGCTCCTCAGTTGACCTCCTCTGCTGAGGACATGAGGGCTTCAAAAGTCTCCGAGGAACAGTGGCTGCTCTTCTCCCCTTGAGGAGATTCTTTGATAAAGGAGGTTCAACAACGGAGCTCGCAGCACTGTAAGGGGCTCACTTTCTAACTTACCAGCAACAAAAACAAATGTGAGAAAGTCTTCAACTGAATTGCCAGAAAATAAATGAGAAAAGGGTGATGCCTGGCTCAACCCTGCAACACTCTTGTTAACCTAATTAACATTCACTTGCTATCACATTTTTAATCTAAGGCAAAATTTTGACTTCCTTACAAACCATAAATTATGCTTATAAATTCTACTTTGTTACAGTTTGTTTTGCTTTTTCAGCTCAGGTATTAAAAGCAGAATTTATTTTTCAGGTTGGAATGCTGAGGTATGCTGAAGATTATAATGCTAATCAATTAGTCAATAATGTATCAAAAATCAGTCAGTACCTCAGCTGTTTTACTGGATCCTTAATAGCAAAAATAGTTAAATTTTTAAGCAATAGTAAAGCATAGTAGCAACACTATCAATAGAAAATATTCTCAAAGTCCCAGTACCTGAGTGCAATGATGCTGAGTGACTGCAGATTACAACACGTTAGTGACAGATGGGCCTTAGTAGACAGAAGTCAAGAGAAGATCAGGTTGGACAGAGCTAATCAGCCAAATGCTACATTTATTCTCCACTCATTCATTCTCTGAAACACACTTCCTGCCTTCCATCTAGCTATGGACACTTCCTTTTCTCTCTGTTCTTTCATAAGCAAGGTTTTCTCTCTCCTAGGTTTCTTTGCTTCGGTTTTTCAGTTGTTTCCCTACTTTTGGGAAAAATCGTGTTTTCCTCTGAGTAACTGCACTGAATGAAGGGTGAAATCAGTTTGAGAAATTACTGATCCTCAAGACATGGATTCCATTATGCCCACAATAACTCTTTCCAGATGGGTTGTCAAAGTCAGAAGGGATAGGAGTAGGGCCTGCAGCTCGTAGTACACAGACAGAATGGACAAGTCTGCCTTCAGACTCTGTCCTGCACCTCTCGCCCTTCAGCAGTGACAAGAAGCACCTTCATTATTATCACTCTGTGTTCTACAGACAATTTCCCCCCCCCTGAATTTACAGGAGACATTTCACAAATTCAGAAATTAATATTGGATGAGTGGTGTCGAGCTGAGAAAACCCGTTTTCAGCTCTGGCAACATCTGTTCTGCCCATGGAAGGACAAACAACTGCAGATCAGAGGAAAAGGCAGTAAGGGCTCATGTTCCCTCTCCCCTGCCATGCTCCAAGCTCTGCAGCTGCAACAGCTGCATGGTGGGTTCATGTTCCAATACTGTGGACATAAAGTGAGCGGAACTCTGCAGAACATCATACCCTTGAATGCATAGTACAAACCTCCGTGAAGTGCAGAATTTGAAAAGGAAAATAGAAGAATGAGTTTGTGACCACTGGAATGGTAATTTATCACTATGCCATAGTAATTCTTTATTAAAAGCTAAGGAGTATAAAGTTGAAAAAAAAAAAAGTGAAAAACAAAACAATCAGCAAGCCTGAAATTAACATCTCAAATACACAGTTTGTAAATCCTGCTGAAATTTAGGCATGCAAGTGGGAGACAGACATTTGAGAATCTGGCCTTACGACAGAAATAAGCACCTTATTTAAGGTCACTATCTTAGTCGAAAAAACAAAGCAGCCTTTCCAAACAAGCACTAGAAGTTTTCCTCTTCTAAATACAAAATCTGTCTTTCTATGTGGCCTATCAGACAGGACATTTAATTCCTAAGATGCGCTTCTCTATTTTATCATAACAGCATTTTAAAAGGATCATCAACCTCATTCAAATTTTATGGCCTACAACAGGTGATCAATCCACATTCTTGCTTGCTTAGTTGTACTTTTACAGCATTTAGAAACATATGTATTTTGTGATTTTCTCTCAAATGTTCTCCTGGTCTCCGGGACTATTCAAAGGGGACCCTACCCAGTCTGCCCAGTAACTGCCAATTCTATAAGGATAATTTGCAGCAAATACATACACTGACTTTCATACTCCCAATCACAGATATTTTTAAGCAAGCCAAACACTTTTTATACATTTCCTATTTTTATGGATGAAGGTTTTGAAAATTTTTATCTCTACATTTCCAACACTTTCTGTAACAGTCCCCGTGAACTCTGGTTCAATCTTCCCAAAAATAAAGATATAGGTATATTACATACCATAGTCTGTGATCTTACAGGATACTAAATATAGTTCTTTCAGATTCCGTCCTTCTCTGGCAATCACCTCCACACATCTGGAAGACACAGTAAAATTACTGTTTTAAGACAGTAAATCACTTTTAAATATCAAGAGTACAATCCACAAGTAAAATGTACTGTATCTCAGTTTCTTCACTTTGCAAATGGCTCCATACATTTCATTGAAAATGAATATGGCTACATGTTTACACTGCAGAAAAATATTATTTTAAATTGAATGCCTTTATATGGATATTCCCCTAAGTCTCTGAATATGCGAATTGCTTGAAATGTATACAGACAAGCACTTTGGAAAATTACACAAATGTGAATTTCCATTTCTATATTACTTCGGAAAGTTTCTGTTGCAAATTTTAAGCTTTGACAGCTTTCTTCTGGGGAAGAACTATAAATGCCTGTAATGAGAACAAAATATAAGAAAATGTAATTTTAAATTCATGTTTGTATTTCTTCAGTGATTACTGCATGAGTCAGTGTTCATCAGGTCATGGAATGTTACACGATCATGGTGTTCCAACACATTGCTGGAGAAGCTTGTATAGATAAGAAAATAGCTCATTCATTTGCCTTATCATAACTGTGATGAATATGCAATGGAACGTAGAGCTTTTTATGTTATTCCTGATGTTTGATTTTTGTATGCAAGAAAAGTAATATGAATTAATTAATGAAATTAAATAGCTTATCATGTACTTGTGACCAAGCCTATATTACAACACTATGTTTCCAACTGCATTGTTTATAACATATCACTCAGAAATCACAGAATCATAAAATACATTTTCAATCCTATTAATGTAGATCAGTTGTTCATTAGAGCAGCTAGCATGACTATTGTGCTATTTTCTACATAGATACATTTTTTAAAGTGTATTTTATTGGATAAATTGTAAGAATTTCTTCTGATCCAATATATTTGACTTTAATTTTCAGGTCAATTACCCAATCACTTACCCTGGCACTTAAATCAACCCTTGAACAGTATACAAAATTAAATTATTTGCCAATTTCTAAGAAAATAAGTATTGCTGAATTTGTCATACTTTTGAAAGATACAACTAAATATTCAGGGACCTTTTTCTTCCACTTACCACCTCCAATAGATTATCTCCTAATCTAATTTAACTGTTCATGCTGGCAATTTTAGATTTTAAAAGCAACCACCTAATTCTTACAGCTTACAATAAGGCAATAACTGAGCAATACCCCTTCATACCTGTTTGTCCTCTCACTGCTTCTTTCTTCTAAAATGTACAATGAAAATTCATTACTACTAATAAACAGCACACCTCTGACAGAGTACCTTAATCACAGTTCCTTTAACACTAGTATAAATATTCAACCCTGGAATAAACTGCAAGGGCCTGATATTTAGAAACTTTTTGCAATTCTTATCATTAGGTAAAGGTTACCTCATGAATACACAAAGAAAAGAAATAAATACTTACAGCAGGACTGTGCTTTTTAATACAAAGTAACCTCAGAACCACATTTTCCTAAAATAAGTTAAGATTTAGCGCACTAAACACACTCTATGTACATAGAAAACATCCTCTCTTCCTGTCAGACATGATTTTGAAGAACACACTCATCTTTGTTAACTGGCTTATTAAGATAACTAGGTCATAAGAAGATATCTTTTTATTATTTATTCCAGAAAAGTGCTTCATAATAATGAGATTTTATTGCTATTATTGGTAATATGAATAAACAGAAAATCATTATCATGTATTTTATTTGTACCATTTTAATTAGGCATTTCAGCAAGTAAGATACAACCGAAGAGTCAATGGACACTGATGTTAAAAGAAGCTTGTATTAATTATCATATATATAATTTCGTAGAGCAATCATATTTTGAAACACTTCTTACCTTGGATAAAAATTCTGAACCTAGAAAAATGTTTTGAAAATTGTATCTAATGACTCTAAAAGTTTTCAAATGATTTTTTTGCTAATTTTTACTCATTGAGAGACAACTAATTAAGAAAAACAAAGTATAGCAATCAGTGTCTAAAAATACCGCCGCAAGACAGTCAAGATGACACAAAAGACTACCTAATTTTCTCTATGACTTCAGTTGCACACCTCAGTCAGGGTCAAATTTGTATTATCTGCACAAATGCAAAAGCACTTGATTGCGTGGCCCTCATAAATGTATCCTTTAATCTTTCCAGGCAGTGCCAGTTCTAAGGGTTAAAGTTTTTTCAAGCAGCTTGAGTGACTCCAGGCCTGCTCTCAGCAACATCTTGGAGCCTACATGAAATACTCCTCACTTCCTCCTTCTAGGAAAAGAAAACCTTCACAGTCTTCAGGTATATTCATTAAACAAGGAAGAAAAAAAGCAAAAAGGAGAAAGGTGAAAAAAAAAATGGTGCCTCATGTCTTTGTTTTTTTTTTAAATATGAAAATAGCCTAACATCTAAAAGAATGAGGTAATGACACATCTAGTTTGGAGGAAAAAAACTATATATAGCTAAAACATTGAATTTATGTGGTTTTGTGTGCTTTCTATACCATGCATGAGTCAATCTAATTCCAGCTTTAATTTCTATTATCCTTTCCATAGATCATCCTCATGTAAGTCAACCTGCACAGACAGGATAAACACTTTATATGGCCTCATTTGCTCCTGCTCTATAGAGGGTCACACAATACATAATTGCTAGTAACAACTGACTTCTTTACAACATAAGGAAAAATAAGAGTAGTTATGTATTTATTGCTTTTACCTTTTAATCTTTGTTAAACATGACAGCAAAGAAAAAGGTTAAAAGAACAAAATCAAATTAACCTTTTCTGGAGAGCAAGGATCATCTTAATTCTGTTCTAATAATCCATCAAAATGATGTCAGATTATTGTCATATCTATCTTTGGAAGTATTTATATTTATGATGTTGCTGAATTAGACAACAAAGAAGCCTAACCTAAAAAAAAAAAAAAAATCAGCATTATACTGCTAAATAAATGAAGAAAAGCTATTATTTATGCTGTGGCAAATTACAGAAGTGAGCAAACCAGAAAACTGAGCACCATAAAACTTGGGGACTAACCCCTCTCTGTCAGGGACCTAACATGGACATGGTGGCAACAGCTCTGCGCCAAGGCTGAGAGAACTTCTTAAATCTCTTGATCCAAAGTTACTGAGCAGGCTTTTATCAGCTGTGCTAAATGTATTAAAATATAAACAATCTTCCAGAAGAAAAGATATTTTTACACTCAATTATTACCTAAAATGAGCCAAGGAATAAAGAAATAAGAAAATAAAGAATAAAGAAAAAGAAATAACACTATAGTTAAGAGCTTTGCTAATATACATGTCTGGATCAGAGCTGGCCAAATTTAAAATCTTTTCACTTCTTACTTTGCAAATGCGTATCATTTAGAACCATGTAACATATTAAAATATCAAAACAGAAAACATGAAAAACTTTAGGAAGACACTGCTTATTTATTAAACCCAAAAATATTATCCAATAAATGCTTACACCACACTTTTCCGAGATCTACTCAATATTTTATGAATGCCTTTCTCTGACAGACTGTTAGGCAATTCAGTTTTATTGCATTTGAATCTAAAAGTAAGAAACTAATATCACATACTGTGAAATTTACAGTGCAATCAGGAGCAAGAAAATGGCAAAAAACCGAAACTGGTTTCACATAAACCAGCCGATCAAACAATATTATGAAATCAACAATATCAGTAAAAACGTATCTATATACTATTAATTAAAAATAGAGTTACAAGACCACAAAGGTAAGATAACTAGAAGTGTAAGATAACTGAGCACTGTGATGTTGAACACATCCACACTGAAAACATCCCAAAATTCATGACATTCAGAGACTAAGAAACCTAAGACTGCCTCTTACTGCTACAATTTTTAAAGATGTTTTTCTACTTTGAAAACTAAAAAAATCTGAAGATGAAAACAATATAACTACAATGTTGTTCAACTTTTAGCAATTGCTATCAGGAGAAAAGTCTCCATCTGGGTTAAAGAAACTACAGAAATTTGTCCACTAACATGTACTTGTGTACACTGCTCTTCCAACCTGGTCTGTAGACACGAAAAATTAATTAGGTCTGCAAAGATTTGCTGGTATAAAGCTTCCCTGCCAACGAGACTCTACAAAAGTAACAAAACTACATGACTGAAACACAGATATGTCTACTGACAACTTCAAATTTAGGTCCATATTCTTGATAACTTCACACATATAAATATGTGCAATGATTTCTCAGAGTCAAGGTTTATGACATCCCAAAACTTAAGAGCTTAAAAATAATAATAAAACTCTAACAAACCAGAAAAAATAAGTCATCTGAAACCTTGTCATTTTTCTTCTCTTAGCCAATTGATCCCTACATTCTTTGACCTGAATGAAAGCTTAAAGTTAATGAAGTAAACTGCAAGCTTCCACCTGTAAGAAAACACAGATCCTTGAGTTATGAAAAATAATTATATTTTTAAATGTGTGTGTATGTATTTTTTATATATATATATATATATATGTGTGTGTGTGTGTCTATACGAACACGGAGTTATTATATTTTTCATCTAAATCTGAAAACATTGGAAAATCGTATTTGTGGCAACTGACAGGAACTAATGAGAAAATATGAGTACAGTATTTGTGGTGTAAGTGGTCCTGGGAGACCTTGTTACAGTCTGAGACGTCCTTCAACCCTGAGCAGAGCTAATTGGACCTGCCATGTACTGGTTAGGAGTCTACAATTTGAGGGAGTGAGTGAGCTTCACCCACCAAAGAGGTATAAAACCCCCAAAACATTAACATTTTGAACCTTGGTAAGGTTCAAAATGAGTATCAGACTGCTTGCAAGTCTGCTCTGGTATTTGACTGTATTTGTCTCTAAGCAGACAAGTGAACACCTTGCTATCCCTCAAATCATAACCAACAGCACTACTGGGAAAGCAAGAGGGAGTTTGGAAAGAACAGAACACTAAAATATGCCATGGAAACCCTAAACCTCTCATGAAGAAATATATAGTGCTCCTCAACAATGAGCATTTCAAGTGTTGAATTCAGGCAGAAAAAATTAGCTGCACATGAAATAACACTCAGAGACATCGGTTTTGATGACTTAAATATTCCAATGGAAGGCAGTAACGCAATAAAATAACCAAACCTCTCCTGTAACAAAACCAAACCTCTGACCACAGAAGCACATATAGTCTTAAGAAATTGATGTAATCTGAGGCCCACTGCCCTAGGAAAGAATAATTTAAAGGCTAAAATAGTGAAAACACTAATGTTTTACTGACAGATTGTAAAATCTCGTAACAATAAATGATGAACTTAATACTCTGATGGATACATATTCTTGGTTCAGGATTCTCTTTCATTGACCATTTTATTTGCATTATGAACAATAGATCTCTTGCATTGTATTTGTTTTTCTAGTAATTTATACTAATGAGAGGTATGATTTTCACTTGTTTTTCAGTTACCCTTGTACACAGTTGTTACTGCCATTTTAGAATCACATTCAAAATACGTATTTTAAGATGATTTTTAATTTCAAGACCAAGAACTGCATCTAAAAGAAACAACATTAACCACAGCGACAGGAAAACAGGATAAGACTTGTAATCAAAAGCACAAGCAGAACTTGAAAAGCACTTTTGGTCTGAAGCCAATATGCAAAGTGTCACTAGTTATACAAGTTAACAGCAATTATCTTAGAGCAGTCATTAAGTTGTGATTAGCAGGGAGGTATTCTTCAGAAAAATCAATGTAACTTAAAATTAGGTTTGCCAAACAGTTTTGCCACTTACAGTACAGGAAAACAGGTAAGATTTTTTTTCATGCTGGAACTCATAAATAACAGAGGTGAGGGCAGCCAAGTCCCACAGTGTCTGCTTGTGCTCCGACCCAGTCAGGTGCATGCAAGCACCAGTCGGGGAGCTACACAGATAAATGAATCAGCTCTTTCCTCATGCCCTGTCTTTCAGCAATAAATATCTATTTTTGAATATTTATTAGTAGTCTCATTTAAAATGAAATGCCTCCTGTTACCCCAACTGAACATAAATCCAGCAAGTAATTGAAACAAGAAAGGAGAAACTTAGAAAATTGTTTAATTCCACTATCTGATTTTTACATGTAGTAGTATTCCAGGTGGCCTGCAGTTCCTTTCTGGCTTGGAGAAACTAGATACCATAATGGATTTAACAGAAATAAACAACTAGGAAAAATAATCTTATCCTGAACCCCTCATAAATCTGATTTGCCACAGCTAATTATGCTTAAGCCTGGAAAACAATTAAATGGTATCTCTTACTTTTTTAAGAACTCTAAATACTTTGGAATTCAGGCTTGAAATGAAAAGGCCGATGTGACACAGCACTTCAAATACAGCTTCCCACATCTATTGTGGCAACCTGTCTACTGTCGTAAGGAAAACCAAGGAAGTGTTCACTACCAGCAAGACAATGCATATTCCTTATCAAACATTGTTTTGTATTATAAAAATAAATAATAGCTTCCTTCCTGAACTTTTTCAGTGGTATTTTCTCACTAAAATACTGGCAAAATATTTGCATTCCTGATATGATACTGTAGAATTACTCTGCTACGGTGGTCAATAGTTCATAGCCCTAATGGCCATAAGTGAGAAGTGATGTCTTTCAGGGGTCCCTATTGGGATCAGTGTTATTTTACACCTTCATTAATGACACAGATGAAGGGATCAAGCGCATCCTCAGCAAATCTGCTGCTGACACCAAGCTGAGTGGTGCAGTTCACACTCCTGAAGGACAGGATGCCATCCAGAGGGCCCTGGACAAGCTCGAGAAGTGGCCCATGGGATTCTCATCAGGTTTAGCAAGGCCAAGTGCTGGTGCTGCACATGGGTCAGGACAAACCCCAGCTCCAGCCCAGGCTGGGGATGAACAGATGGAGAGCAGCCCTGCCCAGAAGGACTGGGGGTTGCTGGGAGAGAGAGCTGGACATGAGCCAGCCATGGGCACTGCCAGCCCAGAAAGCCAAGTGAGCCCTGGGCTGCAGTCACAGCCCGTGGGCAGCAGGGGAGGGAGGGGATTCTGCCCCTCTGCCCCGCTCTGGTGAGACCCCACCGGCAGAGCTGCCTCCAGCCCTGGGGTCCCAGCACGGGAAGGACATGGAGCTGGTGGAGAGAGTGCAGAGGAAGGACACCGAGGTGATCAGAGGGATGGAGCGCCTCTGCTATGAGGAAAGGCTGAGAGAATTGGGATTGTTCAGCCTGGAGAAGAGAAAGCTTTGGGGTGGTCTAACTGCAGATTTCCAGTACTTGAAGGAACCTCGTAAGAAAGATGGAAAGAGACTATTTACTAGGGCATATAGAGAGAGATAGGACACAGGGGCATGGCTTCAAACTGACAGAAAGTAGGTTTAGTTTAGATATTAGGAAGAAATTCTTTACTATGAGAATGGTGAAGTACTGAAAGAGGTTGGCCAGAGAACCTGTGGATGCCCCAACCTCAGAAGTGTTCAGGGCCAAACTGGAGAGAGCTCTGAGAAAACTGGTCTAGTGAAAAGTATTTCTGTCCATGGCAGAGGTGTTGGAATGAAATGATCTTTAAGGTCACTTCCAACCCAAGCCATTCTATGATTTTATGATTAGTATATTGGTGTAGAAGAACTGCTTACATACATACTACTTCCTCACACAGTGAATTTCATGGTGGCTTTTCTAAGACAAGTGTAAAGGTAACTGCCATAATGTTACCTGCTTGCAAATGCAAAAATGTGCAGATATAGAAAATAAGGACTACACAGTAGCTACAGACAAGATGGAGAGTTTGCAGATTGTATATACAAATTTGCAGATTGCTATACAAATAAGCAAATCCTTGTGAATTCAAACAAGATCCTTGAGGTCCCACTGCCACAGCAGTGTACAGAGAGGGTGAGGTGACATTCAGACTCTGAATGTGTGTTATGGCTGAATCTTTAGTTGAAATCATTTTGTAACGATGCTGCACATGGAGTGAAGTTCAGAGACAAACCACCACATATGCTGCAAATTCAGAGAAGTCCAAAGAAGAAAACCTGGAAGTATTGCTATAGTCCTCCCTCCCAGTACAAATCACGCACCAGCTCAGCTGCACCATTTCATGAATGGGGAAACTGGGCTTTGAGCAGCGATGGATTTAATTCTTCCTCAGGTTTTAGAGATTACATTTACATGCTTCAGGCCTCAAGGTGTTTCCTGGAGTTACAGTGGCCTCAGTTTTGATAGACTTGCTTTTTTTTTAAGTAGTCTTGTGCTGTTCCATTAAGACTTAGTATAGAGTAAGCGTAAAAATAGCCTTCTTTTTTCAAAAAATGCTTCCAAGTTTAATAGCAAAAGTAAGAAATGGCAACTGTACTGCTGTGCTCTAACTTCCCATAAATGTTCTTTGAAGTGTGCTTTTAGAATGCTTGGATAAACTTTAAAATAGTTCCATAAAAATGAA
This sequence comes from Callaeas wilsoni, assembly GCA_013398955.1. Classification (NCBI taxonomy): domain Eukaryota; kingdom Metazoa; phylum Chordata; class Aves; order Passeriformes; family Callaeidae; genus Callaeas; species Callaeas wilsoni. The sequence goes on along the minus strand of VWPU01012080.1, from coordinate 133,228 downwards.
AAAACTTCACCTGATATTTTGAAAATAAAATACTGTGTTTATACAGCTCTGTACTTCTTGATCTCAACAAGGAGTACACACACCCAAGAGAATATTTCACCACATATTTCACCACCACGCTTTATTTTCATACCACAGGGGCTGACATACGCTTCACTAAGCTTTGCACATAGGCAGCTAATCTTATCTATTGAGATTTACCCTTTCAAACCCCTTTGTATCTCAGACTTTTTTCTAATTAACAAAAGAACTCCTAATCTCTACCAGCTATTCATATGTACATTCATGTACAGCTTTAAAGACTACCTTTTCTTGAAATGACACTGCAGATAATGGTCAATGGGTCCTGAGGACTGAGAACGGATTTCATCAAGGGTCTCTCCTGCTAACCTTAAGAAAACAGCAAAACCTCTGCCTCAGTTTCTCCTTTCCAAAATGGAAACATATTCTATAAATCTATTTTTTTACTGAGTTGTAAATAGATGATTTAAATATTTCAAAGGCTCAGTTCTGTGAAAACATTAAGACCCTATAAAAGTTTGATAAATATTCTCAATCCTATTAATGGGAACAGCAGTATTGCTAAGAGTTATGACCTAAATTTATATGAGATGAACAAGGTTTACATGGATAATTTCTTCCATTAGACAGTAGAAGAAGTGAAGTCTTTTACATGACATCAGGAAGCTTACTGCAAAATAGTCCTATCATCACATCTGATATTTCTCCTCTACTGCTGAAGGACATTCAAGCTTGTAGCGAATTTCTGCTTATATAAAGCGATGATAGAGCAGAAGAAGAGCCAAGATAATCAAAGAGTAAAAAAATAAAATCCAGTACTCATCATAATTCATGTATCTTTAGAATTGATTTGAGGTCCATTCTCTTTATACTTTAAGAATTAGAGCAAGTTGGTAGATCTGTTACATTCATAAAATTCTGCTGAAGTTAGCAAAACTGATGAAAGAAAAAATCAAGCTCAATGCATTTTTGGACAAATGCTAAAAGAAGAGAGATTACAGAATATGAGCAGTAATAGAGTTCTGCAGTTCTCAGGTCTCACCCAAAGGATAGCATCACAGCAAAGCTTGTATGAGAAATTTGGAATACTTCATATATAATACCTTACTGGAAGTATTTTAGCATACAAATTTTAGCACAGGAAAAAGTCTCCATGCCTGCTAAAATTATAAAACTCTTGATTTGCCATGAAGTACTATCTAAATCTTGATAAGAATGCCAAAGTTCTTAGAACTTCACTTTAACTTGGAAAGAATGCACTGAGATAGCAATGTCTTTTCAAACAAACAAACAAACAAACAAACAAACAAACAAACGCAAGACCAAAAAACCAAGCACCTTAAGGCAAATTTCAGAAGCTCTTAATGAAATGATAATGAATTCCTTTCCATGTGACTGTCTGGCTAGCACTTCTGTTACTGGTACACTGCTTGGAGAAAGCAACAGAAAACACGCTTGATGATGCTCTAGATGATTTGTATGAAGCAAAATTACCTCCTTTTAACTCAGAGAATATACTAGCAAATATATTTATGAGAAGCTGAAAGAGCATTATTTCTTTCTATGTATGATGATCTTAATAGATTGCCAATTATAGTCTCTAAATGCAGATTTTAATACCACCTAATAATGCACAAACTTCATCTAATGTTATTCAATTCTGAAAGTACTTAACAGGGTAACTTTTCATGTAATCTTACTGGAAAATAATCTGTCTAGAAGGAATATTAGGATATATTGTGTCTTTTCAAACTGTAGTGAGAAAACATGGCCGTTTTCAATAGCTGTAAATTTCATAACTGAGCAATTATAAACACATTCAGAAATAAGTGAAGAAACTTTTTTCATTCTTTCCTGTCTTAGGGCCCCCTGAGTCTTGTTGATATGGTTCTGATTTTGTTAAGTATTCAGAGGGCTAGTAATTATTTAGTATAATTTGTTGTATCATAGCATAGCTTACAGTTTTGTAAAAGAAACATGACTTAGTGTTACCTACCTGCATTTACACGTCAGTGTTGTCTCACTGGCTACCCCGAATGCTATCAAAAAGTTAAAAAGTAATAAACTGCCACCCAAAAAACCAGCAAAAAACCCCCACTTGAGAACAAGTAGAAGGATTTTGACTGAAATTGTATGAATTTGGTATTTTTTTCTTCCTAGTTTTTCAGAAGGATTTAACAAACCCAATGGCTCAATATCATCATCTTGCTGAGTGCTCAGTTCATGGACGTGAATACCTTAAAGCTTGACAGTCTTAGTTTAGATGTACTCCCAGCAAGCCTCAGCTAACTTCACACTGAAACAGAACAGAAATTGTCATGTGATTCCTTAACATCTCAGCTATGACAGTGATGATTATGTTCTGCTGCAGGAAAACCAAAAACAGCATCAAATGATTTCTTAAACTGATCCAGCTTATATCCATGAAAGTGTGACTGTCTAAACCATCAGAAATTATGCAGTTAATTAAAATCTACATATTAAAAAACCTAAGGAAATTTCTGTGTGTTGTATTTTTGCCCCTCTGAAGAGTTCAGGCAAGAATTCTGTGATGTATTCATAAATCATTTTACATAAATATAATTTCATAGATTTTCTAGCAAACCATTATTAATAAAATACATACAAAAATCTATGAAATCACTTAACTGCAGATCTACCTTTCCCTACTTTCGCTTAGTAATATTATAGTGCATTAAAGTACTAAACTTTGCTGATAGTTAAAGCCTTCCAAAGAGAAGACAGTGTTAAACTATTAATCTTAGCTCTAAAATCTGGCAGTCACTTAAACCAGGTCAAACAGAGTTGGAATTGTCAGCGTCTCTGTGCAAGAAGTCATTTCTGTATGAAAGTAACACAGGCACATTTCCCCACTCACCAGGGAAGTCGGGGAAAAAGCAAAGTAACTCGTGTGCCTGTTTGATAGAAACAGTGTGTGGTGGGGGGGAGGAATATGTTACATATTTTCCGTATGTGCAACTTTGAGAAATCACAGAAGGAATAGTACTAACATATAAGTTTGCTTTGCACGTTTTTAGACAGGTAAGCAAAGCAGGCAGCAGAGCATGCGGGTAGTCAGCTGGACCAAACACCTCCACCGTCCACCACAATGTTTCATGTTTTTATAAACTCAAAACAGATACTACTTGCCAAGTTGTTCTGACATCTACTGTGTTCAGAATTTCTCTGGCTACTACCACATTTACTGGGGTGGTAGCAAATTAGAAAAAAAAGTAAAAAGAAATCTCTGAAGCCTATTCAGAAATTTTAGTAATAAAATCTGTATTTAGAGGACATCTTGTTTTCTTTACCATCCACTGTATGCTAAGATATTCACAGGCTGTACTGATGATGATTGCAAAAGATTATGTTCTCACTCTCTTAATTCTGATTAAATTACTAGTTTTCAAGTTTCACATAGAAGTTCCAAGTATTTCCTAGATTATTGCCAGAACACATAAAGGAGTTTGTAACTCATTGCTAAACACAGTCCTGCAACATTTTAATTCAAATTTTCATCTACATAAAAGCCTTCTTTATATTCTTACTAATTTTTCTGCACCTAAGATAGGCAAGGTCAATTTGAGTTTCTATTTGTCTTTAGATCCCAACATCCACAGGAGGACTGAAAACTTGTTTTCTAATTGCAGGACTGGAATTCCATTAGGAGGTAAATAGGCATCCAAAGCGATTTGCAAAGCACAAGCACTGTGTTCATACTGCACTGAAAGGTAAGTTTCTACCTGTTGCTCCAATTTCATTTTTTGTCTAATACTTTCAGCAGAAGTACATAGGATGACTCTGGTTCAGAAAGAATTACCTCCCCATGGAAAAAAACCCATAATATTTCTCCGCAAATCATAAATGCAAAATTATTTGCCATGGCAGTTTGAAATCTGCTACTCCAGGTACAGATTCTCTAGGTAGTGGCCTCAAACATTGCTAGGCCTTCAAAGTAGCTCATTGACAGGATTAATTACCTCCACTACTGGTTACTTCAAAGTGTTGACAAAATCTTATAATATTTCCTGTACCAGTTAGCATCTTAAAGTGCTCATGGAGAGGTGTTTTAGTTAACGTTTGTCTTGGACATAGCAGGAAACATATAGGTAGTGATACGGCAGGCTAAATCTGTTGCTTGCGACCATGAATGGAATGAATCAACATTATTTAATTGCCTGAAGACATGTATCAGTTTCCTCTAAAACAAACAACTACCAAATCATGCCCCAAAAAGCAGAACAAGACTCTTCATATTCCCCTTCTAGCCAGTTGTTACACAATTGCACAAAGTTTTCAGTTACGGCACTTCATTAATAAGTGGAATCCTAACGCCTGTTTTGATTTTAGCGGCTATGAGTTTAATCCTGGATTTAGAAGAGTTCGCTTACTATTTCCTCCTGCTATCTGGATGAATTCTTCACATGACTAAACTTCTGCTTGGTATCTCTACTGCTTGTTGTTGAGAAAACGATGACAGTAGTTCTGCTTAAATCTGTCACAGTACGACCAAGGGAAGAATCAGTAAGCAGAGCTCACACACCTCAAATTCTTCTCCACTGGCTTTAATGTGATCCCCATTTCCTTTTGACTTGTTTGTGTGGCTCTGGTTCAATTATTCACTGCATCCTAGGCACCTCAAGACATGATTTTGTTCATCACAATGGATCAAGGTCTGAGCATCTTCAAACTAAGTCCATCCTCACTAAACTACTGAATAAAATCTACCTTCTCAGTGATGAAGTTTGGGACAGCAGTGAGGCTACATCAGTGTAAAATAATGTTTCTATGCTAGGTGGAGCAGTAAGAGGAAGTAGCAGAGCATAGAAAACCAACATGACATCCTTTACTGTGATTACATAAATCAATTAACACTTGTCACCAGTCAATAATTCCTCAGTTCAGCAGGAGCCCAGTGTGGTCAGACGAGATGGAGATCATCATAGGTACAAAACCAGAGAACATATTTGTATCCATACCTTTAATTTATTACTTCAACCACCACCAAATTAATTTTTTACCTACACCTTGTGAAGAAGTTTTAGAAGTATTTGTTTCTTACATATGTGAATCTCAAAAAGCAAGATTTTCTGAACCTTCCAAAACTGCAAATAGTGCAAAATGTGACAACTGTTTCCTAATGAAATTCTCTTATTATATTTTTCTTGGCTTCCAGTTACATTTTGCATTTTCACTTAAAAATTTTAAATTATGAATCTTAGCTAACAAAGATTTCTTTCCACTGTATACTACAGTTACAAACCCACTGTCTCAGCAAGGTACAAGAAGGAAAAGATTTTTGAATTGAGTATTTATATTTCATTTGAATGACCTCTAGATGAGGGTTAATTAATTTTCTTAAAGATTTAGGTATTTCTGATAACATCACAGAGTCAGCTATGATCACTGCAGCAACAAAACCTCTGAACTGGAGACTACTGATAAAATAATAAGCAGACATCAGCTTAGACTAAAATGATATTGTTATGTCACAGTTTCCTGCCTTTATTATCTTCTTTAATCCTAAGTTTTTCAGATAAAGGTTTTTGTATGTACTGTAAATATTTCAACGTAGAAGTATTAGAACTTCAGAAATTTATTTTAAAATATTTTAATGCATTAATATTTCTAAATAATAACATAGATGGAAACATACCGAATATGCAGTATCTGCATATTTTTATATTTATGTTAATGTAGATTTTTCACACTTTTTTGATATAGGAATATAAAAACAGTAAAATAATGTGTGCAGATATACTGCAGAGAGGAAGAGGTTTAACAAGATCTAATTCCACCCCTTACTACCACCCGCAAACAAAGTACTGCCACCCTGTTTACATAAATTAGACATTTGTGAATCTAAGCCAGCCCATAAAACAATGCTACTTTTCTCTTAGGAAGAACTCCCACAACTGTGAATACAGTATTTTGTTTCATGTCAGGGATAGACATGGTTGCAGTCACACTCTGACTACAGCACAAAGAGGTGCAAGTGACATAAAAAGTTGACTATAAATATTTTTTAGAAAACTCCTCCATATTCATGAGAAGTAATCAATTTCAAATATATATGCCTTTCAGTTATTCTGACTCAGACATTCCATAGGATATTAAAATGATTAGACGCAGTGTGAATTTTCTGTACACAACTCATCTTGATTTCAAGGTCAGATAATTAGCTATTATCAATTACTCAACAGTCAGTGTTTAAAAAAAAGGTAGCCCCTCTTTTAAAGTGAATTTTAATTAATATTATTTTGGATATGAACAAAAATTGATAATTGATAAATTAGAAGAACAGCGTTTCAGTGAAATGGATGCAACACAAAAGGCATCTTAAAATAATCCATAAACCTTTGTTATTTTAATATGCTGTTAGAATAATAATCCACAATATTTAGCATGATTCAAGAAATTGAGATCATGCTAAGCACTTGCAAGTGAGACAGATCTAACTGAAACACACATAACTCTTCAGTTGAATCCAGATTTGGAAACCTTTCTGTCCTTTAAGAACTCTGTTAGTGTGGGAATCAAGAAACAGCCATAATTCTTGCCTACCAGTTGGCATCAGCTATAATAATTACCACCAACCCTTAACAGATTATTCTGAGCCACTCTCACTCTCCTGTAGTGTAAGAAATTATGAAAACACTGTCTGTCTCCACAAAAAATACAACAGTGATCACAGTAATCTCAGATCTTGGTTTCTTGTGTGCCTCTCTTGTGCCTCTCAACTGGGAACAAAAAAAATTTTCCATTTCCCCTCAGCCAGTTTCTTTTTATCAGTGGTAACCTGGTGATTTCTAAAATGTCTCTACTTTTCAGCATGGCTTGTCTTTGTGAGAAATGCTTGGACAAAGCTGGATAACTTTGCCTTCACTGCCACCCTCTGGGCTCCTTACTTCAAAAATAAGACTCTGAGTCCTGGCATAGAGATTTCAGGATTGTTTGATACACACTATCTTGCACATACTTATTAACTACAGTACTGCCTACTTACACAGCACCTTTCTCCTCCAAAAAGCTCTCTGTCGAATGTCTTTACTGGTCTGTTGGTTACATTGCAACACAAATTTATAACCAAGACCAGTTAGAATCATTTTAAGTCTAGAAATAAAGATAAGCATATACTACTACAAAATAATTAAATAATCTAAATGTTCAGAACTGATTTATGACTGCAGATGAAGACATGTCCTACTGCTAAGAGCTTACTTTTTACATTCTTAGTTCAGTTACAAGTACCAAAACCTCACTGAAAATCCAAAGTCCATAGGGTCCATTTTTATTTTACCCAGTCACACAGTTTCACCACCACAATAAATACATGCTTATGTTACTATTTGTCAAAACATCTGAGAAGCTTAATTGGTTTTTAGTTTGGTTGGTTTTGTGTTTGGGGTGTTTTTTACATAAAAACAAAGAGGCAGGGTTTAAAAGGAGCCTTGGGCTGCAGCACAGGATCAGCTCTTGAGATGCAACTCAGTGTCTGTGTCCATCTCCCCAGCTGTCTCAGATAAGCGCTGCGTGCTTTAGCACACCCCCTGACAACAAGCAAGGCAATTAAACCCCTGCAAAGGTGGCAGTAGCCTGCGATGGTCTGGAAGGGCTGGCAGCTAGGAGCTCCAGCTGACTGAAGAGCTGGAATGGGAAACTACTTACTCTTGTTTTGCCTTCTTAACCATGGTCTTTCTTCCCCTCCAGGGTCCACTATGTCAGCTTACGCTCGACATAATTTTCATTTGTACTCATCCAGACTAATTTTGTTTAATGTGTGAAATGACAAGTTAAGAGTTTGAAGGTTACTAAGGGTGAAAATAGTGATGTTTGTCAAACACAGTGGAAAAATAATTTTCAGGTTATGTTCACACAATGGGAGTTTTTTATTTCCTACACAATTTGGAAAACTTCTTTAACCAGGCAGGTTTATAAAAGAGTCATAAAGTAAGGATTTATATCTACAACTATCAAGAAAAGGAAAAGTTAAGCAGATGGGTAACATGTAAAGAATGAAAATTTTTCTCAAGAAACTCTCCAAGTATTGAAGTCATAGAGAAAAAAAAATGCTTTGCAAACATCGAAGAATTTTAAAGTATGTTTTTCCCCTTAGCATAACAAAATGGAGTATTAGAACAACAAATACGAATATACTCCCTGGTTTATATATAAAATGGTTCGAAATTTTGCTTATCCCTCATATAAAATGATTCAGCAAACCCGCAAAACCCCACTCAAATAACTCTTCATAGGCCTCTCAGCCCAACAAGGTCAAAGAAGACAAAGTGACCACTAATCTTTATAAGCACTCAAGTTAGAGTCAAAGGCATATAAAGATTCTTAATAAGCTGTTCCTAAGGATTCTCAAATACTTCAGCAGTTATCTTTGAAGACAATCACAATAATGCAATTAGCAACTTATTACCACACTTTTTAATCCCCTACAAACACATACTCAAATACTGGCATCATAAGGGAAAAAAAAGGATGAAAACAAATAATTTGTTTTCCTTTTTAATAGAAAAGAAAGTAGGAGGAGAGATATAAGCCAAGAAAATCTTCCAAAACTGCAGACCCAGGTAAACAAAACAGTGTAATACATTAATCAAGTGACCAAAAAAAGAAACAAAAAAGACTAAGACATCAGGGAAAAGTGCATTTCTCAAAATAAAAATAAATGAGCAAGATAAAGTTTTACATAGGAAAAAGACTCTTGAAGAAAATAAAGTTTAAAAGAATGCCTTGGGAAATGGTACTATTAAAAATCAAAGATAAAACCAAGTCTTTTAACCTATGTTTTGAATCTACCAGCCAACAACCCAGATGGTTATACTGGATCTTATGACTGCTGGAAAAATGCAATTGCATAAAAGTATTGTCAGTGTAGATTTTCCCCTGCAATTATGTATTACATGCACATATTTCCTCAGTATACTGTGAGGCTTTATTAAAGACTTCAGGGTTATTTTAAAGACCTTACACAGGGCAAAAAATAACTGCTCATGATTCTGTCTCAGCTTGTTATACAAAGCATAAATACAAATTTTAAAAAAATGTAACACCATAAAGCACTCCCAATTCCACTATATATAATTCCAAAGAGAAAAAAAGAAAATGTTCTACCTTTAGGGAATAATGAAAATGTATTTACAGTTCACATAAAGAAAGTGTTACAAGTCAGATACCTTGAAAATAAAAAATCCCAAGACTTTTTAATGTTGAATGAAGTTCTTAATACAGTAACAGCTCATGTTTTTGGAGAGAAGTTTGAGCTGAGTATTAACTCTAATATCTATGTTTGTATATGTGACTAGATTTGCAGATCGATACACAGTTTCCCAAGCATTTCTATGAATGAAGGCCAGACAAATATGTATGACAATGTATGGTCATTAAATATTGAATTTTTTATTGAAAATGTAAGTTGTTACACAGCCAAATGGATGAATTTGTCAAATGTGACAAGGAACCAAAAAAGCCCCGGATGTGCACAAATGAGATGCAGAACTAAATTTATCTGAAGAATTTTACATGATTTGCCTTCCTTTGGTATTTATCTACAAGTGAGGAGCAGGCAGACTTTACATTTCAGTTTGAAACTTAGAAAATTGCAGAAAACTGTTGCATAACAGCACCCTGAGTGGGTTTTTACCATAATTCAGTTCAAAAAGAAGATTTCCTCCTAGTCCTCCAGAAAGATGTCTCAACACTTCCTCCAAGCCTTTCATGCTGACACTCATGTTTCAGAAAACTGTAGCAGTGATCAGTAGTTAGGAAAGCAGCTGAAATTCTGAATCTTAAAGCATCCAACAGGAATACAGGACACAGAAGAAAATCAGTCCAGCTTTCCAGAATAGGTGGGAAGTTCAAAATAAATGATAGAGGCTGCTATCTGTAGCAGATCAAAGGGCTTCAAGGCATGAATTAGAGGTTGCCTGCTCCATACAGATAACCCTTACATGGAAGGACGAGGATCCTTTAAAATCCTTAGGAAAAGTCAGTAAAAATCAAGATTCCAGATGAACCTCAGCACATTGTGTATCATGCATTTAGACATGTGTCAGAGCCAATAATAGTTTAATGCAGAAATAAATATGGCAAATATTATTTGCCTTCTACATATGGCTTTTTTTAAAAAAAAATCACAGCCTCTTAACATCAGTTCATTTATTTCATATAGGAAAAATACATACTCTTTGCTCTTTCTGCAACAAAAACATCAATGCAATTCCTTTTAACTATATTGAAAGCAGATGCTTCAGCTGTCTGGTTTTTATAACTAAGATAAAATATGTTGCCTTATGTATAAAAATAGGAATATTTCTAACAGTATGGTTATTTGCCAGTTGAACTAAATAGAAAACTTCTTGATAGCAGTAGCTTAAGAAAAAGAAAATTAAAGATAATTCAGCTTACAATGCCAAATAGGGAAACACTCTTGAGCCACTTTTCATGAATTTCTGATATAGTAAAAATATCCTTATATTTAACAGTACAGTGGCTATTGTCAGAAGACAAGAATGCTTTTTTCCAGTGGAAAGAAGAATTAATAAACTCTCATATAAGTACTGTCTCAAACTGTATTTGAGAATGGGACCGGCTTTCATTAGAGGAAGCCATATAAAAGAAATCAAGGACTATTGGAGAAATCTGTTATTCTAAGGAGATCCATTTTGCCTGAAGCTGGTATTGAAAACATCTTGTTTTCCGTGTTTCACAGTAAACCCACAGAAACATCATAAGTTTCAAACAGTTCAGGGTACATGTAAAAGCATTACCTGAAAAAAGTGGGGTATCCATCTACAAATGTTTACTTTTATATATTTTCTATCAGAGCTGTTGGAGATTTACAGCTGCACTGAGCTTTGTGTTTCAAATAAGACATTTTACTTTAGTCAGAACACTCCTAGAAAACTAAAAATTACTCCTGACATCTTGTCAAAAATATTTGCAGCAGTATTTTGTCATAGATTTTCAGCAAGAAATAGATTTTTCCTTTCATACATATATTATGCAACTGTTTTGGTTCCAACCATCTCCAATTTTTTTCAACATCACAGAAAGAATGGACACAACTCTCACTTTTACTCCCACACTCAATTGCTGTGTTGTATTGTATACTCTGACGCAAAGATCCCTTGGCATATGATTCGGGGCACACGTCCTATGCATATTTTCCTATTTTCTTTTTTTTTTTTATTAAAGTGGCTTTTTTTAGTTTGATTCCAAACATTTTTTACTTTTCATTACCAAGAAGGACAACAACGCCTTCAGCCACAGCTAGCTCAGAAAGTATAAGTGTAGCAGTCATCCACCTAGAAACCCAGAGCGCAGCACCCCACAAGGTACCGAGACAGGTACTATACGCATCCAGGTACCACATGTACCAGCACCAATTATCTTTGGTGGCATACAAAATAATAACATCTACACAGGAATACGGGACAAAACTGAAGGCCACTGAAGGCACACTAGAATTAACCAATACGAAATACATTCAAACACACTCAGAATCTATGTTGCAAATAAAGGACTCTAGACCTTCATCTAGAGACCTCAGTCTGTTTAAGAATCATGCTAGAAAAAGAAGCATCCCGGATTAATATCTCTTTCCATCAGGGCTAAAGTGTCCCCAGCCTATAAATACATTTACTTTTTTAACTATTTGGCCACGCCAACGAGTTAAAAACATCCAAAAAACCAGTGGCTCTTTTCAGCTTTTGAGCAGCACACCACTGAGCCTGCTGTATTCTTTTCTTCTCACCTTATCATCTGGCTGTTTGCCCTTTCTTAAACAAGCTCTGGAAGAAGCTATTCAGTTCTATGACTCTACAATATAAAGTGGGTTAGAGTAGAAAGATGAGGAAGATAACTGCTGACAAGTCTTCCTGACAGACATATAAAAAAAAGAATTCCACAATTTGACCTCCAGGGCCTCATGGCCTTACTCTGCTGCTGGTTCAGATTCCTGATGAATGATAAAGAAGTTTCTTCTGCCCAAACGAAAACAAATATACAGTTCATCCAGCTTCATACTGGGATGAGCAAACTATTTGTCTACACTCCAATTAGCTGGAAACCTAAAGAACAATTAAGTGGCTCTTTCCATAGAAGAATATGGAAAACCATGCGTTAACAACTCAGACAAAAGCAATCAAATGTTCAGATCCTATGTGAGGAGGAGAAACTGTTTTCTTCTCTCATGAGTCTTGGACAGCCTGCAGAAATCCTTAACACTGCAGTCAAAAACCTCAGGTCTGTCAACCACCTTGACTTAAGAGTCTGAAGAACAAAGCTAGTTGGGAGACTAGTAAGACTGCTTACAAAGAAATTTTGAACACGTTCACATTATAGATGCAATTATCCAAGACAACAATAATAAAAAAAGGCTTCTAAATATTGGACAATGAAAAGTACATTATTATCTTAACAGATAATTGCAATAATAAGAAGGTATCAGAACAAAATGGTCACGGTTCAGATGCAACATCCTTTCTGCAAAATACAGCATATTCACTGCCAAAGAAGCAGAGAAACAATCAATCTACAGGTCCTTATCCTTTAGCAACTCCTCTGAAGGCCTGTTATACAAGTGAGTCTTTGGATTTCAGAACTACCTCAACTCTTTGCACCCAAGTTCCTTGTGCTCCCTGAAGACCATAGGTGTCAACTGTAAATCTGTTCTTTTGAAAAAACGTAACATGCATAATATTAAAATATTGAGGGTTAGGAATTGAAATACTTTGAACACAAGGTTAAAAGACAAGTCATGTAAGCCAGCAAGAACCTCACGTGGTTTAACGCACTGAAATGTTCCTAGACTGTCCTTGATGCCAATTTAATGTCAAAACCTGCCTCTGGAGGAGGGGTTACTGAAGTTCTTGTTAATAACAGATCCCTTGGGGTGGAGCAGAGTGAAAGGACACTGAACAGTGCTGTTTTTGAATTTAGTATGTGAATCATGCCGATAACACAATGATATTTTAGTTGTTGCTGAACTGTGCTTCCCACAAGTCAAGCTCTGCCACTGTGGAGGTGCATAAGGAGCTGGTTGGGAGCATGGCCAGGAGAGCTGACCCAAACTGGCCAAAAGGATATTCCTAGCACAGAATATCATGCACAGTATGTTAAACCAGGGGGAATTGACCAGGAGGGGCCCAGCACTGCTGGGGGACAGGCCGGGCATCAGTCAGTGGGTGGTGAACAATGTCATTGTGCTTCACTTCTTTCTCTTGGGTTTTATTTCTCTCATTTTGATGTCTCTCTTTTCATTACAACAGGAATAACAGAACAGCAAGAACAGTAGTGCTGTAGAACACTACTACTACTATTACTATTACTAGTATTATTACTACTACTATTGCTATTTTATTTCAATTAATAAACTGTTCTTATCTCAACCCCCAGGTTTTGCCTTCTTTCTGATTCTGCTCCCCATCCCACAGTAGGAGTAGGTGGGGGTACAAGCTGCATGGTACTTTGTTGCTTACTGGAGTTAAGGCATGATTATTTTCTACTTTTACATGGTAAATTGGGCATTTTTTGGTACATCATTACTACTTAAAATGCATCCCATTTAAAGCTCATAAACCAAAAATTTTCTCTATGTAGAAGTCATCCAGCTGAGCATGGCAAACTTACCATGCAAAAGCTTGCTGAAAAATAGCCCAACGTGTCAGTAACCCTCCGCTGACTGAGTTAACCAAAACCAGTGATGCTCCTCTGATATCTCAAGAACTGCTGCAAGTACTCCACGTGAAAGTCTCTTCCAGGTGAAGGTGACATGCCAAACAGATGCTTGAGCATAACATCTTGGTGATTTGAAGGGCTCTCTATCACTCTGGGCATATTTGGATGACCACCATGTTACTGAGAGAGGCATTCCCTCACTTAGACAAGCCAGCATCCCTGGGAGATGACTGTCTGCTGCGTGGCTTCAGTGTAACTGGGTATTTTCCCCAGAAGTAATTGTGTCATACAGCTCCCTCTCTGTCACAGTACACAGGGGTGTGAGCTGCTGAAACTCATAGTTAGAAAGCATTGGCTATTTGGCTGATCTGGACAGGATTTTATCTCTGGGGCTTGGTGATTCATTTCCCTTTATTGTCAAGGGAGCAGTTAACTACAAATGCATTTGTTAAAATAATGCATCTGTGAAAGCTGCTGCAGCTGATTCAATAGCATGTAAACTCAACCCCTCAAAACATACAGACATTTTGTAATACAGTCTAAACAAACCAAAACAAAAATAATTTCTAGTAGGACACATTACACAAATGGCCACATTTAAAGTAAACATCAAATATGCAAGTGCTTTCACTAATTTCTGTGGTCTGAGAAATGCTGCCTTTTCTCATTTATACCTCAATAAGCTTTACCATCAACAAAATCAAATAGCTGCACAGGAAACTGGGAATCAAAATTCTGAAGGAAAACAGCAGTTCTGTTCAGCTTACTTGGCTGTTAAAAACTGTAGCCTTAAAGTATGAGGAGAAAGGGCAACCAGGTGTAAATGTGACATATTCTCATTTCTGGCCAAGGGACAACACACTTCCTGACGCAGACAGAGGATACTTTACAAAGAGCCAATTTTGCCATAAAGACTGTACTGGTTAATACAGATTATACAGGTTAATACTGGCTTATACATTAAACATTAGGAAAATAATTTACATTATAATTTTTTTTGCTGTTAGTCAGTTATAGAACAGCTATGAATGATTATTAAGTCATTACAGAACAAATTAAAAGAAAATAATATTGAAGTGTGCTCAAACTAGAAAAATCTAAGAAATAATACCAGAATATAGACTCTTGTAAATGAAAAAGAGTCTATATAAGCTAACAGCATCACTGGAATTTCAGGCCCATGTGTTTGTACAATAGACATCAAAATTAAAAATTTTAATATAATTCAGTTCTCCATTCTCAGAAAGTAAAAAGTTACTTAGACCCCCACCTTGCAACACATTGTTAAAAATATCTGGCACAATAGCAGAAAACCTGCACTCCTACACTTCAGATCCATCTTACATATACTGCTGGGACAGCAGCAGCATTCAGAAACTGCCCCACTGAGTACTGGTGTGAGTTACTGGTGGAAAGGGAACAAAAACAGCTGAAGATCATTTGAGGAAGAAAAACAGATATACTAGCAATTTTCAGGTATCATTTTCTCTCACTATGTATAAGGTTTTATCCCACATCAGAAGATGACTCAAATTCTTAAATGTTTTTAAAAATTTACAGATACTTCCATATCAATAAAAGAAGAATCAAGTAGAAAAATCAACAGAAACAGGGCACACAACTCTTGTGTTCCAACTGATTACCTGAGAGAGATACTCTGCTCATCAGTGCAAAGAAAAAAACAACAAAACACATATAGTATAATACAAAAAACTGCATCTCTCTTTTTGGTGAATAAAATAGTGGCTGCTCTGAAAACAACTTCTTTGTGACAAAAGATTAAATTTCTTGAACTTTCTGGAGCGTTTGAAAAATAGAAACCATAATTCCATATATCCACCCTAATTTTCTCCATTTTGAGTGACTTGTTAATAATGACTTGATTATCAAGCAATTAATATAAAAATTCATTTTTCAATCACTGAAAGCCCATGAAAACTAAATGGTATAATCAGTGTTATTTACGCTCCTATATAGAAAGCCTAATAATTTGCTTATTTGTCTGATTAAATCTTTAAAGTGTGGACATAAAAGAATGCATAAAGAATAAAAACCCACACTACTTGCTGTACCCCCTCTTATATTGTCATGATTGTAAATGTATCTTGAAAGTAGGACAAGATAAATATAAATCACAGAAACATATGATTATATGACAGAAAAAATGTAAATTAGAATGAACCTACAGAAATGTATGAGATTAGCACCTTCAGCTAACAGTAAAACTATTTTAATAATGCAACTATATTTTTGATGTATCTGTTACACCTGACTCACTGATACCACATGAAAATATAGTACTTTTTGGATTAGGCATTAAATGATAAAGCTCTGTTTTAGCAGACATTGGTTCTAAGGTCACCTCATTGGGCAGGGGCTGGAAGTTTTCTTTGAGTTATTTAATGACAGACATTATAAGCAAATCTACATGGCAGGACGGTTTAATTTTTTTTTTTACAATAAAGCTACTTTTTAAGACCTGGATACTACAGCTGGTTGATTATTGAATGCTAATTGAAGTGATTTATTAGAATTACTGTCTGAAAACATTTTTCATTCATAAATTTAATTCCTGTGTCAGTAATATTTCAAAGCATTTAATTATAAGAGAATAAAGGAAATGAAACCATGAAAGAAAAAATTATGACAATGAATTAAAAAATACTGGTTACCAAAACACCAAGCATGAAGAAAATATTAAGAATAAATATGCAAAAAAAAGGTTGGGGGTTTTTTTCCCCCCCACATAACTATTTATAACACTTTGGTTCTGTTTTTCAAAACCCCCATGATTTCTCCAAGATAGAGTAAGCAGAGGAGAGCTGTAGTTAGCTCCACAAAGGCACTCCCTTGGCACTCCAAACAAACAAGCAAACAAATTAAACCAGGAAAATTAGGAAGCTTTTCTATTTTCAATGCTGACAACTTTATAAGTACTGTGTAAATAATTTTTAAAAAAAACCAAAACCCAAAACCACCAGCCAAACCCTATCTTAAAATAAAATATTGTATTTGTTCAGTGTTATAGACTAGTGAGTAGTTGAGAGATTACAGCCATTCCAGTTGCCAGCTTGGCAGCTACTGGTTTTATAAGTAAATTAGCCTGAACTGATCACTGATGGCAGAAATATACCTGCAGAATAAATATTAAGTCCTGATTTGCTTTGTGCTGGCTTCTACATCCAGCTTTCCTTTTGCAGAGACTCAGTCTCTGTAGTTAACACTTACTTGTGCCTGCATTTCATTCAAACCACAATAAAACCACTCATACTGAAATCACCACAGTCCATGTTTGTTTATTTATTCATGAAATGCTTAATATTGAAAAGCATGCACTACGAGACAGAGTAATGCACAGGAAGTTTTTCAGGGATCTTGAGCACTTTCTCATTAATCTCCAAACCAAGATTCAGAGAGACAAAAGCATATCCAACTTGTTCCCAGCCCTTCCACTGACATGATTTGCAGATGAATCCACAATGTCTTTCTGTCAACAGTACAGAAAGAAAACACACACATACTTACTAATTTCATCAATTTACCTGACCTCTAACAATCCTAGATACCCATAGTAGTAACAATAAAGTATCCCTTCCATACCTATCTCAGTGTTTAAATGGATGATTACCAAAAACATTTATGGGCAGCAATACACAGCAAGAATTGCCTCACCACAGCCTTTCCAATGCTGCAAATCAGAAAAACAGGAACAGAAGACAAGGCAATAACCTGCCATGGTGCCAATATCAAGTGGTAGTACATGAAGCATCAATAATGAAGAAAAACTTTTATAACAAGAAGTAAATATGACCTGCCTCAACAACATACTGAAGGAACTTGCTATTTCTTGGTGTGATTTTTTCCAAGAAACTCCAAGTGTCCTCATAATTTTTAAGGACCAGAGATCAACTAAATAGCTGATTTTGCAACTTGCAACATCAAAATGTTAACAATAAACTATCTCACATTTCACATCTCTTCAGAAAACCACTCTTTCTCTTTTGAGTATTTCTTTCCTACACTATGAACACCCCAGAGAACGCAGTACTTCTGTTGGTAAAAAACAATACAAGAGTCAGTCAGTTGGTTCAAATTTTGCTTGAAAGGCAGTTTTGTCTCCTTCATATTTGCAGAAAATGTCTTTTCCAAGAAATCTAAATAATTTTAAGTTCATACATAGTGCCTCTGTGCAGGGAAAACAATCTTGATGCATTATGCAAATTTTTATTACATGTTCCTCAATTTGGGATGAATAATTCTATTAATAGTATTTTTCAGACTGAGGAAGAGGGGATTTTGTTTAAATGTTAAGATGTATTTAAAGAGCTTTGTAGGTATACAATCACATTCAAGCACATACCTCGAATTATTTTGTCAGGTTTACTTTGCATTAGAAATAAGGCTATTTAAAACTGACTACAAATGTGATATAAATAATGAACAAAAATTACTACAAAATATTAAGCATGTTAAAAAAGATTAGAAAATGCTGTTTTGAGGATTTTAACCAAATCTAATGCTCATCTGAACAACATAGCTACCCACACACTTCCAGTAAATAAAAAGCTCTTGAGCTTTATCCTAATAATTTTCTATCAAAACGTAAACAGTAAGAATGCAATTAAATGTATACTGGGCTACGTCGGTATGTATCAATACATCTTCCTAGCTCCCAAAATAAAAAATAAAGTTCAGGTTCCCCCTGCAGAGCGCAGTGAAGTGCTGTGCAGATGCAGACAGGGAGGACAATCAGCCACAGTGCAGGGCTGCAGTAATGCAGGATGTCCCTTGCTTACCTGGAGCACTGCACTGTGTCATATAAATATAGACTTCTCCAGCGTTTAGTTACAAATTGCCATGCTTTGATAGCTGGCACCCGAAGGGAAACATCAGGTGAGGAACTAAAAGTACAGATGCAACCAACAGTGTTTGAATCCTGGCTTCCTGCTTGCTAATTTGATTTTGATAAGCCTGAACCAGTGTTATCTGATGAGAAAGTGTACCATGTTGCCTGTTCTGCTGATGATCTTGGGCATGCTGACTTCACCTCAGTAGAGCTCTCAGTTCTTATCAGAGCTGGACAATCAAATTGTTTTTTCAATTTTTCCATCCTAACCTGAGGCTCTGGCCTCAACCTTTTAATTTTATTTAAATGCAGTAATTTAAAAACAAGAGTAGTTTTTCAATTGTTTTTGCTTCTCCTAGTAATTTATTTGTAAGGAGAGCATTTGCATTTCATACTGCAAATACTAAAAGACTAGCAGAATTTCTTGTAGCTTTCTTCCACTTTCTCACAACCCAGGTGCAGAAAATCACTGCTGTACTGCTGAGGGTGTAGCAAAAGGGGGAAAAAAAGAGCAGAGGGGAGAGAAAGGGGAAGAAAATAGAAGGGTGAAGGCAGAGGAGAGGGATGAAAGTCAGAGAGAGGAAAGAGGCAGAGAGGGACAGAGTCTGTCTGTCAGGAAAATGGAAACAGAATGGTTGACAGCTAGAGTAGCAGCATATAATAGATTTAATATATTATTAACAACTACGTGACTCAGGATTTGTGATTACAAGCTTCTTAGATACTTGTCCTGCTCCACGACATTGGTTTTCCAAAATTTACTTTAACACAACCCTGTGCAAGAAACTGACAACAAAACTTGTATTAATCACATCCTTCTCCTTTTTGGTTACGAAGGTAAACGTTGTATTTTACACATGGCAAAAAACTTTGAACATTATTTTTCCACTTTTCCTAACTCATAGCATGCTCATAGTAAGAGTTCACTGGCAAGCTTTCAATAATTAAATATAATTTATTACTCATGCAACTATAATATAAAACCATATTGCACCTTCAACATATTTTCTTTCCAAATATATACAAATTTAGACTTCTCTTCAGACTAAAGCAGAGAGAAAGAACAGGGATTTTTGTTCCTGCTTTAGTAAAGATAAAAGCAAACAGAACAAAGACTGGTGAAATATTTCAACTTATTACAGACTATCCAAGAGCCAACAGCATGATACAAGTGAACCTCATTCAGCACAGTATTAATAAAACTAAGATGTGAAAGGCACAATTGAGGTGCTTCACACTGCCTTCTGCTTGCAGCTCAGGACATCCACTTCCAAAACAGACAAAATCAGCTCTAGATAAGACTTTAGCAATTAAATGTCAGGCTGAAGGTATTGGGCTTAGGTGGTCTGATACAAAGGCTAAGATGAAAACATCTAACAGATTCCCTATGTGTCAAATAAAGCTATTAAAAAAGACACTGATATATTTTTCTGCATGATCTTTGCAAGAAAAAGAAATGATTTCTAATAAAGACTGCTTTCCCTGTGTTCCCCCACCTTACTGTCAGAAGAGTGAAATGCTAAAATAGGTTTACTAGGAAGCAACATGGTATAAAAGGTTAGACATAATTTTGTGTTGGCATCCTAGTATACTTAACTGCCTCAAACAGAGAGTGAATTTAAAATAAATTATTGGTCTTCCAGGTTTACATTTTTATGATCCTATAATTTTCATAAAGACTTCTAATTTAACCTTTAGAAACTTAGTAACTGCTTTTTGCCTTCCTTTCCTTATTATGCAAAATGATGCCTGAGAGCGAAAGTACTTTTGTAAACTTTACTGAAATGCAAAATATTCATTTTTAAATGTATTTAACATCTGAAAAACCTTACCTTGCTTAAATTCAAAAAAGAGCTCAAATCTGTGCATATTGTTCTCCTTTACAAACTAAAGGAATATTAAAAATCAGTGTAATTGTTTTTGAGGAAGCAAACATTCTTCAAAAGTAAGTTATCATAAGATGTCAAATAAACTGAAACAGGAATACATTTGTGTTAAAAAGTTAAAGCTTTCTAATTTTGAATAGTATTTGGAAATCAGTTAACGGACAAAACTAAAGTAGCTGTGCACCAAACTGCAAGTATTTTACTGGTTTAGTTAAAGTCTTTCTTTTGCCAGCTGACAGATACACATTAAACAACACACACAGATCCATTGATACCATGGTAGCTGAGTCACAGATCAGGACTGTGCTAATAAACCCTAATCAATTCCTAATTAACATAAAAGATCTATCATACACAATGGTTTAAGTTCATCATAACTTGCAATAAACACAGCTTGGAGGAGGAACTAATGCACATATATCCACCTTCTTATCTGCTACTGCCTGCATCCAATTTAGCATTTTTGGTTTCCAGCTTAGTTCGAATGAAGTGCTCTCACAGGCTCTTGTTTCCCCATCCTAAAAAATCCTTCAGGCCACTTTTTGCTCAGTCAATTTTTTCTCTAAAGGTTTTGAACACCTCTTGGCTTAGAGATTTCAGTGATCAAATTTGTGATGCCTTCTCTTTCTTCTGGTTTTATTTATGATGGTTCCAATTTCTAACTATTTGTTATCACATCCTCTGTTTGTGGATAACTGCTGATGATTCTCAAGCTTCCTTCCACACCCTTTTTCATTCTCCTATGCTAGTCTGTTTTGCAAAATAGAGGTCTGAATCTACAAAATATTAGTCAAGGGAGATGGCAATACTTTTTTCTGCATAATTTCTTCATTATTTAAGGTCAGAGGTTTCAGTTCCGTGTTGTCTCCTCCCTGTTTCTATCCACAGAAACTGTCATAACGTCTAGTTGCTTCTTTGGTATTCCACTCTAAACACCTGTGCTACAAAGTAGCACCTTCCATCAAGCTGTATTGTCCTTCCAAACAAGCCTTCTCCTTAAAATTTTTGTCTCTGTCCTTTAATGAGATCATGAGGATCTACTCAGCATGGATGTTGAACAAGTCTGAAAAATAACACTCCTTTTTTTTCACCAGCAGCACTGGGTACTATGCTTTTTTTGTTTCTCTTTCCTGCAGTTCCCATCAGACTTTCCTGTACTTCTTATATGTATGTGACGACAATTCTGTACCAGTATGCCAAGCAGCCAGTCTCTTCTGTTTTCACCCAGTGAACCAACAGCTCCAGCCCCAAATCCTTTTGTTGTGACCTGTCCTACACCAGTGAAGCCTTTGGGTCCCTGGGCCTCCTCTTTCTGGAGATGCTAACAATGCCTTTTCCCATCTTCTCTAGCATGATGTCACAGGGGCAATGAAAAAAGCCAAACAGCTGTCCCTGCAGTTATTGTAAAGGTGAGGAAGCAGCCAGTGACCTTTGACTACACCTTGCCCAACAGGAAGCACCTTTCTCCTGCAGCAACTCCCACTGCTGCAAGACAAATAAGGGAGGATGGCAGGGGGAAAGCAGGGGCAGTGTGGAAAGGTGCTCTCCTCAGGTCTGTGTTCCAGGTATGTTTCATAGTTGAGTTAGTGTACTTTCTGCAATTGTTTGATTAAGACAAAGTTTTTAAGGGCTGGAATAATGTGTTGGGTTTTTTTGGTCTAGTACAGCTTTGAGTAAATTGCCACCACTTAAATATTTAATATCAACCATCATAGCAACAACAAACAATGACAAGTGCACTCTATGGATACTGAATCTCTTCGTAGGGTCCCCTAGAAGACATTAGGTGTCCTCCCCCATAAATATTTAATAAAGATTTGATTTCCAGGCACTTCCACTGTCTAAAATGTTCTCTTGAAAAGCCTGTGAAAGCACACAATTGTTAAATGAAGACCAAAGAGGGAGGGATATTACTTCTGCACTTTACAAAGTTTGAGCACTTTATGTCAAATGATACATGGTGTTATTACAACTCTGTCTTGAGTAATGGTTTTAATTTTATATTTCATCAACAGAGACTGACCATTGTGTTGCTAGTAGAGGGTTAGAAGTGACTTATCTGGTTAATATTTTAGACAGAGGTAACCATTCTGCAGCTTACATGTTAAAAGGGTAAGTGGATGCATCAGATGTATAATTAAGAGAAGAGACCATTTGTTGGCCTTTAACCGATATTACTTTTATCATCAACTTTCGTGTGGGGATAAAAAGTCAAGCCCAGGGAAGCCAGAGTAAAAATCAGCATTTTACTATTTTACAGAAACATATTCAATATCAAATGTAACTCATGTGCATATCTGAAAAACATGCACAGTCTTTGGGGTAACATTGCCTTCAATCAGAGAAGATGGTGTTACTCTATTTTTCCTTTTTCCTTGCACATCAGTGTGATATTCTTAAGTGTGGTGGTATGGGAAGTTCCCAGGATGACTGAAGCACTATAAATTTAATAACCATAGAAAGAAATTATTTTCATATTTATTTTTCTCTTAATCTGCACTGTGTATAGATGTTTAAAAGTTTGAAGACAGTGTCTCTGAAGAGGTTTCTGAACACAAAATAAATGAAACTACTTAGTTAATATCACATTAGGACTTCTATAATTGTATTATGTTTATTACTGTGTAGCTGTGGTACTCACTAATAATAAACAGTCATTTTGCTCTCTATCACCCCAAAAGATTTTTTTTTTAATTGTCTGTTTCTTGCTAGTTCTGTTGCATGAACACCACAAGCCATTAAAAGCTTCTGTGTGCATTCCCTTCAAGGCAAGGATTTAGCCCTTGAAGCTTTAAAGAAGAATAAAAGGAAGACCCTGACTGGGGTGGGTTTCTCACAAGCAGAAGCTATTAGGGGAAACTCATTACAAACTGGAGGAAAAGAGGGTAGGAAGACTGTAAAAAAATCTTTGGAGCCCTGGTAAAGGGGAGGCTGGTACACCTATAGGTGACTGTAGGACCAATGTCCCTGCCTATGCTGACAGCTACCAGGGATCCCTCTGTTCTTCACTAACAATTTCACTGAACTTGATGCTCTTCATTACAAGCTCAACAGAAATTCTTACAGCCTAGCTGAAACACGTTTTGCCTCCTCACAAGCACCTACATATTGCTACACTAGACAACACTAGAATTACTCAGTACACTGAAGTTATGTGAATCACTCTGTGCCCTGCTGTTCTCCTGTACATTTTATCCTATCTATCAAATTCACCATTCAAATTTTATGCTCCATAGGTCAAATACCTGACCTCTGCATGCTCTTTAAGGCTAATAATAAAGATAAAAGCAGTATAAAAGTAACAGTATAAAAAGACTGTATCTGCTTTGAAGGTAAGCAAACATGTTTCTGGGAAGGAAAAGAGTAATGACACCATTTCCATTTCCAGGTAAAAAAATCACTGTCTTTGTTGACCGTAGTATGGAAATGTGACCTGCCACAAGTGTACCAGTTTACGCCCAACAGCCTCTGCCTTGCACCCTGACCACGAGCACAGCAGCACAGTGTCCCTGTGACAATCACCCCAGGGCACGCTGTGCCCCTGCTGTGCCACAAGCACCTCAGGAGGGTCCCAGGGGGCTGCACCATGACTGCTGCAGGACGGAGCCCTGTCCTGCACCCACAGCAGCAGGAGCCTTGTCCACACAGGCTGCAGCACTGCTGTACAGCTCTGTAACATTCCCTCCTGCCCCACCAGTGATCCTGCTAAGCTATCTACCTGGGAATCAATTTATCTGGCAGGGATGCTGTCATTAACATACAAAAGGTTCCTTCAGAAAACAGGCTGGCAGAAACATGTTGAAGCACTGGCAGTCTACTAACCATTGTTTTAAATTTCTGCTTTTACACAAATACACAAGAATATACAGTGTTTAAATGTATAGGCACACTTTTAATCCTTCACAGTGTCTTTGAACTGTAAAACAGCTGAAATCTTCCATTAAATGAATTTTTACAATCCCGTCTCTGTAATCTCTAATTCCTAATTTCACAAAGTTGAACAAGATGGAACTTGCATTATCTTAAATAACAGTGCAGAAAAACATTATGCTGTAACTGAGTTACTGTTTGAAACATATGTATAACTTAGTTAGAAACCACTTACTGTACCATTGTTCAGCCATATTGACTGGTTTGTCGGACAGATCAGTTTTACTGTGTGCCTAAGACGCACATAATGGTTTTATTTGATTTATAATTTAATTCCATGTTTTGATATATGTAAAACATCCTGAGGATATCCTGTTCATAACATTAAGGGCCTCTAAATTCAAGTAGAATGACACCCACTTGTTACAATCCTGTATTATCTAATGGCAGAAACCTTTCAATAACTAACAATATCCACTTAGAGAACAACTGATTGCTATCTAGGTATGTAAGAAGAAAAAACTCCCATAAATCAGAGCATTTTTCAAAAAGTGTTATCGTAAGACTAAGGTGGAATATTCTTCAATACAGGTATTTTAAAATTCATATTCAACAGCATTTTACTTCTCAAAGCAATTAAATACAGATTATCTAGTATGAGAATTTTAGTTTTGCCATTTTCACAGAACCTCAGTAAAATAACCACTGAGTGCACTATGCTAGGCTGAGAAATGCATAGGAAGTTTGCTATGAATCAACTGCAGAGAAAAAAACCAATTATCTACAATCCCTTAACTGAAAAGAATACTTTTTTTTTGTTATTTAGGAGATAATTACTATATTTACTTCTACATGAAAAAGAAAATGCATTAACACATGCTATGTTAAAGATGAATAATGGCTTTCTTACAGAAATGTAAATTTATGACACTTCACTAATGCTGGAATCAAAGGAGCTTTCTAGCTGTATTTTCACAATATTAGGGCCATCTCACACAGGTATTTAATAATTATTTCATATAGATTCCATTAGAGAGATCAGGCCCATCAAAAATGTTCTGCTACCTTGAATAAAATGTCACATTCTTAGTTATTTAAGGTTCTCCATCACACCAAGTTAGGCTACTGGTTGCTGATTTTAGAGAACACAGAATCACTTAGGTTGGAAAACATCCTTCAAGATCAAGGCCAACCATTAATCCAACACTGCCAAGTCCACTAGTAATCCATGCCCTCAAGTGCCACATCTACGTGTCTTTTAAATCCCTCTGGGGATGGTGACTCCACCACTGCTCTGTGCAGCCTGTTCCAATGCCCAACCAAACTTTCTCATTAAGAAATTTTACCTAATATCCAATCTAAGCCTCCCCTACACCTCAAGTTGAGGCCAGTTCCCCTTGTCTGTCACTTGTTCCCTGGTAGAAGAGCCTGACCCCCACATGGCTACATCCTCCTCTCAGGCAATTGTAGAGTTGATAAGGTCCCCTCAACCATCCTCCTCTCCAGGCTGAGCCCCCCCAACTCCCTCAGCTGCTCCTCATCAGACTTGTGCTCCAGACCCTTCCCCAGCTCCGCTGCCCTTCTCTGGACATGCTCCAGCCCCTCAGTGTCTTGTGTGACGAGTGGCCCAGAAGTGCACACAGTATTCCAGGTGGTGCCTCACCAGTGCCCAGCACAGACAGCGGTGGTTAGGATTTTCTATGCAGCAAGTTATGGTATTATCTTATGCAGTATCTCACATTGGTTTTAAAGGGTGTAAGTTATGGTAGTAACTGTGGACACAAACGTTATTTTTCTTCTGAAAACAACTTTCTGACTTATGAGACAGAAAAGTAATTTTCAACTTCTAAAAACACCTAACTTTATGGAAAAATAAAAAAGGAAACAAACAAACCACAGAAAAGGTAACATGAGCACTATTCAGAGTGAACCACCCGAAGTACTGAATCAGAGTGACCCAGGACTATGTATTTTCACTGGAAGAACCTGCTGAAGAACAGCACCATGAATCAGCCTTTTTATGAGAAGCATGATTTGATTTAGGTGACCTGATACTTCAGTTAACTGCAGAAGACAAAAGGCAATTCCCAAAGGGTTTGCAATGTGCTTGCATCTATTTTTGACACAGCAGACAACTGGAACTGAGGCTTTTTAAGACACATTTTAACTAGAGTGCTGAGAATATAAAAGTTCAAGTCAACTAATGAAAGTGATCCTGAAATAAGAGTTCAAATCAAAGCCACTCTGAACTCGCTAGATTCCAAGTTTTGAACTTAGTGGTCTCCTTTCTCTTTTTCCTTCTTTTTTTCCAGTCATTAAGAAAACAAAATTCTGGTGAAACAAATAAAATTTAACAGAATTAGGAAGAATAGCAAGAAAAAGCTGTTGCAGACAAAGCAAAACTCTTCATGCTCTTAAACTCAGAAGTGATTTAAAAGAAATGGATACTGTATCAAATATGTAAGCATAATGGAATGAGAATTTAGGGACAAAATCAGAAAGGACCAAGCACAAACTGAAACAAAACCAGCAAGGGGCAAAGAACAATACAAATTATGTTAAAAGTATGCTCGGTAGTTACAGGAAAACCTGTGAAAAGAACGCTAGATCGTTCTACTGCTAAGGAAATCTGTCAACATGTGATTCTGAAAGACCAGAATTAAATGCCCTTTTTACTTCAGACTTCACTAAAGTTCACCTATGAGCAGATGGTTAACTCAATTACAACAATAACAAAGCTTCAGACTGACCTGGATGATGGACTAAAATCTCTCTAAATCAAAAAGAAATCTTGCTCTTCATCAGTGGTGAAGTGGTCTTTAGTTCCAGCAAGAAATATCCAGATAATGTTAACATAAGCTTTCCACTGGTGAGAAGATAAGATACTGCAATAGATTTTCTACAAATAAGACGAAATCTACAGCAAGGGATTTTTAAAGAACCAGATACAATGGAATACTTTCAACTAGAGATGAACTTCAAGCCTCATTTTCTATGGCTTTGTGGCAATCTACATGCAAGTGGCTCTGAAAACCTCTGAATAGTGACCACTGCCATAATCCGGAAGATGTCACAGGGTATGTAATATTATGCTGCTTCTGAAGAGGTTTCAGTAGTTTGACCTCCATCACTTGACATTTGTAAAACACTTCCACAACCATTGCAGTTTGCTGGGAAAATCACAGAACATGTAGAATCACCTCCATGATTTTGTGGTTTTGTGGTTTTTTGCTTTTGATTTTTTAAACTACTCATGTTACACTTGCATAAGGCTGAGGAAGGAGAAGAGGAAGGATAAGAGAATTCGACAGGAAAATGTGAGGCAGACAAGAGGTGAGTAATATACTAAGGCATAAAATAGCAGAGAAAATACTGTAAGCAGCTCTTTCTTTTCTCTACAACAGAAATTCAAATGGCAATACTTTTTTTTCTATGTATTTTTATGTCTTTTATGTACAAGAGTATTTTGAATGAGCATCTAGATTACTATTATCTAGGATTATTTTAGAGCTATTCCACACCACAAGTTAAAAATGACAGGTAGGCAAGGTTCTCATATAGTGTTAACAGACCAGCAGAATGCCTCACTGCAGTTAAGGTAGAGGCACAAGTGAGTACAGCTCAACTAAGTGACTCCCATTGCTCATTCCACCTGACCTCTTCAGCAAGGAACTCACCACAGCAGTATTAACCTGAGCTCCCTAATCCTTCCAACCTCGTGGTCTGATTTTGCCTTCAGAAAAATTCTCTAGATCAGGTCAGGGCCAAAAAGCCAGCCTCACACAATGGTTACTACTCCAAAAGCTATTTTCATCCTTCTTTTCACTCCCTGGTAGGAAGCTATGCAGTGCAAAATATCCAGTACTTGCATTAACTTCACACTTGTTTTTGCCTGCTCCTAACTGCAGCTGCAGGTCCCAAGCTCCCCCCACCCAGAGGCCTCAGCTGCTCTGTTCTGACTGACTACTGTAGCCATTTGAGTTTGTCCCTGAGCCTGTCCCTCTGATTTTTTCATCAATTCAAGTTAAAAAGAGCTGTAGGAAGAAAACACTGATGACTGGACTGTTCTTAATAGATTCTGAGCAAGCAACACAATAAGGTACATCAGTGGTGTAGTGCAGAGTGCATGAGGATATGTTTCACTCTTTTTAATACCGAAGTGCAACTGCAGTGGGCTGAGGAAGACCAGCATAGTGCTGTGATGCTAACCTATGAAAAACTACCTGAAAAGCTGTGGCAGTGAGACATGTCATTCTACAAAATCTTGTAAGGTCACCCTATGAAGACAAGGGTAGGAATAGGTGATTCCCACAGACACCTGTGACATAGACTTCTCATGATTCTGTACTAGTAAATTCAGAATTTACCTTAACATTGCAAGCTTCACTTTAACTGTCTGCCTTGTTTATCAAATGTACTATGCAAAACAAGTATTCAGATAAAATATGTAAAAGAAGAACATGCTACAAGTGTTGCTTCTGTATTTTAAAGTGTAAAATAAGGAACTGAACAATCACTTTTTTTTCTGCTGTTTGTGTTTTTCATTTGTGTTAGGGTTGAAAAAGGTCACTAGACAAGCAAGTGAATAGCTGAAAGACCATGATCTCATGCACACATCTTTAGTATAATGTACTGAAACTGCAAAAGCTAGGAGTTTTGAATTTGTCAGAGGAGCACCCAGAAGTGATTTGTAAAAAAAAAAAAAACTACTGATTTTCCAAGGATCAATCTTACATAAGGAATTTCTGAGGAATCAGAATCAGCTGAGTTATTACTTGAGTGATTTCAGTGGTTGTAGTCCCAGTCTCTCTAAAGCTTTGTCAAATTCTTGGCAAACTAGTTGCTGTTTGAACCTGAGATTGTCATGCCTCAAGTTTCTAGTGGGAAAATGACAAAGTCATAAGGATTTCTGCATAGTATCAGAGCAACAAAATATCCAGTTTCCAAAAGATTTTATCATTCTGCTGTTCCTCAGTTAGGATTGCACATACTTTTGTTATGTAGGATTGAGAGGAATTATCTTTTAGATAGTTATTGGCATTTTTCAGATTGACAAAAACTTCTGTAGTGTACTCAGTATGAGTAACTTACAGAAAATATAAAACTACCACCACAAACATTTAGTGACAGCACTTAATAGCTAATTCAATAACTGGAACTATAGAATCAACTCAACATTACATAAATGTAGAGATTTAACTGGTTATAGCATTAAAGTTGGAGAATTATTAATTGTGTGGTACACACCATGCTACACAATAATGAGTGGTACCTTGTTTATCACAGCTGTAGACATGGGTCCAATTTACAAACAACTACTCAGAAGTGACTTAGGAGAACTCGAGAAAGACTAATTAAGTTTGCTCAAGAAACAGTGTGGTTCCCATGGTGTTGCTCTTTTTGGCCTTATGCCCCAAGAGTAAACATCCAATTAAAATCGAAAGCCAAGATACTGGTACTGTGCTCAGAATTCAACAGTTTATTTTTTATACACATAATAGGATATATGTGCCTCACTGTAAGCAAGCACTTCATGTCTGCTGCACCGCTGAGAAAAGGATATGTAGTAAATTCTATCTGAAAAAAATCTGAAATGAGCTAATTATCCTGCTAGTCAAAATCCACGTCAATTTAATTAGAAACTTCATTACTAGCACACAAAGAAAGGTTCAAAATTACTTCAGACACACTTAACTCTGTGGTTATGCTGGGTTTGGCTGTGATAGAGTTAAGTTTCTTCATAGTAAGTATTGGGGTGCTATGTTTTGGATTTGTGCTGAAAACATGAGAAGCAAAAAAGGCCTTGACTCTATGTAAGCACTCCTCATCAATAACTAAAATACTGTACCCTGTAATATCAACATTGTCTTCAGCACAAATTCTAATCATAGAATGTTATAGAAATCATAGCCCCATAACTGCTGCTGTGAAAACAATTAACTCTATCCCAGCCAAAACCAGCCCAGTGGCATATACATGTCAAGTTAATGAAGAAGAAACACTTTCGATCCAATGAACTTGGTTCGATGAGGTATTAAATACAACAGCCCATGATCTTGCTATACAGCAGTTTTAAACAGGTTCTCTTAAATCAGAAAAAGTTTTTAACCAGGAAAGGAGATGTTCCTTGCTTTGAAAGAACAGAAGACAAGGTAGAAGAATAAAACAGCATCCTGAAGCTCCTTAACAAGGGTTACATTTACTTTGCATCTATACATGGTTATTATTTAAGGCTAAAATACATGACAGGGATGATTTGCTTAATTTAAAAACGTATGTGATATGTAAAAAAAAATAGACGCTATTACAATAAAAACAAGTTCTATCAAGATGAAGTACAAAAATGCATACTTGGGACAACGAAAACAAACAAAAAATCTTGTATCTGACATACAGTGCTAACACAAAAAAAGACAAAGAAGTCTCCTGCAACAAGTCCAGTGTAAACTGAGACACAAGACACAGAGGGTTCTCCTGGAAATTAGTTAACAGTCTGGGAAAACACAGTTATAAAAGAAGAGTTCAGTTGTTGTTAATATGCAGCCAATTTTAATCATTGTGAGTGCTGCTGCTAAGTCCACTACCGACCTCATGATGAGCGGTGCATATGATGGACTATTACGATTACTTAAGAATGACAATATAAAGCAAGTTCTCCAAGAACTTTCTGGGAGTTAAAACCTTTCATTAGCTATCTGAGGATATCCACAGAGTAGCTATTGGATTACCTGAAGTAACTTACCTCACCTTGTTTTCATTTCCTCACTTGTTGCTAGAATACATACTTCATATTGCTATAGCTGTGAGAAACAATATTTAATTCAAATTTTAAATTAGAAATTCTTGGCTTCTAAGTAGATTATAGCCTATCCATTTAAACTAAGTTTTACCACAATCTGAGCTGAAGATACCTGAGCATTTATTCTTTGTCACAGAAAAGATTATTTGCTCCACATATTTGAAAAAAACGGAATTTTAATGGGTTTCTAAATGCAATTGATACTAAGAGCAATACTTGATCTTTTTTGCTACACATTTTTCCATTAAGTGGGAAACAGAAAAAAGTTAATCTGTAAGTAAGCACCTGAAGTTCTGACCTTTAAATTCAGTCTATATGCTAATCCCTCCTAGGTAGGAATCGGTTCCCCAAATCATCAATATGGAACACTAAACATAATCCTGCTTTGAGATTCAAAGGAGTAACTTTGCAAACATGAAAGTTTTAGAACTAATTTTTGTTAAAAAAAAATTGAAAACCCTGTATTTTACAGAGTTTCAGTTTGCCACAGAATTTCTCTTTCATATTCCTATGCAGTCGCTTTCTTCCATGCTATCAATAAAAACTAACACTGACCTTCCTCCAAGAAGGTTAAACTTCTAGCTTCTGTTTGAAACACTAGAGTGCCTTTTCTCAGAAGAAATGCTACATATACGTGCCGCCAGCAACGAGAAAGAATACACTATTGCTCCCACCCTTCATTAGTCAGAGGATCTTGGCAACAGTAATAGTGCTTATATACGGTGTCTGCATGAAAAACTGTTTTCAAAGGTAACCTTGCCAAGGGCTATGTTCCATCTTGGCAAAAGGAAGCAAACTTTACTTTTCTACCAATCAGTTCACTCTGCATGAGAAACAGGTGTTATGATAGGAAATGGGACTTGGAGCAGGAACAAAATACAGTTCTCTAAAAGTAAGTTTGGTTTGGAAAAAATCAGAGATAATAAACCTGCAGGGCTTACATGT
Organism: Callaeas wilsoni; assembly: GCA_013398955.1. NCBI lineage: Eukaryota > Metazoa > Chordata > Aves > Passeriformes > Callaeidae > Callaeas > Callaeas wilsoni. The sequence goes on along the minus strand of VWPU01012080.1, from coordinate 101,169 downwards.
TTTTGCAAAATGCAAATCATGAAAACTGGTTAAGGGTTTAAGTGCTCTTTTTCAAAAATGACCATGGAGATTATAATCATTAATTAAAATCATGTAAATAATATTCTGAAAGAACTCTTCCTTTTTATCTCATAGGTTTCAAACAGCCTAATGGTAAAAGATTTAGTCTCAAAAGAGCTACTCTAATTAAAAATAAAAATTTAGCATAATTAGTAAGTGTGACTAGGCTTGCAATCTCACCACTTGCTATGACATATTTTGTAATAGAGATATAAGATTACATTTTTAAGTATCATTATAGCAGGCATATACAATGGATTATACCCTTACATGTCCCCTTATATATTTTCAATCAATTTAATAAGTACTGGTATTAAAACCTTCATGACTTCTGCTCACTCATTACTACTACTCTTCAAAACACAGCATGTGATGGTTTTTCTTCTGCTCACTTTGTAAGCCTTCTGTCATTAATCTGTACTGATATATAATCAAAATACACAAAACAGACCGACTTAGTAAAAATAACTGTAAAAAATCTTTATCCATACGGCACATGGACTGTCTCTATATTCTACTTTTCTACAGGAATACAGTGATGAAATATTGCCCTCCCTACTCTAGCTTTTTTTCAAAACTTCAAATTATTCTGGCAAGGAAGGTCTTCTGTATCAGATACTGAGGCTCAGCTAAGTTATGCTGCCTTTTTCATGAAAACAAGATGGGAATTCCCTTGCTCTATCTTGAAATTGAAGATGCTTTTAGGAGTCCTTAACTGTGTCTCCTCTATGCATAAAGATGGATGATTTAATCTTTTTGCAGAAAGTACAATAAAGCAGAAGTTAAGAGCATATTTAATGATCTAAAATAAATTGCACTGACATTTGAAGAAAAGAATGTTTCCTAAAAAGAAAGCCTGAAAAGTTTAAATTACATTAAAGGGTATGTTTCAGTTCTTGAAGTGTATCGACAAACTGAGTCTTTTAAAATTTGATTTTTTTTTTCTTCCCAAAAGAGTAATTGTTAACTTGCAGCATTTCACTGGAATAAGAACAGTAACACATGGTTACAAACCCACACAGCACTACAGGCTGGGGCAGAGTGTCTGGAAAACTGCCTGGTGGAAAAGGACCTGGAGGAGCTGGTCAGCAGCAGGTCAGCCGGAGCCAGCTGTGCCCAGGTGGCCAAGAAGCACAAGGGCATCCTGTGGCCAGCAGGAGCAGGGCAGTGACCGTCCCCCTGTGCCAGAACCGGTGAGGCCGCACCTTGAGCGTTGTGTTCTGTTCTGGGCCCCTCAATTCAGGAAGGACATTGAGGGGCTGGAGCGTGTCCAGAGAAGGGAACGGAGCTGGGGAAGGGTCTGGAGCACAAGTCTGATGAGAAGCGGCTGAAGGAGCTGGGGGTGCTCAGCCTGGAGAAAAGAAGGCTCAGGGGGGACCTTATCATCTCCACAACTCTCTGACAGGAGGGCATAGCCAGGTGGGGGTCAGGCTCTGCTCCCGGGTAACAAGGGACAGACTGAGACGAAATGGTCCCAAGCTGCATCAGGCAAGGTTCAGATCAGGTACTAGGGAAAATTTCTTCATGGGAAAGGTTGGTCAGGCACTGGAACAGGCTGCACAGGGAAGTGGTGGAGTCACAATTCCCAGAGGTATTCAAAAGACATACAGATGTGGCACTTGAGGACGACTTCACAGTATTGGATTAACAGCTGGATTCAATGATCTTGAAGGTCTTTTCCAACTTAAATGATCCTATGATTCTAATAATATTTAAAAATGTACATCAAAAGAAAAAATTAGCATAAAAAGCTAACAACCACCTTTGACTACAACTAAAACCACGAACAGCTGAATTTTCGTGCTCATCATTTCTGTTATTTTTGACTTATATTTTAAAGAAATATGATCTAAATAATGCAAGCGCAAAAGGCTTGTGTTGTTTCTTAGAACTGCTGCCCTGTACTATAACAAAGTAAAAAAGCATGCTAGTTGTTCTTTTGACACAGTAAAAAAGATGCAAATAGAACACACTAACATAAGGTTGCAAAAAATATTTTCTTTGAGTTTGAACAAGAAATGCATCTTGTAAGTTAGCTAAAAGCCACAGACAACTTGCACTGCTACATACTCTTAAATAAATAACAGTACATGCTACCCTCCTTAATAATTTAAGAGAAAATCTAAAAACTTTTAACTTTTTGCACGATTATTTTCACAGCTTTTTACAAGTGCTGTACTCTTGCTGCATTTTGATTAGTAAGAGGCTATACAGAGACCTGTAACCCAAAAGGACACACATACTGTAATAATGTTCAACAAGCTTTCAAATCCTAAATTCTGAGGATGTCTCTATCTTGAACATCACAGGGCATAGAGAAGTCACACTGAAGAAGAGCAGGTGGCAGGGAAAAAGCAATCCACTCTCTAATATTTCGTTTTATTTTAGATGTAATTGAAATGCTCTATGAGCTAACCCAGCTGAATTGTTTGCTGTAATTTAAATAAACATGAAATCAGAATCACTGGGCAACACACAATACTCCTAAAATTAGCATTTCCATTTGTGCTCAGTAACAAAGAACAAATTATTAGATAAAGTGGAATGCATAAAAGACTCAGTATGTCAGCATTACTTCTAAACAATCATACAGGCAGCCCATTTACCAGAAATGGTGAGTAAAACAGAAGAAATATTTCATGGTTTTGTAAGCAATTTACAGTATTGTACCTCCAATCTGTAACTATTCACTAGCAGACATGTACCCTGCATAAACAAGTTAAAAGTACCTCTAGAAATTTTTAAGCAAAAAATTAATTATATACTCACTGGCAATAGTTTGAATCTTCTACAAAGCCTGAGAAATTAAAAACTGGGTAGATGGTTAGTAAAAATATGAGTAAAATGCAGTGGTATCAGTAAGACTTCTAAAGTGATTTTATGAAAAGAAAAATATCACATAAATGATTCTTCTTCATTCCTAGTTGAAGATGTCAGGCACTCATTTTTCCATGACACACATGCATTGCCACCACTGAGACTACTTTTTTTTTATTACAGTACAACCAACTATCCTTTTTGAACTCCACAATACTTTAAACTATGATCTTAAACTCTGCAAATGCTATTTATAAATTTATGATTTCAAAACACTGTAAAAAAAAAATCCACTCACTTTTAGAGAAACAAGCTTTGCTTGCAAAATAAAAAGAAATCCCCTACAGAACTTTATACAGTAATTTTTTTTGTTCACAAATAAGTAAATAACATAATATTTAAAGCCTACAAAGAATGTCACTTTGTGTGACCAAGAAGAATTTTGTCAGTTTAAATTCCCTTCCTCCCCCATAATATTCATTGCACTGATCCAGCACTGCTGATTTTGCTTGATTGCATTAAATAAATATGTCAGAATGATTTTTGGTAGGTGTCCAATTTCCTCACAGTTCTTTACCTTCACAGAACTTTAATCACAGTTCTCTCCTATTAAGTACTTCATCTATTATAAAACAGAGGCACCATAACTGAATCACAAGCTTATTCACTGAAATGAAAAGAAATTAATGGCAAAAATTCAGAAAATTTGAGATCTGAAGGGTGGATTTTAGAAGGCAGTTGTGAGATGCTAAATTCATGGAAGATCTCTAAATATGACCAGTGTTTTTCAGTATGTGAAAAACCCCTATAAACACAAATTCTTAATTTGTCTGGATAATTGTTCAACTATAAGAATTTACACAGCAAGTACTGCAACGCAATTATAGTTTTGCTCAAAGCAACAAAGTCCAGCAACATTTCCTACACAACTGAAAAATACTTGAGGCATGCAACAATATAAGTGTGTCTCTATGACTTCTGTTCCTCAGCCACTTACTCAGTAATGCTCTGGCAAGTACAAATCGTGTACATTTCGTAAATGTGTATTTATTTCATGAAGAAGTATTACTGTTTCTTGTAAGATGAGTTCCTAAACATTCAAATTCCTCCCCTCCATGACGTTAGCCCGGAGTTCAACAGTTATGCATAGAAATGATTGATGTTGTTTTAGATAAATTCAGTATCTTTTCTATGATCTAGGCAGTTCTGCAGGAAGGCTGGCAGTTTCCACAAAGAATTCTGTGACTGTAGAACCACTGAACACAATAGTGAGTCATATTTGAAATGCACAGTAAAAGGACTATATTCATTACCTTTCTGTTTTTCTCAATTATCTCTTACACTGTTAAGTTATTAAGTTCAGGGGATAACAGAAGCAGTGCAGAAAATGTTCAGGAAGAATTCTAGAAATGAAAGTCAGATCAGTTCTCACAACCTTAGATAATCACTTCTCTTTCATATGCTCCTGCACTCATACAGCAGAATTTTGTTAGAAGGCAGGTTCTTCAAATTTATTTTGAGGTAGATTAGAAGTCTGACTGCAAATTCAGAGCTATTCAGCATATAAATGTACTGCAGACTACTTTTCTTAAATCAAAAATTTTATTTTTACTACAGAATTCAAACCAATATAATACCAACTCCATAAAATTCTGTATTAGACTCTAGCAGCAAATGTAGACAATACAGTTAAATGCAGTATTGCTCCTAGCTAATTATTCTGATTTACAAAGTGACTTTTGAACTACATAAAGTTAATTTTCTCTTGAACTACAGGTGCATCCAGCAGAAAGTGCAGAAATAATTACTGAATTTGAAAATAAATTAACTTCTAACTTGCCCTAGAATACAGAAAGGGCCATGGACAATGAAAACCCATATAGTATCTGGACAAATTGAAAGCAAATAGAAGTTACATAAACATTAGAAAGCACACAGTTTTGTATGATCTAGAGAAGATTGACAGTTTCCTTCTTTTTTCTTTCAGAAACATACTCCTGGCATTTGAAAGGGATATAGGTTAACACCTACACTGCCAACCTCTCAGCTCAGCCTCAAAGTGCACACCAGATTATTTCTGGGTTACTTCCTGGAGAAATGGGATAATAAAGATACCACACAGCATCCTTGAACAGCAATGTGACTAACTTGTAAGTTTTGAAATTACATTTATCAGATAGAAACTAGAAATGGACCTAAGAAGTGCCAGTGGTAAACTAGAAATTAATTGAGTCTGCTTACAGCTCAAATAATAATGGAAGCATATCCTACCAATTATTTGTAATGTCCAAACATTCAGTTTTACACCAAAATTCTTCACTTTAATCTAAACTTAAAATTACTTTTACAGTATCAGACAAATATTATTCTGGTGAGGTTTGAAGTTGTTGTTAGTAAAATTAGTTCATCAGATGATTAGAACATTCAGATCTGATTGTGCTCAAGTGTAAGATTTGAAAAACGAGAAGACAACTAAGGTAAATTTGAGGAAGCTGAATGGTTTCTAAAAGTTTGGGATATCTAAATCTGTCAACTTGAAACCTCCATACTTTAGCTCCATTCAAAGCCGCAGATCTTCAGCATTCCATTTCTGGAAAGGCTCTGAAATGTAACTACAGGTATTCTGTCTTACCGATTGGCTTCTGGATATTCTCTAAATCAGAAATGGAAAAGAGGATTCAATGCTTAAAACTCCAGATGAGAAATTTACGTACTATTTTATCATATTTTATGTATAGGATCTGCTGATGACAACACCTCAACTGAATTTCCTCCACTCCCTTGAAAAAAGGCATGACATTAAGACAAAGATGAAAGAATTCCACAATTAATCCAATGTTATGACAGAAAAGGTAGATTGTCTAGTTTAGCTTTCAGAAAGGAAAGTTTCATTAGGTTTATGTCACTTACATGTTAATTTATATGTTTAAATTAGGGCTATATGCAAATGCACTATGAAATACAAAATGTATGCTTCAGTAATCCACTGTTTAAAACAAGCACGAAGTTGCACAGAACTCGGAAAATACCAATTTCACAAACAAAATTCATTCATTAGAGGATAAGGATAAGCACATGCAAATAGATTAAGGCAGAAATTCATATATGATATTAAGGGCTTCTTAACTTTTAAGTATTTGGCTTTCAGCTTCTTAATAACGCTTCCATTTTTATATTTAACAAACATACTTGATCCAATTATAGAAAAAGAAATCAGAACTCAGAGTAAAAAAAAAAGAAAGATACTGGAAGTTGCTATTCACTTACCCTTCATTATGACTGCTTAATTTTTTAGGCTTTCAGGATACTCCTTGAGAAAAGGGCAGTGAGATTATTGTTCTGTACCACATTTGAAGATGCCAAAAAAATCTCCAAATCCGTTATTTACAAGTAAGCAACATGTTAGTTTTCATTACTCAGAACTTCTAGTGAGTAAATACAGCCCAAATGAACCATCAAATTGGTGTAACTGAATCTCATACATCTATCAGAAAATGGAAAATAGAACAGAACACTGCACACCTTATTTAGTATTTGAATATGTGTAATGTGACTAGTGTTAGGTTTCCTGGATACATCTTCATGTCCTGTGAGGAACAAGTGGCATTTAACTAATTTGCTGGCAAAATAAATGTTTATACAACTGACACGATTTGTACCTTATTGTTTGATTTATAGCCTATCGCCTTCTCCCCTAAGATTAGTCCCTGAATCTGAAAACGAAGTTCAAAATATTTTAAATTCTTTTACATTCCTTCTTGCATCACAGTCCCTGATCTGCATTCAGTGCTCTGTTAGGCAGAGAGAAGCTACGGGCTTGGTTACAAGGCAGCTTATTGATGGCTCAATAGCATTATCACAGTCTACTGCCCTCTGCCCTCACTCCCAAAATCACATGCAGGAGCAACACAGGCAGAAGAGGCACAAAGAAGCTGAGACTGACAGAACAAAAATCACAGATGTAATTTTCAAGCATTTTAAAATGAGCACAACTTCTACAATTAAGAAAGGCAGAATCAAGACTCAAGCAACAGGTTTAATCACACAAATGACACTGGCTCAATTCTTCAAAAGGTGCTGCCAACTAGAGGGTCAAAATTGGGAGAAAACACAGAAACTGGATATGTCAAAGATTGACAGGTTTTTCCCCTTAAGAATGAAAGTAAAAAATTGAAACTTTGGCTATTAGTTTAATAATTCTAAAATTATTATAATCAAATTGTTTATTAGAACTGAGCTTTTTCTCATAGTGCATATACAGTCAGGTGACAATTTACACACTAGCATTATGTTTCCAGCTTTGACAACAAAAGGAACCTCAAACAATCACTAATTTGAAGCTTTTCAATTTTCAACAGAACCATTTGAGCAGCAAAAGCTGCTTGAAATTCAGTAACATTTCTTACAGAATGACTTGTTTTGCACTGGAAAGAACTGGAGAAATTATACATATAAACAGTTATGTGCAAACAGTGATTTTCAGAACACAGATGAAAACAAGCCCAAAAAGCTTAAGGGACTAAAACCTAATTAAAGAATAGCTTAGTTTTCAACTGGCTAAAGTGAAAAATAGAAGTCATTACGTCCTTCATTATTGATTTAATCTTACAGGATTTTAAAAATAATTTCAATTACTTGTCTTAAGCAATTAACACACATCAATGAAAATAAAAACATGAAAATTTGAGCTAATGTAGTAGCATTACAATGCCTTCCACAACAAATTACAGCACTAAGTTAGAACAAATTCATCTTGTTATTCAATTTCTTTCTCAGAATACTGTACCATCTGGACTACATCTAAAATACATATATTTGAGCATTAAAAACTCTGAGGTCTTTACTTGTTCATAGATTTGACTAAAAAGTATTCAAAAGTTTGTTTAAATCTATGCTAACATGTTGGACTTACTCTTAAAACAAATACTGTTTCTAACTCTATTTTAAAAATCTTTTTAAAGACAAGAACTGTTCACAGAAAGGGAAAAAAAAATCTACCTGCAGATACTTCAAAACTGCACAGATTTAAGCTTCAATTCAGCCTTCACTGTGTATTTTTAAAAATACATTATATACTTCCCAAGAAATACCCTTGGCAAAGATATACTCAGCTCACCTAAGAAAAGCTATGTATTCTTATTATATGAAGACTCAAAATACCCTAAAAACCCCATACTTTATTGTAGTGATACAAAACCAATGACCCTATTGTTTGAGCCAGTGTTACACAAATATGTAAGATGCATTGTTATTATAGGATATCTTACTTTAACCACTCAAGCCTATTAGCTAATGTTTCAATCAAAGCTATATTTTGCTTTTTCATGAAGAATCTGCACTTAATTGTAAATACAACGATTTCCATAAACTAATGCCAAATGTGAAGGCCAGTTAATTGATTTTCTGATCATTCCCACTGCAGCAAATACTACATGATAAATCTAAGAGAAAAGCCAGTACTTCATGACTTGATTATAAATTTATTAATTTTTGCCTATCTCACCTCTTAGAAACTCTACAATTGCTTATCCGTTTATTGTGCCCTTTAAATATTTCATGGCATTTCAACTTTAAAAATCTGCTTATTTTTAAGGTACTTTTCACTTGTTAGTGAAAAACAAGTGAGTTATTTCATTGAATTAAGTTCCAAATGATTTGATTTTAAAATTATCATACATTAAGTGAAAAAATTAATGAAAATTAAACGTTAATCATCATTTCTCATAACTGAATTTCACTGTTATTGAAGGACACATATTACTAAATGTTTGATTGATGAAAGTTAGGCAAGAAAATAATTTTATGGCCATAAAATGAGATAAAGCTGTTAGATTCAAAACTCCACAATTTTTAACATATGTGATAAAAATATTTTCTAATTACCCTTATATATGCACTGGTTTTGTAAAAGATAAGAAATTTTTAAAAGCAGTACTATGGAATGGCCAGTACACAACTGAACTACAAAATAGAGGGCCTGGATCTGCTGTGATTTTGACTGAGTTCTCTAAGTCTGAAAGCACTGATAAGTTCCTAAACACTGCTCATACAGGCATGGCCATTCACAAGAAAAAAAAAGGCTGTGGGAGGAGTACCAGGAGCTTAACAACAGATCAGAAGACACTAGGTTGGAAATGGCTGAAACTGAAAAAAAGCAATCAAGAAATACAGACATTAATTGAAAACACATGGGTCAAACACTTAAGAAAGTAGAAGCAGGAACACCAAGCACCGTGGATTTACAAAAATATGGCACTACATTGATCTACAGTTTGTTAGGGGGTGAAATCAGGCAAGTAGAATGTTTAAGTTCATCCTTTTTCAACAAAATATTGAATTAAGCACTTGAATTGACTTTACTGCATTTACATTGAGGCTTGCTTGTTTTGCTGATCAGGAAATATTTTACTGAACTGATTTTAACTCCTTGAATATGACATAACAGTGCATTACAGAAGACCAGAGAACCTCATTACTGGAACTTTGAAAATTGATCATAAATACACAAATAAGGTTATTGTCTTTTATATCTCATTTCCAGTATGGGGTAAAAATACAAACTTAAGAACTCATGTCTAGCGCAGAAAACGGAGGCAACTGTAAATCATGTAAATTAAAAATCCATAATCATCTTCATCATTAAACTTAGTAGAAAATGTAGAAGAGAACACATATTTGGGTGTACCTACTTTTCAGTAGTAGTTCAGTACTAGAAAATCCAGTGCTTTAACTCCACCTAACTTCTGGAACACTAAAGCTGTCATTGTGAACCTAAACCACAACTATTAGTCCATTATGCTTTACCTTCACAAAGCATTCTTTATAAAGCATTAACTACATAAAATACTAATTTAGTGCATTCTTTCAGTCCATACTTTAGTTCTTTCACCTAGTTCTGTCTGTTCCTTCTGTTTGTTTTGAACCACCTAACACCTTAGCTGATACAGGGTGCTTTGCCTGAGCTATAACTTTAACATATGACACGTAGAACTCTAAAATTAAAGTAGTCTCAAGTATAATATTATTTGCTACTCTAAAATGTGGGGACATTCAAAGAAGGAGAGGCAAAAGCCCTGATGAATCATTTAGTGATATGTACAGTGCAGTCTGACCTGACAAAAGAGGTTTACTTACGCTCTCCTCTTCTAACAAAAGAGCCTCTGTTCCTGGTTTTATATGTGAAAGTTTATTATTTTGTTTCTTCTTCATTAATATCAAAGTTCCTTATCGATATTACCTCAGCTCAATGAGAGAAAAGTACTTATAGGAATTGGGGAAGTGTACCGATCCAAGTCTATCTGTGCAGAAGGTATGAGGTTTGTATTTAACACTGTGGGTTCTGTGGGTAGCCACTAAGTCCTTTCTACCTTGTATTACTTTCTTTCAGTTGTCCTACACTTTATAAATGCACTTTGAGTGTATTGAAATTCTATTCTGGATACTTTAATCCAGAAATTCTATTCTGGATACTTTAAAAAGGGGTCATATTGATTCTCTTTGCAATGGGACATACATGTGACAACATGCAACTAAAGGAAAAACACAAAAAACTCAACACCAAAGACTCCATTCTCTGCACTTCACAGCACAGGGCCCAGCTAAACTTGCCTTAGAACTCCTTATGATTTCTTTGCCCTTGAAAGAAGCATCTGAAAACAGAACAGCACTCTGATATACCTAAAAGACACTGAACTTATTTGCATGGAAGTTCCTATGCAACTCAGGTACTATGATATCTTGTAGAGAATCACAGACTTTGTATATACACACACAAATCCACTTATGGTCTTGCACACATGCATGCAATGCATTCAAGTATCTAAGAAAATTTTCTTAGAATGGGTGAACGATTCTGGTCATTAATACCTGTGGGTTTTTTTCTCTTTTTACACCCTGGCACAGCTTTACATGCTTCCTGACAATGCAGTAAAGGAATGGCTTTTGTTAAGAAGCCTAAATGCTTTAAGAAAAAGAGGCATCATTTGGTCCCTACACACATTTGCTATATATTATTTCCCTTAAGCAGATCATCTACTGAAAACAATTGTGAGGCAATGTAAGAGTTTATGGTTTGTTAGCAGAACTATAAGATCTTTATGTAGTAAACATCAATGCACTCAGTGGGCAAGGAATTACTGCATATTGTCTCTTGTCCCAAAATACCTTTAGAATTTTATAAGTAAAATAGCCTACATAAATCTAGGTTGTGTTAAAGCTGTATTAACGAAACAACTGCAAGTGTCTTTTCTGTCCTAAAAAATTATTCTACAACAACATTTTGGCTATATAACTGGCTTGGTATGAAAACATACTGCAAAAAAGGTTTAGGAGGTGTAAACATTCAGGCACTATCTCTATGATTCTTAAAGTATCTTTCCTAGTGTCATCTATTCCACATAAGTGTGACACTCTGAAGAATATAAAATTCTAAATCTTTCTGCATATATCAATTATGCTGTATATAACTCCCTGAACAGTATTTAAAAGACAAAGAAATGAAAACAATATTCCACTTGCTGACAACAGAAAATCTAGCCAATACAGCTTTAGAAAGATCATAATTTTTAAAAACCATAAATACTCCTTTCCCACAGATGTAGGTCATTTAAGAAAGTGTTCCATCTACAGAGGTCTGTTTTATTGGTTGATATCTTGGGGGAGCAAAAATAAACAATAAAACAAAAAAAAGTGCAAACCCTCCTAGTCATTTAACTGTTTGTATGGAATGGAGAAACACATAAACAACAATAAAAGAATAACTAGCCAAAACCAGCCAAGCTGAATTCCCAAACATGTATCTCTAGAGAAAACGAACCCTGTGAAGGGGTTAAAAAAAAAACTTTAAAGGACTTCTCACTACATGAAAAAGAGTCAAGCTCTCAAAAATAAGACAGTATTACCCTTCATGCTCACTTTCTGCAAAATGGTTACAGACTCCTGAAATTCGTTGACCTGGGAGGCTGAAGATATTGTCCAGCTATGGAGAAAAATAGAAAAGTCTTCAAAGAAAGAAATACAAAGTTTTCTGATACCATTATACATTTCAAACAAGCTCCCACACAACTTCCTATGATCAATAAAAATAAGCAAAGATACCTGAGAACATAAAATAAGAGTCCCACACGAAACAAAGCTGTCTCATACACACAGACATTTATATAAAATTTCAACAAATCTATCTCAGGAAATTCAAGACTTTATGTAGCAGACAAAGGTATTGGCTCCCAGTATTCTTCATGAAAGTAGAGTACCCTTTCCTCTTGCAAAGAAATGGAATAGAGTATGCTTGCTTAAATCCTCTGGCAAGTGTTTAATGTTCTTTATGAGCAGAGGAAAACCAGCAATTCCGTGTAGATCTTTCCTAAAAGATAAATAGGAATAGGAGCTACTGGCAAAACTCATACACAAAAAGAAAACATAGAGAAAGTAGAGAGAGGAACAGGTAATGTGGGAAGAATTCAGAAACATTGTTCAATCATCCAGGGATGAGGTTAGGAAAGTCAAAGCCAAAATGGATTTGAGTCCAGTTGAGGATGTTAAAGCCAGTGGAAAGGATTTCTCTAAGTACACAGAGAACAAAGGAAACAGTAGAAAAGATCTGGGTCTTCTGCTGAATGAAGCAGGGAACACAGGACAGGTAAGAAGCTTAGGTACTGAATGCAGCCTTATCCTCAGTTTTTATGAGCAGGACTTGATGAATCCCAGCTCTGAGAGACCAGAGGAAAAGTCTGGAGCAAAGATGTACCTGTGGTGGAAGCTGCTTAAGAGTACTAAAACAAACTAAACACACATAAATATAGGGGTGTTGACAGGATGCACTTGAGTGTTCAGGGAGCTGGCAAATGGCACTGCAAAGCCACTCTCAACAGCTTTTGAACGATCACAGCAACTGTGAGAAGAGCCTGAGAATTAAGGAAAAGCAAATGTCACTATGTTATAGGACAGGAAAGATGATCCAGGGAACTGCAGGCTGGTCAGCCTCACCTTGATCCATGAGAAGCCAATGCATCAGCTAATTCCGGAAATCGTCAGCAGGCCTGGGAAGGACAGTAAGACTATCAAGAGCAGTTACCATATAATAGTTTACCAGGAACAAGTCATGCTTGACCAACTTTATCGCTGTCTACGATGAAATGACTGGCTTGGCAGATGAGGAGAAAGCAGCAGATATTGTCTACCCTTGACATCTCTAAGGCTTTCAACACTGCTTTCTGTAAGATCCTCACAGAGAGGCTGGTGAAGCACAGGCTGGATGAGCGGACAGTGAAATGGACTGAAAAGTGACAGAAACACCACGTCCAGAAAGTGATGGTAATTGACACAAAGTCTACTAGCAGTGTACTCCATGGGCCAATACTGGGTCCTGTTTCACATCTTCACTAATGTTCTGAATGATGGCATCACAGGAGAAGAGATCAGCACCTCCCTCTCCACTTCCCCTCCTCAGGAAGCTGCAGGGAGCAGTGAGGTCACCCCTCAGCCTCCTTTTCTCCAAACTGGACAAACCCAGACTCCTCAGCTGCCCCTCACAGGACAGCTCTTCCAGCCCTTCCACCAGCTCAGCTGCCCTCCTCTGGATGCATCCCAGTGCCTTCACATCCTTCCTAAAGTGCGAGGCCCAGAACTGCTCTCAGTGCTCCACATGAGGCCTCAACAACACTGAATACAGTGGGATAATCCCCTCTGTTGAGTGCCTGAAGAAAATCAAGAGGCAAAGATGCACGTGGGTCTCAACTTTCTACAGCCACCATTCTAAATTTATCCAACAAGCTTTGTTTTTCTCATTTGTGGCTTTTCAGAGTATCAGACACAGAAAGAAGACACAATGAGAAATTATATATTGAAACCTGCAGTTATAAACAAGTATGTTCCTTTTTTGCTTTGCACGCACATTTCACTATAGATGACTTCAAGTAATGACAGAGTCAGACTCAGATTATGGAGTGAAGAGCAATCAGGGGATTGTTTTCCCAAACATGGCATCTGTTTAAAATCCTTCTGTGCTGAAAAAGTATTTAAAGCATGCATGGAGCTCCAGTTGACCATTCTGCAATGTCCAGATTAGAGGACTTCCAAAGAGTCCTTTAAATTCATGTAGGCTACAGTGAAATCCAGCAGGACTTAATGTTTTGCAGTACATTTAAACAGTAAAAATAGAAATAAATACGCCTTAGCAAAAACTGCTGTTTTTCTCAATCATTTTTTGTGGTCACATATAGCAGAACATTTCCAGGAAGGTTTGCTGATATACAGCTCAAAAATGCTGGGCATTTGCAGTCAAACCAGCTTTGTTCACTGTTTCATTATAAAACCAGAAGCACTGGAAAATAAATGGAGAATTGAATGGGTTAAAATCCCACTGATTTTAGTTTGCCACCTTATCATAACTTGCTCTGAAGCAAAAAAAAAGAAAAATCTTCTGGTGGTTGACACCTCACTCATAGAATTTCAAATGCAATAAAAGTCTAAAAAGCACAGCTGAAAGTTGTAAGTTCCATAGCACCATTTTATTCCAATGTACTTTTAAAATTTAATGAGATGTTGATCTCTTGTATCACTTGTTAAAAGAAGCAACAGGGAGACACTTCAATACACAGCTGATGACGATTTCAGCAACAGGCTTCAGAATATGAAGTCATACATTCATAAAAAACACTTTTTAATTATATATTATGTAAGAGACAAAACATACCAAGATTATTTACAAAAAATGCATCATTAAATAATGCCAGAGTAATGTTATCACAATAATAACTGCTGCCTCCATGCTTAATTAACATGATCTGAAAGAAAAATTTTCCTATCTGTTAACTAACAAGATTGGAGCAATTAATCTGAAGAGTTTTCCTGGGTTAATTACATCTCTTCTTTATTACAAAACTAAAAGCTATTTTGAAAGAATACCCTTACTGATAAAATGAAATATGAAGGCAGGATGTACTTTTTCATTACATGACATCTATCACATGTGATGTTTTCTGTGTGCCAAACACCTTAACTGTGAACCAGATTTGCAACCAGTTAGAATCCACTTAGGCACTGATCCCCTAGAATCCATGTGAAATTTATCAGTTTTCAGTGGAATGCCACAGAGATGTTGCCATCTGGTGCTGGAAAAACCATGAGCCGGAAGAATTTTAAGAGCTGGTAGCAAAACCTACCATGCATTACAAGACTGCCTGTCAACCACACACACACAAGCCTTTTGTTTTTCAATATATGCAACCTGAGGCACAACCCAGTTTCTGAATAGAAACAGACTGGGATACCATCACAGAGGCTGATAAATTTTGGAATAATTATGCCTTTGTCAAAGAGTAGAAAGAAAAATTTAATCAGAGTATTTGATTTCCTTTGGTGAAGGAAATTACCTATTCCAACTGGTGCTTTTAGTCACTGTGCCAAAAGAAAGACTGCATTCATTGAATTGCTACTCCTTCCTTTAATGATTCTTCCCAGTTTTGACCAATATTTCTTTTCAGTAGTTCATTTTTTACTAGTAGAGAAGACAGTACCTTCTGTCCTGTGTTGTAATTTAGCACATACTCAAAAAGATGACTAGATTAGAATCTTCTGTAACAATTTAGTCAGCCTGCAGAATTTCAGACTCTACCATTCTTCTTGTTTGTCACGATTACTCAAGCATAGAGAGTAACTTTGGTTGAAAAAGTCAGAATTACTGAAAAAGTAGCAAATTTTTTTCAAAACTAGCAAAAATGCTACCTCACTGTGGAAGAAGTTAAATGGGTTTCCAACTAACACACAGCCTTCATTCATTCTGGAAGCAAGACATCAAAGAATGGGTCTCAACTGTGGTACTGGCAATGTAAACAAGCATTACACAAAGCTCAGGCCATGACCATTCTGGCAAGAACACTACTCACTCAAGTTAAATTAGGTACCGTAACTCTTTTAGAAATCCTTCAAGGAAAACAAAGATCTCCAAACTGGTTTTTCCACACACGGCTTTCCCAAGGGATCAAAGTTACCAAGGTAGCCTTCATTAAATTTATTGAGAAATTTTGATAGTGTTATATCTACGAAATGATCCACAGTTCTCAAAAGCAGTGAAATTTCTGTCATGCTTGTTTAAGTAGTTTGATTAGTGCAAGAGAGTGAAAAAAATCAGGCACAAATGCACATTGATGACCATTTTTTCCTATAACTTAGTTAAAGTCACGAACAAATGGACTAACAGAGAGTAATAAATATATCCTAAAATACTAGACAGTATTGTGTAGATTAATAAAAGTTTCATTTGTACTAGCTACTAAAAATCAATGTTTCTAACCATATTTCACAATTCCTTTTTCCAAAAGTCTCAGCTCAGGTTTGCTGGAAGAGTTTGGTTGAATTCACAAGCACACTAATGGAACCTAAACAGAAACCTGATCATGTCACACACTCACTATGCAATTGACCAAGTTAGCACCACTGGGACAGCTATCAATGGTTAGAAGATCTGCAACATCAAGATACTCCAATGAGTTTTTCCAAAAAGCAAGAAATAGAAAATCTACAGTGATACAGGTGATTGAGCGGAACAATAAAAATAGATCAAGCAAACAGGCGAGAGCTGTACTATTTTTTAATTGTAGAAGTTACAGAATGTGGTTTGAAGAAGAGTGCCATTGAAAAGGATAAAGAGAACATTGGACAAGGGAAGCTTTCTTAGAGTGAAAAATTGCATGTGTCAAACTGCAGTAAGAAGCAGGAGAAGTATACAGACAAAAACCTGACTGTAGTATGTGAATGTTGATCAAACTAGAGAAGCTTATTTAAATTACTGCTCAAGAAAATCTCTTCATCTCAAAACACTAACCAGTCATGAAATATCCAAAGAGCAGAAACTTCTGAAGTTAACATAACAGCACAGAACTTTATAGGCCATCTCCACACAGCTAATGTAGAGAAAGCAAGCAGAAAACACTACTGTGTTGTGAGGCAAGAGAGAAAAGAAGTATGAGCAGCAGCAGGAGAAGCATGAGAAAAGCCATCATGACATGAGATGCCTAAGGTCAACTAAAAATGCAGAATGGATGACAAGAAAGCTCATAGCCTGCAGCTAATACAAGGGCAACATGAGTCAAAATCTTAGCTTTGGGAAGGTACAGACACCACACAATTTTCCAAGTGAGTGTAAAAATATTTGGTGCAATGCACCACGTACTGACAAAGAAATCTCTCTCTCGTTTCCAAAGAAACTATGAATATGGAGAGGCACCTCAGGATGTTTTTTGGTTTGGTTTTTGTTTTTTTTTTTTTTTTGTGTGTGTTTTTCCTGGAAAGACATCATTCAGGGCGAACATCACATAAAAATGATGAACCATATGATAGCTCTGCAAAACACTTCTAGCTGGGCTTAAGCCATTTGTAAGTTGCACTGATGGGTCTGATTTTGACCTCTAGCAGTGTTGATCTCCACTGTGCAAGCAACATGAGAACAGTGTGGAAGAACTTGCCAAGGTATATGAATTCCAATTATAAAAAGCATGAAGAAAAGACAGAGTAAACTACAAAATCTACTTAATCTAGACTAAGTGCATTAATATTAGAGTAAAAAAATTTGGGAGAGGGACCAATGCAAGGCAATTATTAGAACCTTACAATGCCTTCTGGAGGCAACAGGTTAATATGCTTAACCTGGTAACATCAGTAAATAATCTGTTTGGTTCCTATCCTTTTTCTCCTTATGCCTGTACCTCAGAGGATTTACAACCTAATTATGCAGCTGGGTCTACAGGTCTCCTCTGTCTCTCATTCCCTCCTTTTCTATCATCCTCTGTTGGTAATGTACTGATGGCAGGGAAGAGAAGAGAAAATTCAGCTTAAGAGGTAATATGCAGAAAATTCTCTATTTTCAAACACAGAATTTTGAAACCAGATTTTAGCAAATTCTATCTAATCATAAAGCAAGGAAAGCTAAACCACAACTTTTTCCATGGGAAACACAAAGACAGCAGCACAGATACAGACATAAAATAGGATACAATATTAAGAGAAGCAGTGCAACTAGCAAAACTCCAACTAGCACCACTCCAACTAGAACACCAGGATACTAGCACCGGACAGAGTAACTCTGTCTGGCTTTCTTGAAAAACCTCAGAACAGATTCATTCAGTACTCACTGAAATCATGTATAATTTCTGGTTTGTCACATGGATGCCGAGCCAGGCTGTCACCAGGGCCCAGCTTGCCTACCCTTACTCCTTCAAAAGAGGTCAGAGAAGAACAGCTTTCATTAATCTGAGCTCTCCCTGCTGCTGCCTGTCTGCACAAAGCCCGTCTGCAGGGTTGCCTGCAGTTCTGGCACCACTCAGGCCAGCACAGCTGGTCTGCAGCTGGCAGATCCAGAAAGCAGATCAGACCAGAGCACATGCACTTGGCAGCACTGCCCTATCTTTGCTTATCAATTTAAAAAAACTGCATGAAAAGCTCAGGTTTCTCTGGGCACAAGTGAAGTAACTGCTGGCAGTTCCTCTAGGTTTTTACAGGTTTTGATGGTAGCTGTGAGGGATTGAAATGTTGAAACACACAATGAAAGTGCACAGGTTTCAGGCCAAATATATCTAATTATGCATCTAGCAGGTGTCCATTTTTTGTGCACAGACTTCTCCCTTGCAAATACCTTCTAGCAGATAAAAACGTGTGTGTGGGCGAATCTTTTGCAGCATTAACTCTTCATCCTTAATTGTACAACTTAATCTGAGCCAAAAAAAGTCAGCAACTCAGCACTGTGAGCACAGACAGAAGTTCAGAATGCCTCTAGACAGACTCTTCTCCTTTGGCACGTCCCCTTTCTCTGTCTGAACATAAAATAAGATGATTGTTACTTTACTAAAACTTTCTTGGAAAGGTAAAGGGGTGTTATTCTAAACTAAGAAAGGTAAAATAACACTGCATAAGAAGCAATGAGAGGGAAAAAATTATGTGCACCAAATCTTTTAACTGCCTGTATCTATGAAATGTCCCAGAGGGCCTTGGAAATCTACTCTAAATAATCTCTAAACTACCAGACTCTTCTCCAAGTATTTTCCAGCTTGTAGTCAAAAACAGTCTTAACAAAACTCTAAGTAGCTGTACTCAGAAAATCTGTTATTTTTATGCCACTGGGTACGTTCTCAGGAAGATTTTTATAAAAGAAACATTGATCTAGCCTAGAATCAAATTGTGTTGGGACTGTATGATCCTTATACAGCAGATTTAATATCACCATCTCATGGTAAGATAATAGAATATCTAGAATTTTAATAATAACAAATACTTCTATTTATTTTTATATTTCTTGACAATTGTACCTTTCTTATAAGCTGTATCACAACTTCATGGCCAAAGTTAGAAGTTACACTGTAATTGTAACTACTTTGCAGTCAATGCTTCCTTCCCTCTCTTTTCTGAGAATTTTCTCTCCCACTTTATTAGAGCAGCAGGAGAGTCTTAAGAGGTTTTTAATGAGCTAAATCTGTATTTGTTTCCAGAATTACAAGCACGTTGTGTTTTAAACTTCCAAATGCTCCATATCTTTTTTGAAAGTCTATTTAAAGACAATCAAGAGACAATCTTGGTCCACAAAATACTGGGCAAGTATTTCTTAAAATGTCTATTTGTTACCATCTGTTGACTCCTTTTGCCTCTGCATTTAATAGGTAATTAACTGCATGTTAAATGAAGCTACTGCCTTTTGAAATTTGGAAAAAACCCACAAAACCTAAACCAAAGAGAAGCTATACACCAGTAGTTTCATTTTAGTTTGCTGTGTTTTAAAGAATTAAAAATGAGACAGTATGACGGCTAAATGAAACATATGTAGACAGACAAAATTACTACACAGTACTCTGTAGAAAAAATGCAATATTAAACAAAAAATTGAAACTTTTTGTTCATTCAAGGAACACTAAGATCAAGGTAGAATATAATTTTTTTCTGATTTGGAGGCTACTCTGGCATTATTTTGTGTCACATATTTCTGGGCCACTTTTTTCCCATACAGCAACTTAGAAACTCTTTGGCATTGTTACACTGAGAAGCAACAGTAAAACTTTCAGCAGGTGTTTCCACTCAAGTTGCTCCGTTTCATCCGGTTTCATTAAAGGTCCAGCTCACATTGGCAGATACACCTCAGTGGGCACTCGTGTTCCACTACCGGGAAGTCTGCAGGCTACCGGGGTGCTACTGGCCAAAGCCCCATCCAGCGGTGCCCCAGCTGCCCTCCAAGGCCCTGAAAACCCCGCACTCTGCTGGTGTCACAGCTCGGAGAAGCAGCTGGTGAAGAAAACATACCAACAGCAGCATGGCTTAACTGCATCCACAGAAGTCGGGTGTCTATAATCCTTTGAGCTATGATTTTATTGTGAATATACACATTTTTAAGATGACAACTGGCATATTGCACTAGCTCTAGTCATTTCTTGACCAGTATTATGAAATAAAAACAAATATTTGCCCAGTAAATATGTGCTATCTGTATAACAGATAATTGTAAGATGAGATTTCAGTGTTTTAATTAAATCAAAATTCTTAAATATTGTATCAACATTACTTTTTTTAAAAAGTTTTTGGAAAATAATACCAAGAAAATTACTTCTGAAGAAAATCTTCTTATTTCCAATGCTATTTGGCACTGAGATTTACAGAGATAACCCAGTGCAGAACCACTGCTAACAAATCAGAATTTTTGATGTTATTATAGGGTTGATAAATTAGGACATGAGTGAGCTGGGAAAACAGAAGTAACATAATGCAGATCTTATGAGAACTGAGAAAAAGTGTGGCCATAAGATTTAGGCCCTGAAGAAGCACATATGTCTGGATCTTGTAGAACCAAGATGCATCTGACTTTCTTTGTCTCCACAAATTAAAATTCAATATGCTTAACTAGGTTTTAGTGGGCTGACAAGCAATATAACTTCAATCACTATAAATGTTAGTACAGATATTCCACAACCACTTGCTTGTCACTGTAAAGAAGTTCTCTTCTGGAATAAAGCTTTGTGAAGTGCTTAAACTCACATCAGAGATCCTCTTTCTTAAATCAGTTGAGCAATGAAATAGAAGTTGATTTTCACATACTCCTAACAAAGCAGTTTCATGCAAATCCATTTTTTCAAAGATCAAATAGTGAAGAAAAAAAGAGATTACAACTCCTTCTTCCACTCTACCAATTAAAGAGTCAATTCAACAAAGTATTTCAGCATATGCTCAAATTAATCACTTGAATATATCCAAATGTGACTAGTAAGACTTTAGCAACCAAATAAAATACAGGATTATTCATGTACTTCTTTTAAAGTAATTTTCTGACTTAGAGTCACAAGCAAGCAGAAAAAACAAGACTGTTACTTCAGATGAGGGAGCTTAAGCTTCTATCAGGCAGAGCAGTATTAGAATCTCTAATTGAATATATGTCCCTATTATGACAATCTCCCAGCACCCATAAAGCTCTTGGCTCATTACCTTTTTATTAAAGAAGTGACCCCCACTGTTGGTACTTTTTCACACTCCCTACAATGATTATCCATGGTGTTACCTAATGACAGTATAAATGTCTCATACACCACATCTTCAGACAGTAACAATAACAAGCAGTACAGGAATATCTTGCTAAAGGTTGTCTGGAAAGTGAATTTATAGTAACAGGACCAATTTATTCTCCTGGTACTAAAAGCCCTAAACACAATGAAACTTTGGTATACTTTCTTTCTGTGGTAGAGCAAAGGTTCCTCTTAGCAATACATAGTACCACTATTTTTAGTAGATGCCTAGCAGCAGGCAGCTTCTTGTCTTGCTTGTCAAAGAACTATCAGGTTCTCTTTATACTCAGACCTGATTCATCACCTTCACTTTTGGGGCTTAGGATAAATCTCTCCTTAGCTTTTGTGCTCAAAACCCTTTATTCATTTTGACTATGCAGAAGGCATGAACAGATGACAGCTGTTAGCACAGTAACAATAAGCTAGGTTGAGGGGCATACTACCATGCCACCAGACCTTAGCCACCCAAAGCAAAACAAAATTGCCAAATACTCCATGAGCACTGGAACAATGAACCTTTTCTCTTCTGTACCAGTTTGTACATGATCAGCTTACAGATTTCAATGATTAAAGCACCAAGTGATTCCTATGGAATCACAGATAAAAACTATGGGGCAGCAACTTATTGAGTATCTAGTTCCTTCCAAGATGTTTTAACAATCTTGTTCTACTAATCTGATCCGACACTTGGGTATTACAACACATACATCTGCATCAGAGGATATAACATATTCACTGAAAGGTAACAGTTTAAACATACAGTTCTCTACTTACGTGTATTATGTTTTGTTTTGGGGCTTGGTTGTTACTGTTTCTTTTTTTAAATTATTATGCAACTCCAATTACATTTAAATACTAACCACAATTGATTGGAAAACCCAAACCAAGCTCCGGTAAATGTAGCCCTAAACGATTTCTATATATATTAATTTCCAAATATTGAACAAATGATACATAAACAGAAAGTAAGTACTATAAAAACATAGGCAAAGAAGACATCACACTTGCCATATCAATACCAACTCCTATTCCAGAGTTCCAAAGACAGCATTAGTTATTTTTAGTACTATCTGGATGAGTGGAGAGGGGTGGATGTTGTCTACTTGGACTTCAGCAAGGCTTTTGGCACTGTGTCCCATGATATTCTCACAAGCAAACTCAGAAAGTGCAGGCTGCACAAGTGGACAGTGGTGTGGACTGAGAACTGGCAGAACAGCAATTCTCAAAGGGTCGTGATATGAGGCACCGGGTCTCACTGGAGGCCGGTCATCAGTGGTGTCTTGCAGAATTCAATCAATACTGGGCCCAGTATTGTTGAACTTGGATGAGGGGATAGAGAGCGCACCTCAGCACATTCGCTGGTGACACAAAGCTGGCAGGAGTGGCCGACACCCCAGGGAGCTGTGCAGCCCTTCAGAAGGACCTTGACAGGTTGGAGAGACGGGCAGAGAGGGATCATCGGAAATTCAACAAAGGCAAGTCCAGGGTCCTGCACTTGAGGAAGAATAACCCCAGGCACTAGGACAGGTACACTGACTTGCTGGAATGTAGCTCTGAGGAGGACCTGGGAGTGGACAACAGGCTCTCCATGAGCCAGCAGCGCCCTTGGAGCCAAGAAGCTATCCTGGGGTGCATTAGGAAGAGCACTGCCAGTAGGTCAAGGAACGAGATCCTGCACCTCTACTCAGTCCTGGGGAGGCACATCTGGAGTGCTGTGCCCTGGTCTGGGCTCCTCAGGACAACAGACAAGGTGCTTCTGACCCAGGTCCAGCAAAGGCTTCAAAAATTATAAAGGGACTGGAGCATCTCATGAGAAAATGCTGAGGAAGCTGAGCCTGTTCAGCATCAAGAAGAAACAACTAAGAGGGGACCTCATCCATGTCTGTCAGTGTCTGCAGGGAAGGGTCAGAGCATGGACCAGGCTCCACTCCATGGTACCAAGCAATAGGACAAGAGGCAAAAGGCAGAAACTGCCGAGGAAGGGAAGTTCCACCTGAACATAAGAAAGAATTTTACTGCACGCGTGACTGAGAACTGGAACAGATTGTCCAGAGAGGTTGTGGAGTCTCCCTCACCAGAGACATTCAAAGGCTGTCTGAACAACCCTGAACAACATGCTCTAGGATAACCCTGCTTGGGCATGGAGGCCAGACTGGATCCAGTGATGTCTTTCTGCCTTAACCCATTCCCTGATTCTGTAACAAAGCTGAAGGATACATAAGTGATCCTGGAAGTTTTTTCAGGAAACATTTTTATGAAGAAGTGTCAGTTAGAGAAAGAGTACAAAAGTAATTCTTCATCTGTAATAATCAATAAATATCCATGACCAGAGAATAAAGAACATTAGAGGTTTTAACAAATTCTGTAAATTACATCTGCAAGCACAACCATCAATGGTCTTCATAATTTCTTTTTTTTCTTTTTTAAAGAAAGTGAGGTATATTAAAATTAAATGCTTAAGTTTCAACTTTTCCCAAAACACAAAGTCTATTACTATTACTGGTCTATTACTACCAGACTCTTCCTGTAAAAAGAAAAAATTACTGGTGCTATACCCATCTTATCTGAATAGTCATATCAAATGTTGCAAACTGAAAATAAGTGTTATTGAAGTGTTACTTCAATAACAAGCATTTATTGAAGAAATATGTTTAATTTAGTTTCTCATCAGTTCTAGTGTTTTTCTAATGCCTTCAAAGTATTCCAATAAGCATTATATAGTTTCTATTTAGGAAAATATATATATCTGTAAATCCTACTGTAAGCACTTACACCTTGTCAGCTTCACGTTGAATATTTCCTCTTCAAATTTGCTTTCACAAATTACTTAGGTTACTTGACTTTCTTCTTGAATTTCTCTTTTCCCATAAGAAAAACTTAAATTTTAATAAGTTAAACACAAGGCTGAAATGACAAGATTGCGTAAGACATTGCTTGCATAAAACATGAAATAGAATCATGATTATACACAGTGAAAATGAAGAATCTCACATTTAAGTTGTTAAAGCCACGGGACAGTACAAGCTATTCAAGGCGGCTCTTTAATAAAACATGAAGGGCTTATGCCATTTTGCCTAGCTCAGCTTGTAATCTCTTAAAAGCTCTTTAGGTTAATTACATCTAAATACCTTTTTTTTTCCTGAGAAATTACAGAAGCGATACACAATATGTAAAGAAAAGAAGATGGCCTGTTTAATGCCCTACTAATATCCTAAGGCTTTAACAATAATTACACAGAAGTACTGTGAACCAGAATTTATGAGGCTAATCACTGCCTGAAGCACACATTATAGGATACTTTCTTTACAGGGTACTGTTGGTTATGTAACACACACTACAGTATATGAAGATAGATAAAATAATTTACAGGTATGCTTGTCTGAATTTTGGCAGGCATGTGAGTGTCCCAGGAAGTTGCAGGCATCTATTTTAGAGCACCATGATACATTTAAAACCCATTTAGGGGAAAAAAAAAAAAAAAGGCCAAAAAATGGGTAGAAACTGATCTGGATTTACTAATAAAAAACAAGAAAACAGTTTTGTACAGTAATATATTAATTAAATACTTCCACAAATGCTCCGCATGTGCACACAGTAAGTATGGAAAAATTGTGAATATTTTTCAGGAACAGCAGTAAAATGAAATTAGCCATTCTACACATCTAAACAAGCCTGTATTAACTAACTCTCGAGCTCTGTGGCACAGTACCAGCAGTCAGTCTGTGGACATTCTTTTCCTCTCAGAAGATACTACTACTGCTTTCTGAACTAGCTGCTATTCAACTTAGCTTATCTTAGTATAGAGAGGTTAGCAGTGATAAAGTCAGGCAGCTACCGAAATCCTGATATAAATGGCAAGCAATTCTAAAGCTTGTGACACAAAGAACCTACAAAACAATTTCTGTTTCTCAAGATTTTCAAACAGCAGCACAGTTCATAAAAATGAAATAACCCCACTAAATAAATTTGAAATTTAACAACGATCTAACACAGTCACATAATTTTTCAGTCATGGTCAGTTGATTTATTAAGTATTTTACATGGTGCACCATAACTTCCTTCTCTCTAAATCAGAGAGAAATTAATTTGATGGGTGGACTGTTTGGTGCATGAGGAGTTGGCTGGACTGTCGTATCCAGAGGGCAACAGTCAATGGCCCAGAGTCCCAGTGGGCATCAGTGACAAGTGGTGTCAAGAAGAGAAGGCTCTAGGGAGACCTTACTGTGGCCTTTCAGTACTTAAACGGTGCTCACAAGAGACATGTGGAAAAACTTTTCTGCAGGACCTCTTATGATAAAACAAGGGGTAATGGTTTTAAAGAGAGGGTTAATTTAGAGATAAGGAAAAAGTTTTCTACAGTGGGGGTGGTGAAACACTGGCACAGGTTTCCCAGAGAGCTGGCAGACGCCCCATTCCTGGAAATATTTGAGATCAAATTGGACAGAACTCTGAGCAATCTGATCTGGTTGAAGATCTCTGCTCATGGCATGGAGGTCGGACTAGAAGTCCCTTAAAGGTCTCTTCCAACCCAAACCATTGTATGATCTTCATCTGCACTTGTCTGCAAGGGGAAGGACAGGCTGTGGACCAGCTAGCTGTGAAAAACTTCTGCAGGAAAGGACTTGGTATCTTGAAGAGCAGCAAAATGTACATGAGTCCGCAGCGCACTCGGGCAGCAAAGAAGTCAACATCCCTCCACAATGGTCTGGGGCTGGAGCACAGGTCCTACTGAGAGGTAGAGGGGCATTTTCAGTCTGGAGAAGTGGTTTGGGGGCACATAAAACAGCTTTCCTGTACCTGCAAGGTCATCAACAAGACAAAGTGAGGTTCTCAATAGTGATGCATGCTGAGAGAATGAGGAAAAAATGTGTAATTTGAAGCAAGAATTCCAAATTGGATGTCTGCTTCAGACTTTTTCCCCATGAGGACTGCCAAGCAGTGGTACAGTGAGGTTGTGCAGACCTCATCCTTGGAGACTTTGATATTTAACTGTCCTAGTCTGGGCTCACAGCTGATCCTGCTGATCCTGCTGTGAGCAGGGGAATTGACTAGAGACCCCCTGAGGTCCAGGCTGAATGATCCTATTCTAATGATATTGTTTGCAGCAAGCCAGTGGTTTCCGGAAAAGTTAAAACACATCATTTACAATCTGGGTTGGGGGGGGAGGGGAAGCAAGCACTTTCCTTTGTAATTCATTCTAAGATGTATTATTTAAAATGTATTACATTTCAGATGTAAATGTCTATTTTCAAATGCAAGATATTTCATTCTTATTTACAGATTTTAAAATGTCACCAGCTGTTATCTTAAAATTCTTCTGCACTTTTTTTGCAAGTCCATTGTCTTTGAAATTTTTTTTCGAGTTGTAAGACTATATTCCTTTACTTTAAAAATATTAATATGGGTGCTGTTTGTCACACTGTGATATTATCTTTTTTAAGGATGTACGCAAAGATTAAATAAGTTTCTCTACTCCAGTCCTTTTCAACAAATGCTGTTCTGCCATGCTTAAATAGTGTGTGTTCATTTTACTCTTCATAATCCCTAAATCTGTTTGAGAATCATTATTCTCAAAGGTGTAACTCTTTTCCCATTGTGCAGGTATATTCTGCATTCTATGTTCCTAAATATACAATTTTGTATATGGCTGTACTGAAATGCATTTTTCCCAGCATGATCTTAGTTCTCTAAAATAATCTAGATTGCGTGGCATCAACAGTCTATCTTCAGTGTTATTTACTACCTCTCTCCTTCTTGCATCATCGAAAGATTTCAACAGCTGTAATTTTATATGCACCTAGAAAATATATATACAAATAACGAATGACTGCTGATCTCTCCCCAATCTCTTTCAATATATGACACCCGCCTAGGTTCAAATTAAGATACAAAAATGCATGGAAAAAGTAAGAGTAAGATTCTAAAGAGAAAGAAAGATTATGTTAACTTCATTCTGAGGGATATAAAAATTGGATTTACAAATACTAGCTAGACTAGTCTTCAAACTTATGAATAAATAAGTATTTCTTAGTCCCTCTTTTGCTGCTTGAGAAAGAAATGAATGTGACAGGACTACCCAGGAAGAAGGAACTTCCCAAGAAATCAAGTGGTATGTCCCTTGCAGCAGAATACTACAGCTACAAATCTCAACTTCTGTTAAGTATAATAGAGCTCCCAGTACTACAGCAGCAAGTAATGCATTCTGACCACTTTCCCCAAGTATTTAACAGATTCTTATTCCTCCTCCTGGGAAGCACAGCAAATATAAAAAAATGAATACAATAAATCTCAAATTTATAAAATACTGTCTTTACAAATAAATGATACTAGACTCTCCGCCATTTAGTCTTTTTTCATTATATTAAAAGAATCCTGCAGAGTTACAAATACTGCAAGACTGATGTATGGTAGCAGATGCTTAAATTTTAAGACAGATACTCAAATTATGAGATACTGAAATATAGCTTAAACTCAATTCCCAATTTATACAATGAACAGTTTCTCTTCACTTTATCTGTTCTTTGTAGTAAGTATCTGAGACATTTTCCTTAAAAAGATAGTTTCTTCTTATTATTTTGTAAAGGAATAAGTGGGGTCATTGAGAGATTAAAAAACAAGACAGTAACAATAAAGCCCATAATAGCACTCAACTCTGATACCTTATTCACACACCATACAGTTTACCAAAATATTTCAGCATTTCTAAACTTTCTTTTTTTAACCAATCTATCATGCAAACAAACACATAATATTTCATTATTTTTCTGAAGTATAAAACTAATTCTGTTTGCAATAGAGGATGATCCTAAAAATAAAATCTCTCTTCTTCATGTACTTGCTATCTAGTGTGAAACTAATTAAAACTTTAAGATTCAACTACTCTTTCATAACTTTAGAGCCTATGTTATTTAACAAAGAATATTTAACAATAAAATAGCAATTTTTTGTGGGTCGAACTTGAACTACTGGATATCATGCACAACTCTGTTTCAGACTGTGAATTTCAGTGTCTCAATCCATCTGTCCCTCCTTGAAAATCCAGTATCCTTGCTCTGTGCATCAAGAGCTCAAGACAAGCACAGCAGGCATCCAGGTTCTCCTTCTTTGCCAAACTCAGAAACATACTTGCATAATGAAAAATCATTTTAAAAGGTGAAAGCCTCCAAATAGTAAATATCGTACCTACTCTGACCTATCAAAGGTTATGAAACGACAACCAGTTCACCAGCTTCCACCTTGTCTCATTTTTTCCACACAACAGAGAAGTGCAAAGGGACTCCAAGCCCAGGCACAGTTCTTCTCCCTGCACTTCTCCCCACACTGTTTTTCTAGAGTTTCTGCTGAATGTACAAAGTTTATCTGCCTGAATGTTTGACTCTGGAATCAGATGATAATGCAGATACAGGACAAATGGGATAAACAACTGCAGTTTCACTTGCAAAGTAAATTAATGCAAATATAAATATCTAGATACAGAATCTAGCCCCACATACTACCAGTTTATTCTTTATTTTGAAAAATAAGCAGGAGAGATGAGATGAGATGAGATGAGATGAGAGGAGATGAGATGAGATGAGATGAGATGAGATGAGATGAGATGATACCTTCACTCCACTCCCACTTCACATTCACAATACCTGCAATCCTGAGGCATAGCTCTTCCTAATACCAGCTCTATTAGATCTCACCAGTTTGTTTTCTTTTTAAATCAGAATAATGACATAAACACAACCAAGAAAATATGGTATCTAGAGGCATACAGAGTTTGGCAACAGAGATGATCATGGTTGAGCTACCACTGAATTGTGCTTTCAAGATTTCCCCATGACCCTGGAAAGAAAGTGATCAAAAAAACCTGCATTGCTTGGCAAAAATGTTGTTTCAAAATAAAACAAATATGGGATGCTGAAATAAGTTCAAAGCCTGCTCTAATCAAATATACCAATGTCAAGTTGCTGAAGAATGCATGAAGAGCCTGTTAGGACTTGCAGTCAGTGTTCTTTTGAATTATGCCAATCTACACACGTGGATTAAAAAAATCAGCTGACTGTTCTTCTGGGCCCAGACACAAGCAGTTGTCTATGCCTCTGTCTTTTGTTGCTTTTCTACACCCTCTTTCTAACTATGGTGTCTTGGTATTTGCTGTTTTGCCGTCAAGGTATTTTTGATACCTCCACAGCTATGAGTATCTCCTTGAGAACCTCCAGCACATTGATAGAGACTGGGTCCCAAAGGCAATTCATCTTTCAACAGTACATTTCCTACGTTCCTATCATATGTTAACAAAATAACTCTTTATGTTAAAGGTGTAATTGAGAGGTTAAGTCGATTTCTAAATTGCTTTCTTTTAATTAATATTGATTCAATGTCCCAGTTTGACATACACAGCTCTATTAGGTGGTGGCAACATACTGTGGTCTGACACAGTGAGAACCTTTTTTTTTAGAGGTATACTGAAAGACTCAACTTTTCTCTTAGGGTATTTCCAGGGATGAGCAGTAATAAAAAAATACCCTCATTTAGTTGATTATTTGAGTAAGAACAAAATTTGCACATAAAATTTTACCCCCCTGACAGTCCTTGAAACATTTTTTTTTAATAAATCAAATTTCTTAGTACAAAGCACATATTCAGAACAACCTATAGAAACTTAACCACACTTAATAGAGCTGTCAGGACTGTACTTATACAGAATTATTCTTATAACTGATCTCCGTTTTATGTGTGTATCCTGGTGAGGAGGAAGAGTGAAAGAAAAAGAGCAGGGAAAGAAGAGAGAGTAGAAAAGAGAGTTAAGATACTAAGGCACTATTTTGTATATGTACTGTATCACCAAATTCAGCATAAGTATTTCAATATTTGACATCACTACATTTGTTAAAGTGGATGCCAACGCTATACCAGTTTTTGTAGCCAAAGATCTTTTTCTGTCACTCATCGTCTCTTAACTATGTGAAGATAGAAGGGTCAAATTGCACTCTGGCATATCCATTTCTATTCATTAAAGCAGCCAGGTTTTACTGCACACAAATCTTGAGAAACATGAGACAATGAAAGAACATGCAATTAACAGAGAGTACTTAAGAATATCTCTACTCAGCAGCACCAAGTGCCTGTAATAGAGCAAGCCTGCTGTAATTCCGTGAAAGATAAGATTTATATATCCTAGGACTTGTGTTATACACTGATGAACAGCATAAAATTGACATAATGGTTCTTCAGGGCTACAAAACGTGTTTTCTTTTGCAATTTAATTGACAATGACTAGATTGACCTTTTCTCTATAATTGTAACTACAGTAGAGCAATTAGACAAATCGTCACCGCTATCATTTCCCACACATAATATGCAAAAGTAGAAGTATCAGATTCTTAATCACATTTTTATGCTGATGTTACAGCAGAACAGCATTTTACATTTGCATACATGAGTGAAAGCTGGAGTGAAAAAATTTGTTTAAATCATATATTTCAATGAATGAAAAGTGACAACTATGTTAGAAATATTTTAAATCCTCTGATCTCCCAAATACTGTGTCCTAAATGAACATTTGGGTCCTTCACTATTACCATAATAATACTTTTTTCCTGACAATTCACACTTTCACTTATATTTTGGCTCATTTAGAGCCCCTGTATTGTAAGCAGTAGAAAACTAGATACTTCTATGCAGACATTCTGAACCATTTGTGCATATCAAAAATACTGAGCAAATCATAACAGTTGGCTTTTACATCAGAAAATTCAGTATTAGAGCTGTCTCCTTGTTTTTCATTCCCTCTTCCTCTTCTCTACAGGTATTTACTGTCACCTCCAAAGATGAGGTAACAAAATAAAAACCACAAAACTTTGTGCTGTGTGATTATTCAAAATGCCCATGATTGTTATAGGCAAATTGCAGAGTATCTTGTTTTAGTAAGGGATTACTTCACAAGATAGATATGCACAGCTACCAGCAATGTCGAAAAACACTGAAATTAATCTCTTATAGAATGTGTGTTACTAGGATTTGAATCCTGTTTTAAAAAGTAATGTTACAATTAGCTTGGGAAAATTCTATCAGTTTTTTTAAGACTAAGTTCATAATATAGACTTTATAACATATCATTAAGTTTCATCTCATATTTCTAGAATAGGGGTTGATCTTCATGTATGACAAAGACTGGACACTGCACATTTCCCAGAAAAACTTTTTCTATGTACAAACATACATCCTTTATGGAAGATTCTATAAAAAAATTCACTTTGATGTTCCTGAACAAATTCTGCATAACATGCATGAATATATATACCTTTATATATACAAATGTTATCCAGTATTCAATATTTCAATGAAAAAAATATTTTGAAATTTCAGGAAGAACTAAAGCATCCCATTGAATGATGAAACCTTTATAGAGAAAATTGTAAGACATCCTCTCACTGTATGCATTTGTTGTAAGAATTTCTGCTTTCCAAAGGTGGAGGGATTTTGTGCAACTTTTGTTTGCAGACATTTACAAGCATACCACTATTAAATATTGGTTTTTAATTTGAACATAGCTGGGTTACCTATGTAAACTATATCATCAGTGAATTTTAAAACACCATAAGCCAACAGCTGATGCTCAGCCAAAGTACCTAAACATTATTTATTTTTCCTGTAGCCCTTTTAACATGCAATTGAACAACATACATGAATCTTATACAACCATATGACTTGCTATAATAAGTTAATTTGATGCAAGTTTCTATTTAACACCACTGTTTTCATGGCACTTGCTGAGAAAGACTAATTGTGACAGGTAATAGGCAGGGTGTGAAGAACGGTTTCTAAGGCCTTCTCTCCTGATAAAATGAGTAGCATAATTTGCAGTCTCAGAAAAGCTTTACTTAGCTCTGCAATACTTTTTTGACTCTTTGAGTCCTCAAAATAATGATGTAGAATGAAGCTTGAAAGGGAAGTGCAATAAATAATTTGCTGAAATAAAGCTGAAGGTCCAGTGACAAACTCTATCTGTAAACTCATTTTTTGAGCCCTTGTGTTAAGAGCTGGGGACTGCAAAAATATGTGTTGGAAATGTCTGATCACCTAAACTATATTAATGTGTTAATGAGACTGTAAATGAAAGGACCAGCGATCAGGGCAAGATCTAGAGAAGAATAAAACCCTGCCACTTGTTCTTACTTCTCTCCTACCAGATTCCATTTTGGCAGCCAAATAAAAAAAATGCCTAAAGAAGGTTTTTTTAACAGTCTATCATTCACTTACAGACAATTATAATGCAATATTCTAGAAAAATATTTTATGAAAAAAGGAAAAATAAAACCAACTTAAACTCTACATATTCTTTTAACTTCTAAAAGGTTCATGTTTTATCTTAATGTATGTTACCGTACAGTATTGTACGTTCATTGTCTTGAGCTACTTGGAGCAGTACTTGAAGAAATCAATCTACCCATAGCTGTTTAAAAAATAAATAATAAATTCCAATTTCAATATTTTCTGATTGGTATGCTAGTAAAAAATGGCTACAACAGTGAAAATCCAAACTCTAACTTTAGTAGTCCTTTTTACAAAAACTGTGGTTTTCACATTGCTTCGCCTTATTTATTTCATAAAACTCACAGGTATTCAAATTAACAGATATATGACTACATCACCACTTATACCAGGGCTAATCAGGAAACATCTCTGCAAACTTCATTCAGCAAATATTTGACAGTATTGACCACTGAGATACATTCATTATACAGAAAAACAATTAGTCAAAGCAATGTTACAAGCAAAAATAAAAGTTTATATGTACTGAAAATTTTTCTGAAATGCTTATTTTACAATTTGACCTGAAGTGTTTAAGCACATTCTTAACAGTCCTCAATTCTGGGTAGGATTTTTTCAAAATCTGAGTATGTTTTAATTAGAAAATTTAATCTGTCAAGGACAGCAAAGAAGAATGTTTATTACAGCATTCCAGGATAGTAACCTATAGTAACCAGGAGAAACAAAACACCTTTTAGAAGAGTATGACATAAGAAACTACTCATAGTAGGAACTTTTATCCTTTTGCTTAGAGCACATGTTTAGAAAAATTGCTTAGTATCACAGATAAGAAAATACACAACTAAGATATTACTTGAAAATCTAGTTTTTACTTGTATTTCAATTCTCTTCTTTTGAATTCCGAATGCTAAATGTAAAACCAAAGCAAATCCAAACCTTTTTTTTTTTTTTTTTTTGGAACTTTATACAGTTTTAAAATAGAACGGATTTTTGTGGTTTTATGTTGAATTGAAGGTTGACTATAACCTGAAGTTTCTGAGCTACTCTTGCCATTATGTAAAATCAAGAGGATCCATTACAGTCAGCTCCAAGGTACAATGATTATTGGCAGTTCTTTTGCTACTGTCATCAACAAGAGACCAGAAACAGGGAGGAAAGCAGTCCAAATGGAGACCACTGAGCACAACTAAGTTACACAGAATGTATTTTCCTTTTTCTCCAGTTGCCCCAGGAGAGTCTAATATCATTTAAAATTCCTGACACGGTCTCCCAGGCCAGAAGACAATTAATGGATGAAAGCTCAAGCATACACTTTTTATTTTTGCCCTGCTGAAATGCTAAAGAATGGCACAAATTGTCTAAGCCATATTTTGCTGGCTAGTAATTATTATGTCTGAAAGTAGAAATGGGACTACAGTTTGCAATACAGATGAGAGAAACACTTTATTTAAGCACGTGTAGCAAATGGATATATATTTCATACATGCATGAAATATATCACATATGTGAGGAAAGGTATTCACTCAACACAGCCTACATGTGTCAAAATTTAAAGGACCACTTTAAAAGAAATAAAAACCATGACATACAGACGTGTAAGAAAAGAAACCACTGAAAACTATCAGCCAAAAGAAATACGCAGATTGAGCGATACAATTCTGAAGGTAAGACTTTCTGCTTTAAGTAATTTATTCACAGTAGGTAAGGATTTTCAGTATCTGAAAAGACTGAATAAATATTTGAATGCCATGTGACAGGCTTTTCTTAGTAACATTTTGTACACTTTTCGGCCTAACAAGCAAATTGTTATGCCTTGTTGATAAAAAGCTCCCAAGAGCAGCACGGAAAAGCAACGTATGCAATAGAAAGGTTATCTAGACTTCATGAGTAAAATGTACCTAAATCGATTCAAGTAAGGACATAAATATCTCAAGAGTGGGTATCTTCTCAGTGACAGTAATCAAAACCATAAAAAAAATAAGTTTGTAAGCGCTTAAGTCCATTAATGTATGATTTATAAATATGTTGAAAATATGTTGGAATGAATGTATTTTATATACCAAGCATGGAATTAGTTAAGGACTATAAAAGGCTTTTTGTCTCCTGTTAGTATTGTGCAAATCAAACGTATCTCCCGAATTTACTCTTCCAATCCAGTATGGCTGGGTTTTTTTGCCCTTTTGTATCAGCTCAAGCTTGATTTTCCAGATTGAAATAAACTGTGCAACTGCAGTAGCATTGAAAAGGACTTTCAAGGAGCTTAGAAAGATGAATTGGCAGAACTGCATCACCCCTAATAAAGTTAAGCTAATAGCAATATGTATCAGGAAAGAATGAGAGGAGGGCAGAACCATTCGTAGATAATCCACTGTACACATCTGTGAGTTTGAAATTCAGTTTTATAAATTAATTCCCATTGTACAGCAATAGATGGAGAACAAAAATTAGCCTTTGGGTTCTGTTCTATTCTGCACTGGGCAGGGTCCACAAGCATTAATGTTTCTGGCAGCCGGGCTTTTTAGATGCTGCATCCAGCCTCACGTTTTGAAACAAAGAGTTTGGCATCCCTAACTCTTGGTAAAGTCTGACTGAAATGTACTCTGGCTCCAACAAAAAAAAAAATTACTGATATGTTACTCCTCAAGCAATAAATTACAGTAACTCAGAAACTTGCCTAGATTTGTCTTAAGACTTCCCTAAATGGGAAGCATTCATTCATTCAATACCTTTAGCAGACCTATCATATGCAAAATTCTGTTATCATCCATCCAGAGAATACATTATATACGTATTTGTACATTTGCATACAAAAAATGAAATAAAAAGGCAAAAGCATAAACTTCAAGATACATTCTCTCTGAAAGAAAAGTAACAAAAGATGAATAAAATCAAAATCATTCTGAAACAGTAACTGCACTGATCTCGAATAACAAGTGTAAGTTGTACTTTAACATACAAATTTTTTTGTGTGAAATCAGACGTATTACGTATCACGTGTGGCTTGCTAATTTGCTAACTTCTATAAAATGTTCATTTAGAAGTACACTAGTTAATTTTACTAGAATGGAATTAAAGTATTAATCATTAATGATTTGTCATTTTTATTTGTGAAGACTCTTTTTCTAAAAGTGAACAGAAGACAAACCTTTCTATTTTACTATTTACAGACTTTGAAAAGCATTCCAGGTAGGCTAACATTTCACTGCAGCTTGCCTTCCCTTTGTCCGTAGGAAACTTAAGGAAGAAGTCAGGAAAACACTACTGGCAGTGGAATGCCTCCAGATGATCCTTTTTATTAGGAGTACTCTTCACTTACTAGAGATCCATATGCTTCATTGAAACACCTTTACTAATGACAAGCTGGCAGGTGCTGGTAAATCTAGCTAGCTACAGCATGTCAAGAGGTAACAGGATTTCTTTTCTCAATGGAAAGAGAAGTACTACTGTATAGAACTAAGCAGATCTAAGAAAGCAAAGGTGGCTCTTTCCCTGTGTAAAACTAAGCAGCTAAGGTGGGATTCTCATCAGAAAAAATGATCATGTCAAAGGCAATAACCACCTATAAAAATGTTCTAAGGTAATTGAGAAAAAAACATGAAAACTTGAAATACAAAGCACTAAGTGTGGTAAACTGTTCTTATTTTAACTCTATCCTTTGGAAACAAGATAGAAAGCCCCGTTGGCTCTCGCTCTCTCTCATGCTCTGGGAGGTGTTGCAAAGACAGGGGGAATGACAAGGAACACAGAAAATAACCACTGTCTTTGGAAACAATGTTTTCAATTCAGTGCTGCAAGGGAGCAAACTACAAATCTCAGTCTGGAGTGACTGCAACTTGGCAAATTTGTTCCAATGCACAGTATTTGGAATTGCTCTTAACTCTCTGACTACCACAGTCTCACAACCATCTGCTGAATGCCACAGGCTAGATAAATTAGACTTTTTCAGCTAAAGTCTTAAGGGGAGGGAAAACTAAGAAAATAAATAGAGTAGGAGGAGGTAATTGGTACTGTAAAGACATGGAAAGAATAAGGGCAAGACACAAATTTTTCCCACTCTTAACTATAAGCAATATCATCAATGATGCTGATATCAATATATCTCACACTCCTTGTGGATCTCCTTTAGGACTTCCTTGACCAGTACCTTTTCCAGAATCAGGAGATAATGGTCTGTCCAAACATGTCATGACAAACTTTGAAAAATCAGAAGCAAGCAAGGAAGATGGCTGCTATGGTGAACCTCACTTCATCTAGCTCCATCTACCTTAACAACCAAAACACAAACTATGTCTAACAGAAAAGGTTAGTATGAGAGTCATAGAATGGATACGCTTGGAAGAGGTCTGGAAGGCACCTAGAATCCTTGTCTCTAAGGAGGAAGACTCCATAACCTCTCTGGGCAACCTGTGCCAGTTGTCAGTCACTGTCACAGTGAAGAAATGCTTTCTGATGTTCAGAGAGAACCTCCTGTGTTTCAGTGCTTGCCCATCACCTGGCCACTGGGCACCACTGGAAAGAGCCTGTCTCTGTTCTCTTCAGTCCCTTGCTTCATGTGTTTATGTACATTGAACCTTCTGTTCTCCAGGCTGAACATCCCCAGTTCTCTCAGCCTGTCCTCACAGGACAGATGTTCAAGTCCCTTCATCTTATTTATGGTCCTTTGCAAGACGCTATCCTGTATGTCCATGTCTTTCTTGTACTGGGGAGCCCAGAAATGGACACAGCACTTCTAGGGTGCCAGAATGACAGAAATTATAAAAGTTATAACTGAGATATAAATGTTTTTGACAGCAAAAAATTCAGGTTATATTTAATGATTGGGCAAGATCTTTCCTGTCTTTTCTGTCTGTATAGAACTGTGAGGCCTGAGAACACTCTGCCCCTCTGAAAGTTAGCTGGACAAGCTGGCTGAGTCCTAGCTCCTTTCGGGCATGTGGAGGTGGGTCGTTACCAGTTTCTTCCCTACTCCATGAGACTAAAAACTAGATGCATGGACTGAAGGAAGTCTCAGACCACTTCACCATGGTTCTGAAAAACAGCAGATCACAACCACAAGGTATGAACAGAGGTCAGTAAGATTTCAAACACAGAGACACAGTTATAGCCTTTTAAAACTTTTATTCTTTGTGTTGCTCACTTGCTTTTCCCTGACTATACCCTACAGGCATCACCATGATCACCACTTTAAGTTACTGCTTATTTTCCTCATTACATTATTACTGCACTTTCAGAATTACCAAGTTATTCATTCTGTCAGCTCAACTTCCACTTCATCACTATCTTCCTCTTCCAGTTGACTACAGCTTCTCAAAGGTACATTAAATTCCCATATCCTTTACAAGTCAGTACCTATTGGTTAATCTTGACTTGTAAACACAAAATACCCCTACAATTAACAACACAGAAAATTCAGAATATACCAGCCTTCTTTGGTTTTAACAAAAGAAAAGCAGGGATCACTGAGTAACCTGATCAGGATTGAAGATAATTAGCATGCAGAATCTGACACATTTCCTGTTTATATGATTGCACGATCCCACCATAAGACGAGTTTATGCTCACCCACACATATACTAAGAAAAAAACACCAAAAAATTGCAAAACTTTTTCATTTTCAGCTTAGAACCCATGCAGCAGGAAACAGCCTAAAGCGAATTTAGAACACGGTTATGCTCCTTTCAAATGGTTATGTTCCTTTAGACAGACTCTAAACAATACAGTCAGTACAGTAAATCACTGGGACAGCCATTCATTTTTCTCTTATCTTTTCAAGTATTGTGTCTATTCTGACTGCATAGTGAATTACAGGTTGCAACCTCAGAATACAATGGTAATTGCAATAAAGAGTACATCTTCTTTTCTGAGCCTTAGTAGGATTGGATTTTTTTATTTCTCTGTACTACTTCAAATTATAACACTGGAAGTATTTTATCTGTACAGAAATGTTATATACACACAAAACCTTTCCGTTTTCATGATGCACTACGGAATCAGATTTATAACACACTGTCATCTCCATGCCTTCAGGGAGCATTGCACTTTCTTAATTTCTGTAAGGAATGTCATACAGAAAATCATCAAGCCACATTTTGTGTCAAGTCTGCCATTTTTAATTATTAGCAACCAAGTTTAAGAAATTTCTCCTTTGGTTTAACAAGTGCATACATATCTCCCAGAATTTTGTTTATGCCACAACTCATAAAATTGTTTAGGCTGATGCTAGTCCCTTGCACTAAATTACCAACTAATCACAGGAGATATTTATCATCTCAAGTTTTTTACATAAGAATTGTCAGACTTAATCACCCTCCTCATATTTTCACTATTTACAGACCTTCATTTATCATACATTTCAGCAGTGTGACAACAGTGGACTATTTTCTCCATTTTTCAAGTATGTTAAGACAGATAAAAGAATGGCAAATCATGACAAGAGCTTGCAAGTTTTACTGTCTCTGATAACATCCATTTCCACCAAAAAATGTTTCCTAAAAAATAATTTATTTTAATACCAGTTTTATCTCAGCTATAGAAATAAAAAGAATTAGAAGGCTAAAGCCTCAATAAATGGAAAGTTACACTTCATAATATAAAATGCATTCTGATTTTTATCATTGGTTGAACTCTGCAGATAGTATGAGAGTGATCTGTTCTAATCAAATGTTTGCAAAAATTCATTTCTTTGATAACAAGGCTGAAGAAAGGGCTCCCAGAAGCCTTTATAATGTGGGTTCAGAGCATGTTAATAGAAGCTGAAAGGATCACTAACACTGATAAGGTTAGTGATTTGTGGGGTAACTGCTGAAATATGTGTGGGATCATACCCCACATTCTTTCTCCATTGCACTGACGAGTAACAAAACATTTAAAACAAAGATATCCAGAATGGCACAAATATATGGCCACTGCTTGATTCTGCAGAAGTTCATCTTGCACTCTCAGGCAAGAAATGTGCCATTCTCACACAGTACTGCACAACAAGAGCAAAAACTAAATTTTGGAAGATATCACTTCACCAAAATAAGGCGAGTGAGAACTCCCAAGTCTACCAAACACTGCAGCATTAACGCTGCCTCAGTGTTCACAGAATGATAGAAACTGAGCGGTGGGGGATCCATGCTTGGAGCAATCTGTTCTTTATGAACTGTACCCCATGAGAAAAAAAACACACTGGAGCAGTCCTTCAAGAACTGCAGGGCATGGGTAGAACATACTCTGGAGCAGTTTGTGCAGGAGAGCAGGGAAGTGTGGGAAGGGGTGGTAAGAATACCTTAGATGGCTGCCAGGTACACACCAAGCTGCTTCTCAGCCCCCCTCCTCAGCAGGACTGGGGAAGAAAATAAGATGAAAAAGGCTTGTAGGTCAAGATAAGGATTAGGACATCACTTGCCACGTACACAAACCAGACTTGGTTTGGAGAAACTGATCTAGTTGCCAATTAGACAGAGAAGGATAATAAGAAATAAGAACAAATTTAAAGACATCTCACCTGGCATTTTTTGCTGGGCAAAGTTTACTCCCAACTCCCTTCTCTCTTCTCCCAG
This sequence comes from Callaeas wilsoni, assembly GCA_013398955.1. Taxonomy (NCBI): domain Eukaryota; kingdom Metazoa; phylum Chordata; class Aves; order Passeriformes; family Callaeidae; genus Callaeas; species Callaeas wilsoni. The sequence goes on along the minus strand of VWPU01012080.1, from coordinate 60,956 downwards.
AGAGGGTAATGGGGCATGTGGGTTGCAGTCAGTTCACAATACTTTTGTCTGTTGCTCCTTTCTTCTCATGCTCTTCCCTGCAGCTGCTATGTGGGTGTCTCATCTCACTTTATCCCACTACTCTGGACTAATCACAAAGGGTTGGTGGTTTTTTTTTGGTTTGGTTTGGTTTTTTTAATAATAACTTAAAAAAAATAAAATACAAGACTTGGAATTTAAAGTAGATAAAGAAAGTCGCCATGCTTAGGTGAATTCTTTGTCCAACTTCTAAGCTTTGTTCTGAATTTTAAAAAAACCCTGACAGTCAGGCTCAAATCATTTCACAAAACATCTGCAGGGTGAAGCAAATATTCTTCTAAATTTAATTAAAAAGTATGACATTCAAAAGAGTAAGTAATTTTAAAAGGAAAATTGATTTGTGTTACATTATTTCAGTTTTTATTGAGTTCAAGTTTTTAATGTAGCTGACTAAACATCTGATAAATATGCAGAGAACTCTAAGGAGATCATCTTTCAGATAACTTGGAATAGATTAAATTAAATTAGAATTAAGAAATGCTAGTATTCACCTAGAATGATTCATGAAAAATATCGTATAAAAGTACAATTATTTTCTGGAAGACTTTACTATATCCACAAGTCCAGATTATACAAAATTACAGGAATAAGTATTAATGCTCTTGAAGTACATTGCCACTTCAGTCACATCTAAGGTGATGAATACTAAGATGCTATATTAGCATTGTAGGCATCACAGTCAAAATGGACATTTTTGATTAAGGAAAAGCATAGGCAAGATGAAAGCTTTGAATTTTTATTTTAGAAGCAATTTCATTAATATAATTTCCACATCAAACACACTGAGACTTTTAATTTCAGGAGGAGAAAACTTTTTCTCTTATTTTTCCAAAAAATAATTCTAGTGCTCACTAATCTTGCATTTTATTAAAAATACACTGCAAGAACTGAGCTACTATTGTGATGCTCATGACTGCTAATGAAATGTTAGGGCATTCATATATACCAGCAGCCCTGGGACTAAATACAGTGAGCTACTCTTCTCCTGAGATAATCTTCAGCACTGTATCCTCTACCCAAAATGCATCCAGGTCTCATCAGATGCTCCCAATGCTGATTACATGGGTTTACATGAACTCATGGTAGGCAGCCAACATAAAATTTTGAACACTTCTCTAATGTATGGAAGATCACATTAACAATTTACTCTACTAAGTAACAATGTGGAAACCCCAATATGCTCTGTGCCAACAACTAAGATATCCAGGCCTGAGAAACTGGCAGTGCATTAGTGACCCAGTCAAATAAAGCAGATAGAGACTCTCTGAAAGTGAATTCTCCTTTCTCCTGACTCTACGGCTGTACAACTAGTTTGATTTTCAGGCTTATGGTCTGTTTCCATGTTTCTACTGAATTTCTTTTGTATATTGACTTCCTGACTACTCTCCTTGTGAAATGTCCATATTTTAAAGTTCCTCTGTCTTGGACTCCAACTATAATCCTCAACAACAAATCTTAATCATTACAGTATGGGTAGACTGTTCCATTACACTGCCTACTCTGGATTACCCATGTTCATGTGGATTTTCATGCAAACAAAAAAGAGCAGTTTTCTCAGAAATGTAATAATGAGACTAAATCCAGGTTTTCCACTTGTGCTAACAGCTCAGGGAGGTGCAAATTAATGCCTCTCTTGCCCCCATCACTAATCAGAAGTCCAATGGTGGCAAGCGAGACCATCACAAGGCCAAGAAGCAGAATTCTCACTGTTTTACTGCGCCATGGAGATATTGCTTATCAGCCTCCAAATCACAACCATAACTTGCTTTCAACGATGTCCAGATGCTCTGCAAATCTTAGCACCTGCTATCGAAGTCACCTACAATGTGTATAATAAATTACATGAAAAAATACAGCTGTCTTGAGACACTATTACAAGAACATGTGGCACCACCTAGAGAGGAAGAACCAAAGTTCCTAAATGGTTGTGAACATACTGTCCTTTGACTGCAAAACCAATCAATAATTTTGTACTGCAGGTGGAATCTTATCCTGGGTGACTGGCAGTGCCACAGCACAAAAAAGTCTCATTGCACTTTTAAACAAAGTTCCTTGCCTTATCTGCAATATTCCATTCTTTCTAAGAAAAAACACAGATACAGTAGGGGCTGTCACACATCCTCTATACAAAATATAAGGAAATATGTTAGTAAGAAGACGACTGAAGCAAGCAGAAACACTCTTTAAGACTTCACAGTCACTGCATAGCTTCTAAATGTCTGTCCCTAGGTCAATTATGTAACACAGATGTTGAAGTGAATTGCAACTCTCAGTCCACAGTGATGAGATTCACAAAAAAATGTTAGACTGTCTGCTGTTTGCTTCCTGATCATTATGGATATAATAAATAGCAGATGTTCCTAAAACTATTAAAAAACCCACACACCCCTGAAAACTTTGCCGGCACATCATACTGCATTTCCTGAATCCCCCATAAGATTTATTTCTAGATGTTCTATTTTTACTTCATCAATTGAAATTCGAAAGAACAAGGGTAGTGACCATAAAAACAATTTCAAGGTGGTAAGGTTACTGAAAGCAAGCTTCAGAGTATATTATTCACCTCACCATGTACAAAGAACTCAATCCTTTCCAACTGCAAAGACTTGATGTAATCTACTCAGGATGCATATGAAAAGAATTTGCAAGCTTGGTTTTGCTCATATTTGAAAGAAGAAGTAGGATTGTTTGTATAACAAACTTAACCACTATGAAAAATAGTATATGAAGCTTTTGAGTGAGCTGTAATACCTACAGAAGAAATCATTACGTTAGATTACTTCAGTAAGTGTTTTATCATTTTGCTTAACTCACAACTTTTAGAAACTTTTTTACAAGACATCAGAAGAGACCTCTTTTTCCTTCATCTTAAAACTAATGTCAAGGGTATCTCAACTGAACATATATTTTGCCTTAGGTAAAAGTAAATTATTTCTTTACTGCCTCAGGTAAGCTTTTTAGATGCATATGTCCAAAACCAAAAAGAGCTTTAATCAAAACACAGAAATAACAGTCCTTATTAATTCTTGCGTATGCAGAAGAATCACAGCACCAAAAATCTTAGCAAGTGCCTCCCAAGCAGAGCTCTTACACTCTGAAAATTTCAGTTATTTAAGAAGAAATATAATGATCACAGCATTAACTTGAACATCATGTCACAAGCAAGAAAGGACTGCAACTGTTCCAGAGTTATACTCCTGCTTAGGGAAAAAATTTTAATGGATTTCTAGAAAAAATCATGAAATCTAAAATGAAGTTTTAAAACCAGTGACTTACTTCTGCCAAGCAATAATCAACTGCCTTTAAGAGCTACTTAGCAGACACATCTGTAAATTACACTGGTATTTTAAAAACTTTCTAGTTTTCTTTCACACTTAATACTATGCACAAAGAAGTGGAGCAAAACAGTTTTCCAAGGCTTTAAAGAAGTCTTAGCCCTCAGTACTCTAAAGTGAGCAGAGCACTGTGCTATTAAGCTTGAAAATATCTGGAATGTAAGTTCTATGTAGTTGGATCTCACAAGTAAACCTGCTTGATAATGGGGTGGGGAGCAGGGGAGAAGTGGAACCAGGAGTCAGAAAAAACATTAGACTGCTACTATCTCATATGCATTGGAAAGGTATCAAGACACAGAATCTCCTCTGACATTCCCTCTGACTAGGAGCCACCCAATGGCATAAAATAAAAAAAAAGAAAAAAAAGGGTTAAGCTTAAATAATTAATAAACTAATTTACTTACTTTAAACAAATTTCCATTTTAACCCAAGCACCTGAACGGTCCTGTGAGCTTCTGAAGGCTCACTCATATCCTCAAAGTGAGTATGCTCAAAATACTCTGCTGCACTAGTGTTTACTTCAAATAAAGTCTTGTGATTCTATCATGTTCCTTTTATAAAATTTTCTGCTATTTGCAATTAAGCTTTTAGGAGAAGTAGAGAAAACAACTTTATTCAGGTCACACTAGTATTTGGAGTCTCATGTCACTTTTAAAATAGGAAAAATATCTGAATTGTTAAATAACTGCTTATGAGTAAGATTTACAGAGGCATTAATTATTTTCTAAATTCTCTCTTTTTTTTTAACTAGAAGATAATTCAAATAGTCAAACCTTAGTTGTTATAGCAAGTACTAACAAGTACAATCAGAAAAAAAACATTAAATGGAAAACATTAAGAAACAAAAATAAACAATTAAAAGTTACATACAGAAGCAGGTTTTCTGTCAGTGCTGGAAACGGCTTCCTTTTCTTGCTCGGATTCACAATTCTTGTAATTCATACTCAGTATGAAGTTTTAGAGTAATATGCATAGATTATATATATATATATATATATATAATTATATTAATTTTAGTAAAGGATTTTCAAGAACAGTTTGACAGCAGTTTGGATCAAACCTAGCAGACTGTCGTACACAAAACATTCAAGCAGATGGGTGTATGTTTTTAAGTACTTTAATTAAAACCTGAAAAACTGCCTGTTTTTTAAATTTACATTTTTATTCTTATTATTTTTTCTAGCTTATCCTAGAATTTTGCATTACGGTAACCTCATTTCACATATGAAAATAAGGCCCTACAGACAGAAAGATCTGAGACAACTCAATGCTTTTAAAACCAATGAAGTTGCATTAAAGGTCTGACCTAAACCAATAAACCCAAAAAACTGTCTTAAGGGCTAAAAGCAGTTATGACAAAAGTTTACTGGTACTTCCTATTGAACACACTGCAATTTTATTACTTTTAGAACACGACACTTTCACCAAAGTCTGAGCTCATCTACACATCAGTACACCCTTAGTGACTTTTGAAAACCTTGAAAGCATACCTTATTAAAAAAACAAAAGGTAATCATAGGAAAGAAGTACAATTGCTAGAACACATTATTCTGGTTTAAATAAAACTGTTTTAGAACCCTTCTCTGTTAAAAGTGTCTCTCTCCTTTTGTTTAAAGCACCGGTTATAATGAAATAGCCTGGTAGAAGTAATTAGAAATATTCTTTCCTGTGTACCCTCAGGTACTGACTTTGCTCAAATTTTTAATTTTAAAAGAAAATGTTCACTTTTAAAATTCTCAGTATTTTTTTAATCTGATCTGAGGTATAACTACACATAATATTTGTTCATGTATTTAATGTTGAAATAATTATTTGATCAAAAGCCTGGAATACAGTGGGATAGGAAGCATTCTGGTCAAAAGGAAAGGACTAGGTAATAACCCAGTTATTGTACTATTCTCATTCTGGAGCTCTTTCCAAAAAAAAACAAAAACAACCAAACCAAACAACCTTGTTGCTTTCTAAAAATACAGGAATTCCACCACTTAATTCACAAGCTGTTTATTTTTACTTATGTGGTCAAATGTATGTTTCATTGTTCATGTGCATATAAATTTGTCTAAATCTTGGATACCTACTGAAGGAATCGTAATTGCAACTGAACATTTTAATAACACTTTGTACAGAGCACATTCTCCTGAAATCTGCAGGAAACAAATCAGTGCTGCCATCCAGTCATAACTAAACTTTTCTCCACTGCTGAAATAGCCAAACACTCCATAAAATAGGTGTCTGGATGATTTACCCAAAACAAGCAAGAACAAGCACTCAGCAAAAATTGTTTTTTTAATCAATCTCCTCCAACCCCCAAGCCATGAGGAATTATTCTCAACTAACACAAGTAGTTAAATTTGCATTACATTGCTTTTGGATGCTCTAATGAAGTTACCTGTCATTAATGATCCAGTTCAGACACAGATTGAGAGAATTAAGGTTTTTGCACCTCTTTACTATTTCCATCACGGTTTCATTGTCCAGTTCTGTGATATGACGTAGATCCAAGCTCGAAAGATTTCTTAGCTATTGAGACAAACGTGAGAGAAAGAAATAATCTGAAATTCATTCACATACATAACTGCTGAAAAAACAGTTAATTTTTCTGGAAGTTGCACAGTATGTGCAAGCTATTCAGGAAAGATATGATTACTGTATCTTTTAAAAAAAGCAACCATACCAGAGATATTCACAGAATTCAGCTTGAGCAAAGTTGTGATTCAGGTACTCAGTTATTACATGAAACTCAGACACTCTCACTCAAGGTGCAATACAACCTACAATAAGGGCCTAGGCCTTCCTCCTCCTATTAAATATATGGAGAATAAGATACCAAGGTAATATATCAACTCATTTAGCCATAAGAAAAATAAGGCATGGAAGGAAGTGAGACAGCACATTTGTGTTTCGATTCAAATGAATGCAATTAACAACTCCGGAGTATAACGCTTTCAAAGTAAACAAATAATACAAACTCCCTGGAAAATACAGTATTTATAATGTAGTCTTGCCTGCATAGTTATCAATAACAGATTGGATATTCTGAACAACAAAACTTGGAGTCACAGAACAATATAATTAGGACTTATGCACTGACAAAATCCTTTTATTACTATTGTTAATAATTCTTGTGTCTTTCAAAAGCAAACGCTTTATTACTTTTATGAGTTATGGATGCAAAAAAGAAAATTTTTACAGATTTCTCCAGTATCAGTTTAGGCATAATAACTTCTAAGTACTGTTTGCTTTTTAAGCTGTCTGAAATAATCTCTGTTATACTCTGGAAAAATAATTGTATTAGGCAATACTGACACTTTAATTAAATTTACTTTCCCTGTAAGAGAGAAAAAATGATCCTCATCAGTGATTTAAGTCACTAAGTATTTGATTAGGTAAAGACATACAACTGAGATCACGTAATTGGTTCACTTCAGTAGCTAATTATTAAGTCAATGTATTTAGGGCGAGGGGATTGGGAGGAAGGTGGCATGGGGTGAGAAGAAAAAAGAAAAGGAAAAGAAGAGGACCTCAAATGTAGGTAGCCTTCTACAGAAACTGAAGTTTCGTTATTTTAAGTTTTTAACAGTCTCCAAACTAAAGCTGAAGATAAATGACATACTGTTCCCAAAAATTCTGCAAAACAAGCATAAAATCAAGAACCCTGACCTCTAAGAAACAACTGCAGGGTATGTCTATAGAATCTAGGACAATAATATTCCTATTATTATGATACTATCACAGGCATCACTGTGGAGGTATTTATCATATTCTCACAAAAATGCTAATAAACTTGCTGGCCTGTTAGGGAGCAGAGCATGTAGTGATTGATACTGTGTTGGTAAAATAGACACTTTTACAAGCTCTGTCTCTTCTTGTTTCATACATACTGCTCTAGCATGAAGTCTAAAAGCCTTATCTTCTATGTGCTCAAAAAAGCGCATAACCAATCTCTCACTTTTTTCCTGCATAAATTACAAGAAGGGGAAGCTTCCAGCAACTGCAAATTTCCTCACCTTCATACAGCTATTCATATTAGATATTTCAGCCTTTACACCATGCTGGCAATAATGTGGCCTATGCCTATGACACAGAAAATACACCTGCTGGACTACTCAACAATGAGTATGTTCTATGACATTAAATAACTAAGGAGACTTAAAAGACAAGCAGAAAATCTTCCCACTTAAGAAAACCTTGAGCTTTCTTTCACAACAACATTCTTCTTACGAGCAGATGACAATATTGCTGATTCTTCTGCCATTATTACTACTTATGGACTAAAAACCACGAATTTACACTAAAGTATCAATGCATGGAGAGAGGTTAGTGCTTCTTTAAAAAGTGCCTTAAAAACATGGCTTCAAATTAGGTAAGAGGTAACAAGAGTATATTATCTATCTTAGTGATGCAATGATGAATGCAGCAGAAAGCATTTGTGGTTTCCCAGGAAAAAAAACTTTGGCATTGCATGTGTGGAGTCAAAACCTAAACTGAATTCCTAGTATTCTTGTCCACCAAATTAATAGGGTTTTCAAGGTAGATTTTGTCCTTTATCATCACAGGAGAATGATCATTCCCTCACTGCTTCTTTCCCTCATACTAATAACAGTCTACCACTATATTCAATGAACAATAACTCAGCCATCACTTGCCTTTTTTACTGTCACATTCCTCCATTTTAAACAGCCTCCCCAACACCTGACCTACTTGGTAGGTTAATTCTTATTTTTCTCATGCACAACATACTCAATGCAGAAAACCTTTGTGTCTTAGAAGTTTGAAGAGACTGCTTCAGATTGATACATACTCAAGTGTAATTTGATCTCCACAACCTCAAAATTGCCATTACAGAAGTGTCAATGGCTTTCAAGACCTGCAGAACTGGATGCACACTCCCTTTTGAGACAATTTTGGATCAATCTGAATATGACAGTTAAAAGAATACCTCTCTGCCTACTTAAGTCAGAGGTATCAACATCTCATCACTGATGAGAGAATTATTATAAATGTGTATGTAATCATGTTTCATTTTAAAAAAAAGGTAGATGTATCTTAATGACGAATTTCCTATTTTATATTTTATCTGAGAAGTAATTTTAGGGGGAAATTGCTACAATGATACAATCACTACTACTAAAAAACTGGAAGCGAAAAATACATAAGTCTTACATTCTAATACTAACCTTCACAGCTAAAAGTAGTACAATATTAAAAGCAAAATCAAACTTCTCCAAAGGAGACAATTATAAAACAGATGCTAGACTCTACAGTGCATTCATAAATTCTGAGATTAAAATAGTGTACCTTTAAATAGCATTTCTTCAACAGAAAGAAGATATTCTGTGATGTAAATACTCAATCTTATGGAATCAAGATGCATAAGGTTTTTCCTTATGCAGGGTTTTTTTTTTTTAACCAAAACTGATTTTATTTATGCAGCAACACCATTCTACTGAGTGATTTCAGGGCCTTTCTTCTACAGATATTCAAACTTTTCTTGAACTCTTAATTTTATAGTTTTGCAAATAAGCATGTATGAGCAGAATTTAAACTTTGAACTCAGCTATATCAGTCAAAACGTTTTAATGGAAAAAGGAATATTTAATGTGACAAAACACACAATGCAAGTAAGTAGGCAAAGGGCTTAAAATAAGAAACAGAAAATTACAGAATTTTTAAAAAGCAACAACATTTAAACTAATTTTGTGAGATACCTATAAACACATTCTTGCTGAAATTACTGATTATTACCCATTACTTTTGGATCTCAAATATTTTAAAATATGCTAAAATCTTTGGGGCTTTTCAATACTTTTGTTGTTTGGTTGAAATGAAATTTTATGCCAACTGATATATTTGAAGAGTCAGAGATTATCATAGTGTTTGTGTGCCTGAATGTCATGCAATTATTAAGATTTCTATCTTGACTACTGAAACTTGTAATATTAAAATAAGTGCAATGCTTTAGGTGATAGAAAATTACTATTACCATTGGGATCATAGGTAATTTTTCAGTGTGGGTGTATCAACTGCTGTGAATATTTAGATGTTATTGTATTGAAATTGCTAATATAATGGTTACAAAATCTTTTTCCCACTGCACACTTCCACAGTTCCTGTAGAGATATGATGCCTTAAAAATCATAGAAGAGAACAGATATTTAGGTTGGAAAAGAAATTTAAGCCCGAGTCCAAGTGAAATCTAAAACTGCCAAGTCCACCACTAAACAATTCATGTAAGATTAATCCTCTTCAGTATGACTGCCAAATTATTTCTGAAAGAAAGTGCTTATAAGGACTTAATGAGCTTTAAACTCACATCTTTTGCTAATTAAGCTTAATTTTCTTGACACTCTCTGTGTATACATGCCTTCAGGGAATAAACTGCTCTCTGATTTAAGTCTCCCAAAGCAAATGTATGATCACAGGAAATGAATAACGGCAATGTGAAAAAAACTGTAAACCACATTCTTTTTTATTGTTCTGTCAATAGAATCTATGAACTGTTTTTTATAAAGTCACATTCATTAGTTTTTACTGAAGAACTGCGGTAACTGAACTACACGATTGAGATATACTGTGATCCTAGAACAGTAATCATACATGGCTTAAAGAATTGGAAGATGATTGAATAGTTTAAAAGGAGACTATTTTCCCATAGACTGATTAAATGTTTTGCATACTAACAAGTTTTAATTTAAAATCTTAGGTACCGTGAAACATTAAGGTTCCATAGCTTAAGTAACAAACACACAATCAAAAACTGTGTTGTAAGCACAAATATTTAATTACCTCTAGAGGAGGGACTTGCACACACATATAAACTGCACGTATAGTACCTGTGTTACAAGACTCATTTCCAGTTTATAAACTCTAGAAGTTGCTGTAGAATTACATTTTTGCTGAGTCATAGTTTACATATTTATGTTATTTACTGTCTAATACTTCTAATGAATTTTTTGGGGGGGAGTTGGGGGGAAGTGGAAGTTTCATAGATCCAGTTCTTTCAACCATGCAGTCTTCTTTGCAATGTCTTTTTTACTTCATTGGAAGAAATGACAGTTGGGTATAACCATCAAATTCTTCAAAATAACAAAAAGAATCTCTTAAGAGGGACACAGTTAACTTCATTCAACAAAATCATCAGGTTTAGTTTGACAAGATGCAAAAATGTTCACTTACACAGCACCACATCAGTTAAAGTTTCAAGCCAACACTCATGAAGAATGTCCCAGAACCAGTGTATTCAAAAACCCCCACTTAACGACTTTTTCCTGTGATTGGAAGACTAATATTTAAAAGGACATAATACTAAAGGCAAACAGATTGAAATAAATCATATTCCATCTTATGAAATCCAGTTCTTTATATAAATTGATCAAAATACTGTTTTCTCTGTACCTAGGCAAAGAACAGCAATCATGCCCTTAGTCAGGAAGCTTAATGCTTTTAAGATTAGAAAGTATGCTGCAACACTACCACAAAAAGAGCATAAAGCAGAACACTTTGTGTCAAAACAAATCATTTGCTAGAAAGAAACCATACATTACCCCAGTTCAGAAAGGCTCTTGCAAAATCAGTCCTGTCATGTGTAGATTATCCTTATGTATCTGTCATGTTGATGATGTCACACTGAATGAGCCCTAAGAATTTGCCCCATAAAACTGAATTTTGATTGACTTCATACTGACACCCAACTCAGACGCTAAGGTATCACCAAGTTGGATTGGACAGGGGTAACGATTATGAGATGAAGAAAAAGTGAAGATCACATTATTCCAAAAATGGTTGTTGGATTAACTGTCTTTCATGCACTGGTGATTAGCAGAATAAGTTGGAATTTTTTTTCTGTCGAGATTCTGTACAAGGATTCATACCTAATGAGAAGTCTGTAACAAACTTTACCAGACAGTCTGTCAGAAGTACATGGTGTAGAAGCACAGAGTTATACTGCTACAAAGCAATTACCCTTGCATATATATCAGAAACCAAAGGAAGAAGCCAAGGAAGTGGCTTGGTAATAAAATTATATCTAGATGTCAAGATTTGCTGATGCCAGCTGTTAAAATTCTATTAGAAGTGCAACAATTAAACTGCTGAGAAGCAATTACCACAACAGGGGAGGAAAATGCCACTGCTCTTGAGGTCAAAGATGTAACATTAAAAAATCACTGCCTCACTAGTAAGAATACAAAGTCTCGTATTCCCACCTACTTAATGAACAAAGATTATCCTCTAGTTGTTCTGTCTTCAACACAATCACCTAATGTGCACAGGCGCTTTTCACATTTGTGTAGATCTTCACACTTACAGAAGAAGCAAAGCAAAAAAAAAAAACCAGGGATAAACTCTTGAGAGACAAGGATGTGTGAAGGAGAGAAAGAGTGCAAACAAGAAAAAAAATCATACATGGAAAGCTAAGTAAATAATAAAACAAGTTATTAAAAAAGATAAGAAAACAGTAAGTGGAGGTGTGGTGAAAATAGAAGGTAAACTACAACACTACACATGTTCCTCCCTCCTCCACAGAAACAACATTGCTAAGTGTTGGAGTAAATAATCTGATGTCATGGGGGAGGTCATTCACTTCTTTTGTGACAATGTTTCACACATTAAAACTCTCAAGGAAAATGAAACATTCCAGTCATCAGAAGAAACCACTGCTTTCAACTGAGAATCTAACTGTGAATTGCATATAAACACTCTCTTTCTTACCCTTTCTTACTGTGTATGTACATGAAGTGCCTCTCATCTTGCCCAATAATCATTATTTACTTTATCTGTATTTTTTTCAGTTTATAATAACTTCAAGGAAAAAAGGCACCAGTGTGATGACATGGTCTTGCTCAAAAAGCAAATTTTTTTTGACTGTCATTCTGTTCAGTAGAAAAATAGTGAAAATAAACCCTGAATGTTTCTTCTTTTTCTAAAATATATAACACTTTCTCTTCCATACCCCACAATTAGCTATTAAAAAAGCTCTGCGACACAGCAGCACTGTAATTTAGAATTTTTCAAGTGCCAGTATTTTTAAAGAGAACCAACATTACTAGGGGGAAAATACAGTAATAATAAACCACTCAATTTTTATACATCCATCAGCCTCAAAGCAATTTCACAACTGAAGCCACTGCTGTTATCTCCAGTTTGCACACAGGAAGCAGGACAGAAGGCAACTAGCTCTGCACAGCCTAGAGGGACACACTCAAAGGCCATGGAGAGCAAAGAGCAGATTCCACATTCTCTAGGAACACCAGACTGGAATTTTTACTAAATGCTTATGGAGCACCAGCTAAGTACTCAACACAAAACCAATCACAGAAGTACACAATGGTTAGAACAAAAAATTATGTCTTAACAGATGAATTCTGGAAAAGACAGATGCAGCAGATAATGTTACTACTTGCTACAGGCCTTTCTAAAATGCCTGTCCCCATCTTTGTTATAAACTCCCTTTAAGTATTGAAAAGTTGCAATTTTGTCTCCTTTGAGCCTTCTCAAGGTTAAGCAATCTCTAGCTTTTGGTGTTATCACATCACTGTCTTTGCAGTATTCACAGCCTACAGAAGTTGTACAGATACAGCTTGAGGGAAGGAAACTGAAATACCTAAATCTCAAGTCCCAACATGCACCAATTACTTACAAAGTAATTACATACATAAGTCTAAGCAGCCTCTTAGATATTTACTGAAGGACTATGTTCAACAGGGTTGCTCCAATGTGAATCAGGATTTCTAATAATTTATTATTATTAAACACATGAAAATCAGAAATACATATTAATAAAAAGTCAAGATCTTGACCCTTCTTCAATCTAACATCTATTAAATACTCAATAAATCTAGGTCAGAATAATGCAGTAACCAATATATGTAGCTGAGAAGTGACCACAAAGCCTTGGACTACATACCCTGTCTATGTCAAATTTTTAAATTGTGTACCTCCTATATTTATATTGTATATATAAATATAACCTATAGTTATACATCTGTAGTTTTCATAGGACATGAAAATAATTGTATAATTTCTTTCTCCAACAGATATGCACACCTTTTACTCATCACTTCAATACAGTTCTTTAGAAATGGCATCCTTTGAGGTCCCATACCTTTACCATGCAAATTAATTTCCCTGGCTTATTTCTTTTTGCATCTATTCCAAAATGTTTTCAATTCTTCTGTATCTTCAGCTAAGCAGCTCTAAACTGATGAAAGTAATTTACAATATGCTGAATGGTTCTGTATAACAATAGGAGACCTTCACAGCTGCATCAAAAAAACCTTTGCTTTCATCAGGCACACTACATTTTCATTAAATATGCTCTCTACTTCCTACCTCAAGATCTCTTTAACCATTTTCATGTTTGCATGATCCCTGGATTCACTTTCAGTTACAAATTTTAATTAGATGGTGTTTGTCCACCTCATACAAGTCATCCATTTTATTGAACACTTTAATTACTTTCTGCAGATTCACTCAAGTTAGCTCTCCCAAACATCACTCCTCTCATGCAAAAGAAAAAGGAAAGAAAATAAAATGTATCTGTCACACTATCTATGTAAAATAAGAAGACAAACACATTCAAAATATATGTACATTGGGTACACTGTTGCAACCAGAGGTCTGTCTAAATCTCTTGCAACTAGAACTTTGCACCTTAAAATGGAATTTTGTTTTGTTTGTGATGGAATCAGCTGCAATTATGCATTTTAGAGAGTTCTGACCTGAACATCACTGTTAGTTGTGAGAAAATGTATAATCCTATAAATATATTTTTGGTACAGTGTTTTTATACAGTGAAATCCAACTAACGCGAAGTTCACTTACTTAGTCATGTTTCTGTCAATGTCAGTGCTATAAATCATACACGTACTCTTACCCTGACTGACACCTATGACATGGCTACACTAATGACTAGCAGAAAGTAACAATACTTACATTGGTAAGGTGAATGACTCCTTTGGAAGTAACAGAGCAGCCCATGAAACCAACATACTGCAGCTCAGGGCAATGTTCAGCAAAAGCTTTCACCGACTGATCTGTCACCTACAGGAAAGATAAACAGGTAACAGTTGAATAGGTGATATAAGCACATACTTAACACAGCTTAAGAAATTTCTACGTAACATTGGCAAGCTGCTCTTCTAGACTTTTAGTATTATTATTATGACTACTACTATTTATTTCAAGAGTTTGAGAGAAAACATTGGGATGCACAGTTTGCATGGATATGCACGGATATATATACAAGAAAATCAGGAAGAAAAAATATTTTTGGCAGAAGGCAGAGAAAAAAGAAACACAAGGCAAGAAAAGATGACAGCCAGAAATTCAAATCTTATTGTCATCCTATTTATGTGCAAATAACCCAAGAGACAATTCTATCCACTATTTTCAGAAACTATATACAAAAATGAAAATACTAACAAATTTGTTATTGTCATCCTGTAGACTCATGCTATACCCATCATTGACTCTGCAAAGAATTTGAATCGTGTGCTATCTTAAATTTATATGCCTTGTCCTATATTTCTTTTTTACTAAAACATAGCAATTGAAGATTTCAACTTAAAGGTAGTATTACATCTGTTTCTCACAGGAGACTAGGTAATCTCATGGCAATATACCACTGTGTCAGTTATCAGCCAAATGGAGATGTTACCTAGTATATTACTGAGATTTACTTATTTATACAACTATTTTTCACCTATAATTGAGTTTGGCTAGTAAAATTTAGTAACTATAAAACACAATTCATTGTATAAATGCATTGCTTTGTAAGTAGACTAAATGATCAAAAGGAACTTCATGAAGAATGTAATACTGAAATAGGTACACTTATGACACCTACACACCCTTCTTTTGACAAGTTAGGTTTGGTTTTGGGGCTTTTTTCTCTGAGAAGTATATATTCCCAGTGCAAATGGCAGTAATGAAAAACTATATACTGTCTGCGGGACAAAGCCTGTGTTTTCCAGCTACACTGCTCAGGAATGTCTCACTGTGTCTGGAATCATAACCCGTGAATGCTGAGAACATTCAGAATTTCTATGGATGTCTTCCTGTTACCACAGAACCCAAAAGCAAAACAAGTTTTGAAATATCTAGTGCACAGCTAAGCCTCAGGTGAACTCATATAGGAACATTATCCCTGCTGTGCTGTGGACCACCACTACTCAGAGTTCCAACTTGCCCAACATGTCACATTCCTATACCCTGGCAGCATAAGGTGACCTTTGTGAGGACTCTGGCAGAAAAACTTTTGCAAAGATAACCCAGAGATAGGAGTTTATAGGCCCACTACCTCATAACAGCTGTATTGCTTTGGGGTTACGGAATATTGTTATAGACCTAGTGTAGTTTTCTCAAAGCAACAATTTCTCAGAGAAGAGAGATTTTTATTGCTACACATCTGCCAAATAAAAGTAAAATGCAAGTCTTTTATGATTGTGTATTTAGAACTCGATTAAACTGAAAACAGGCCAAAAGGAAAGGAGAAAGGGTCAGCTGAAAAGATTCAATCACAAATGGGTAATGATCATGGGGTATCTGCAGAGACCCATGTCTCAGGTCTGCCTGCATGAACAAAAGCAAACCGCTGTAGTAAGAAATTTCTTCTTTGATTTGATCTGACACAGCCTTACATTTTTATTTTTGCACACTCCTCTCAGCTAAGGACAGCCACACCAACTACTGCTTTTTCTAAGATACTGATTACCAAAAGCCTTTGACAAATACTACCACAAGTCAAAGACTTAGAGATTTGCAGTATTTATGATGCTACCAGCACCAAACCAGGGCTGGAAAAAAAAAGTTTATCTCCTCTAGAAAATAAATTAAAACCTCTGATTCAGCTAATCATCTTAGAGAAGGACTCTTTTACAATCTTAGTCTACCCTCCCTACAGAAAATTCAAGTGTAATTCTCTGTTGCAGACAGGTTTGCTCCACCTATCAAGAAAAAGTAGTAATGAAAAATCAATAGCATAAATGCCTAATATCACAAATTCATTACAGAGCTTAAAACTTCCATCTACAAATAATTTCTTACTTATAGCTAACATTTAGGTGCACGAAGACTTTGAAAAATGACATTTTGAATGCATTAAATAAAATTACTGTCTTAAAATATCTTCTTTCCATACTACAGTATTTTCTGTAATCTAAACAAAACCTGTGAAAAAATAGTTTTAATAAAAAGTAGTAAAAGTACATTATGACCATTTATATTAAATAGTTTACAGATTAGCAGTCAGCCTTTTCAGTGCTTCTTAGATATGCAGCACCTTTTTAATCAGAAAAAGATTCATTACCTCTGTATGCCAGGCAAGCCTCATGATTTTCCAGTCAAAAGGAGTGGGATATAACCTGATTATGCTTTACAATTCCTGTGGTAGTTTAAATACATATTTTGCTACTGCAAATAAAAATTTGCTCTTAAATCTTGACTTATAAATAAAAAAACAGTGTTTCTGTCTTTTGCTGTCAGACAACAAAACTCCACTACCTGCAGAAGATGACTTCAACTTTTATTGGGAAACATTGTAAAAATTGTCTCAATCAACACTGTAACTTCCTGTCAGCATTCTTTGTTACACTAGTATCGAGGAATTCATTACTTCTCTTTCAGACCCTATGTCATTTATAGCAATTGATTTTTTAATAACATGCTTCCCGTTCAGACAGCCTGTAATGAAGACCACTTGATACTGTGTTTGGTTAAACACTTTTAATATGACTCCACTCTCCTATGATTGTATTAGCTGGGAAGGAATAAATGTATATGTATTTCTGTATTTACATACAGACACACTTGCAATTTCACTCTAATGGCTTCTCCTAAGATGAGTATAAGACACTATGGATAGAAATACCAGATCAAAATACCTGTAACCTGAATATCTGCTAAAAGGTTAAAAGGTAAAACTTATTATTACGTCCTTTTGTTCTTCTTTTTGCAGGGTTTGGGGAAAACAAGAACATGTAGTAATTTGGAATTTATTTAGAACTTACATGTAAAATGATAGTCAAGTAAAAGTACCTAGTCTTCAGTTACAGTAAAATAACTAAATCCTATCTGTCCTTATTTATATATGGCTCAAAACCATAATGATACAAAATTTGTATGCAGAAGCTTTTTTTTTTTCCATTAGACCTATTTGTATCAAGGAGGAAAAAAGTAGGTAAAGTTCAGCAGTATCTGAAAGGGTGATGAGACACTGGGATGGGCTGCCCAGGGAGGCAGTGGAGTCCCTGTCCCTGAAGGTGTTTAAGGGAAGACGGCACTCAGTGCTGTGGCCTGACTGACAAAATGTTTGGTCAAAGGTTGGACTTAGCGACCCCAGAGGTTTTTCCAACCTAACTCATTCTGTGATACAGATGCAACAAAGTTAAATTTAAAGTTGAAGGATGCTTCTAAAACTGAAAACATGTATTCTTCTTTTTCTTATTCATCATCTACAGTGTCCAGCACCAATGATTTCTCTAAAGACCTAAACTTTGTATTTAGCTCCAACATGCAGCCCAGGTCACTATTTCTATCAGAAGCAGCTGCCAAAAATAGTAACCTCTTCTTCTGTATGAATGTGTTTTACACTTGCAAGAGATGGTCTACTCAGCAGAATGAAAGAAAAATAAGTGAGTGATGAAAAGAAATGCATGGAAAATTAGCAGTGATATGTATGCAATGATTATGCACCTTAACATTGCCTCTTTGTTATGCAATGTGTAGCTGTATGTTAAATTTTCACTACTCAGGAGACAGAACAGGTACATAAAATGTATATTATAAATATGGCTTCTGTGAACTAACAAATTTTTAAACAACTGATATTCTGATGTATTATACAAACATTAGAGTAGCATAATCTGAAAATAGATTACCATAAAAAATATACTGCAGTTCTACAGAAATGACCCTTGTCAACAAAGACAGAAATTCACACAGAATTCTATTACAGATCACAGTACTGTTCTTCCAAGAATCTTTAGTAATTGGATTGTCTAGTCGACCTTCATTGACTTTCATTCATTCTGTCTTGCTTCATGTTAGTCTTGCTTTGAAAAAGTAATATAGGATGATGAGGACAGATTTATAAGTTATGCACTAAAGCATTGTGAATGGGAAATACACTGGTCTGGAACTAATGGCACAGATTTTGCTCCTATCAAAAAGATCTATGATAAGTGAGATATGATTTAATCATTTTCTTTTTATGTATTGCAGCCTATTATATATGAATTCCACTTCTGCATTGTTTTACAGAAATTCAATATTTTGCCTACTCTGAATTAGATTTTGTAAGTATTAGTTTATTTTACGTTCTATTCAATAAATGAAAGTGCAAAAAGGAACAAGCAAAGATGATAATTCAAAAAGAAAGACTGAGGTACAACAATAAAAGCCACTCAAATTCCAACTAAAAAGCCTTCACAATTAATAAACACCTACAGAAGCTCAAACAGAAGTAACTGAAAAGAGAGATAGGAATATAAAAAGCAACTGGCACAGAACGAATAGCATGTTCTCTTCTTTAAACAGGTGCCCTGCACTGTCTGTAAGTAAATCTTAATATGCAATTTTTTCCATGCAATATACATAAATAAAA
The DNA here is from genome assembly GCA_013398955.1 of Callaeas wilsoni. NCBI lineage: Eukaryota > Metazoa > Chordata > Aves > Passeriformes > Callaeidae > Callaeas > Callaeas wilsoni. Next base: position 41,942 of record VWPU01012080.1, on the reverse strand, counting down.
GTTGGGAAAATATGTAAAGTATTCCTCAGAAGAATAAACTCTGCTAGAGTAAAATATGCTGTCATGTAAATAGAGAGTCAGTCATGAAGCTAAGTATTCCCTACACAAGGCAATACTAATGGTAGAAGAAACCAATTTTCTCCCAGTTCCTTATTGCACAAATTTTTTCTCCATCTTGGCTGGACACCAGCTTAAGCAAACTTTTTTTTGGTCAGCACAGGAAGAAGGTAAGAGTGAGGGAGGGCTTACTAAAATTCAGCTTTATGTTTGAAAAGAGATTAAGTTTGCAAAAAGCTCATCTGCCAATTCAGTCCCAGAACTTTCTTGCCTTACCTATGCATTATTATCTGCTACAGATTGAGGCCCACATGCCACCCACTCAGAAACCTGCCCCGCATGAAGCACCTGGCTACACCCTCCAATACTGTGTTTAAGGTATCACACACTCAGTATGCATTTCCCCGGTTTGTCTCCCCTGAAATCCTTGTGTGCCATAACCTACCATGATGTGCGGTTAGGCTAACTCTGGCATAGCTTTTTACCAAGACTTCTGAAGTACGTTAATTTCACAAGATGCAGGCAAATCCCACAGAGCAAAAGCATTTACCAGGGACGAATTCAGAACACAGGTGAATTTAACCAAATTCACAAGTATGCAATACATATAAAAAAAGAAACATAAAGCAAAAAGACTGCTGATACACGAAAATATCTATCTACTGTAAACCAAGGCAGTCAGGCTACCACTGTTCTATCAGCAAGAAAGAAATTAAATATCATTACATGAACATCTGAAAAAAAAAAAACAAACCACAAATCACAGTGCTGAAGTAATTCTGAGAGAAGATGCATGACTACAGGTGTATGCTTACATAGGTACTTCCTACTTAGCTTAAAATTTGCCTAACTATCTCTGTATTAAAATTATCAGATGATGCCTCTTTCCCACAAAAGGAAAGATGACCTTGACTCTCTTTTGACTTAACACTTTTAAAACTACTTTTTAGGGTTGAAAGGGGTCAAAAGGAAGGTCAAAAGAAAGATCACGATATTACAGTAGAATACTATTAAATTTTACGCAGTTAAACTAAAGCATTTATTTTAAAATATTTAAGATTATACATACCTTCCCAGTCCTGTGAGTAGGAAACCACAAGCAAATTCTGTTATAATTCAACCACATTTAAACTCAAGTACAAATTCAATTTCATTTTTAAATTACTTTCCAAAGGAGGCTGCAATACTCAAAAGAATTTACTTAGAGATTTAGTCCTAAGGTTCCACCAAACAAACTAGAGCACTCACTAGCATCTGTTCCTAACCACATTTTAATAATATAATTTATTAAGAATACATTATACTATTAGGTTGACCATGAATATAAACCAAACTCATTTTAAATTAATGGTAATTCAGCACAAACTTATCTTACAAACACACACAAATAAAAGGTTCTTTTGCTGTACCTCCCTCAGAAAACAAAAGGCAGAAATGGTTGAAAACGAAGTGTATGTTTCAAAGATTCATTTAAAACTTAAACTGGAAAGGACTTTTCCTATTCAACAGGACGGATACACTGCCTGCTTTCCACAAGCATAAACTTAAATTATATTTGTCATGAAAGCTGTGACAAAGTAATTATTATTGGCAAACATGCATTTAATTCATGACCCCATATTGCAATTACAGAACACTGACAAAAATAAGGCATGGATAATCTGTCATCACGCTCAAGTTCTTAGGACACCCAAATTTCATTAGTGAACAGCAGAAGGCAAGGCTCATCTTAACTAACTGCCACAATCTATTTCTTCACCTTCAGTAAATGCAACCATTTGCTTAATCAAAACAGAAATTCAACAACTTCCAGCTTAAACTTGCACTAGTACTACCAATTTCTATGAGCACCCAAAAGAGAAATATAAATATTTCTATTCCTTCATCTTTGAAGCAAACCAACTGAAAAGGAAATTACCCGCATTTTTTAATATATACTTTTAAAGATCCAGTTAGGTCTTCAATCTTTTCACAAACTTGGTTTATAACTTTGAGTGGTTTCTTCTCATTAGAAAAAAGATCTTTTTACAAAACCAAGGTGAGGTCTTTCATAAAATAAAACATTGCTGCTTGCTAATGGCTGCAAAACATATTCCATTATTAAGTGAAAGGGATGAATTAATCCATCAGCATAAGGGGCTTTTTACAAACAAGAACTCTTCTAAAGTATTTTAAGATCAACTGAAGTTTTAGATGTCCTGTGCACCCCTGCTACTTCAGATCTCATAAGAATATACTCGCTCTGAGGTATTTTGTAACAATTCACTACCCCAGGCTCACATTTGAGGGGAGGAGAAGAGCGACGGGGATTGAATTGCTATCCTTGCCCTCATCCTTACGCATCACTCCAGGAGTTAGTACCACTATCTGCCCATGATACAAGACAAAAAGATAGACTAGAAGGTAACGACTGAAGAGTTCAAAGGAATATTTTATGTTATGTTTACCAGATGGCCTTATCACCTACATTATGGTAAAATCAACGAATTCAAAATACCTTAAGTATGAAAAAAAACCCCAAATTTTGCAGTATACGCAATTCAATACTCAAGGGAATCATAATCTTATAAGGTACCCTTTTAAAATGCATGTGGATTTACAAAGTTTCTCCCTGGTTTTTAAGAGGATTGCACAACTGGCTATAAAGACCAGTGTCCCTGTTTTATCTTGATAATAGTGAAAGCTTATACAAATCCTTCCTAATTACTCCAACATGATTTTTAAATACAGAACTCTGAGTACATCTGTTAAAGGCCACACAAAGTATTCCTTCCATTTCTGTGGCACAGAGTACCACTTTTTAATATTATTTTCTTTTTGCTACTGATGACACGAGGCATCAAAAGATGACTTGTTCTCTCTTTTTGGTCTATTTTATCCCACAAGTTATTTAGTACTAAACAAAAGAACATCCTTGGAACACATTTAATTTTACATACTAAATAACTGTAGACAATGACTATCTTCAAACTGTTTTAAATATCTGGGTTACAAAACAAATCTAAGTTCTAAATAGAAATTATCTCAGATTCCCATTATCTCACAATTTTATTAATTACAGTTTATATGCATTTGTATTGAACAAGACTATCAGAACACCCTAATTTATTTGTTGAAAAATGCAAATAAAATTGTAAAAACAATTCGTCATCTTATAAAATACTACCCTTCTACCAAAAGAGAAAATTTATTATCAAAATGTGTTTACTCTGGACTTGGAAAACACTGCTTCCAAAACTAAACATCTTCCACCAAACAGCACGTATACATAAACTAATAGCCATCAAAATGTCAGGAAAATTAAAATAAAATAAAAAAGAGAGTACCACGGGATTATAAATTTTTTAACAAGAGTCACACATCAGGAATACTGTATATTCACAAATGATTATAGGAAAACGGAATGTTTCTCAGCTTATTTTTTAAGCAGAAGAATGCATGATAATTTCTAAAAACTAAAAATAATATTCCCCTTTGCTATTCATAACACTCAATCAAAAAGACTAACATGTCCACATCCTAAGGAATACATATCAAGCATTTTAATTTAGTATCATTCTGAATACAAAGGAAGAAAAGATGTCTATGTAACCACAAAATAGGTCCATGGTTTAGTGGTCTAGCAGCTTAGTATTTCCTCCTTCTGTAAGAAGTGTATGAATAAAATATTCATCCTCTCTGGGACAGAAGATGACTTTGCATTATCTTCACTTTTAATGCCCCTAGAGCTATACAAGCATATTTGCTATTCTGTATTATGAGTTAAAAAAACCACAAACCCCCAGTTTATTCGACAGTTTTACTGTTCACCCTAACAGAATAATCTCATTACCATCTAAAATCTTTTTAAAAGAAATTAACTTTTATTTTCACTTCATCTGTGCACTTTGATCTTATACATTCCCATTAAATTCATTTACTCTGGCAAATGTATCTGTTTACCACAACTTCAAGGCTTTTAAAGGGGATGGAAGATAATTTTACAGTACACATTCGTGTAACAACTGTTTATGCTCATAGTGTTTCTCTTCTAAAATGGCCTCACTAGATCATGGTTAATGTTCACAAATAGTGGAAGTCTTGGTCATAAAAACTATTACATACTATTATGTCTACTTCTTTTTGGTTTACTCCAAGAACATTGTCCTCTTCACAAATACACACATATTTAATTTGCCTCGTTACTCTGATTACCTTCTGAAGGCCTCCTAGATACTTAAATAGATACTTTAATTTCCCTGGTCAAGAATCTGAAAAATCCATCTTCCTTTCATTAAAAACACCATCACCCCTGTAGCATAAGTATGTTTTATTGTCACATCTCTGTCATACGCAAAACTAATCTGCCACTCCCTCAGTGTTTTTATTTCGTGTGAGAAACTTAAGTACTAACTTAGACAACACTCTCACTGCTGGCATACAATTCCAACTCAGAACCAACTGTTTCTGACAGATTCTCACACGTTAAAGCTTTTGTTCATTACAAAGAAACAGAACAGTATGAAGGTTCTGCAACTCTACCTTTACCCAAAGTTACTACATGCATCACTGCGGTGTGGTATGCTACAGGGATAAATATTTTTCACATTTTCACTAGGTCTAAAAAAAAGCTTCCTCAGTAAAACAAATTGTTAAAAAAGGTTATAAAAACAAGTGAAGCAAGCCAAAACACTAATATAAGAGTGAGGTACTTATAACCAGATCCCTTCATCTACTCAACGTATTCCTAGTATGCAATTCATTCAATAATACAAGTTTGTGACATCTACATAATATTAGTATATATATGACAGTAGTAACAGAGCCACCGTAACCTGAGGCTAACACACAGACACAGCAAATACCTGGTACTTACTTAGGCCTACAAAACCACCACAAATTTTAAGAGGAAAAACAGGTTTGATGCCTGGCATCAAAAGTTTATTTTAAGAGTTACTAAATATGACTGAAAAAGTAATCTTATCATAAAATGCTTTGGGTTGGAAGGGACCTCTGAGATTACTTAGAACTCCCCTACCATAAGCAGGGACACCCCGCCCTAGACCAGGTTGCAGAGGGTCCCAAGCAACCTCACCTTGAACATTTCCAGGGATAGAGCATCCACAACTTCTCTAGCCAACTGGTGCCAGTGACTCACTACCCTCAGTAATGTAAAGAAAAAGGAAGTAAAGAATTTCTTCCTAATATCTGATCTAAATCTACTCTCAGTTTGAGTCCACTGCCCTTTGCCCAGTCACTCTATGCTCCCGTGAACAGTCCTTCTCCATCCTTCTTGTGAGCTCCCTTCAGAGACTGGAAGGCCACAATTAGGTCACCCCCCAAAGCCTTCCCTTTTCCAGGCTGAACAATCCCAATTCTCTCAGCCTTTCCTCATAACAGACGTGCTCCATCCCTCTGATCACCTCGGTGTCCCGCCTCTGCACTCTCTCCAACAGCTCCAGGTCCTTCCCGTGCTGGGACCCCAGGGCTGGAGGCAGCTCTGCAGGTGGGGTCTCACCAGAGCGGGGCAGAGGGGCAGAATCCCCTCCCTCCCCTGCTGCCCACGGGCTTTGGATGCAGCCCAGGGCACACTTGGCTTTCTGGGCTGGCAGTGCCCATGGCTGGCTCATGTCCTGCTCTCACACCCCCAGCACCCCCAGGTCCTTCTGGGCAGGGCTGCTCTCCATCTGTTCATCCCCAGCCTGGGCTGGAGCTGGGGTTTGTCCTGACTCATGTGCAGCACCAGCACTTGGCCTTGCTAAACCTGATGAGAGTCCCATGGGCCACTTCTCGAGCTTGTCCAGGGCCCTCTGGATGGCAGCCTGTCCTTCAGGAGTGTGAACTGCACCACTCAGCTTGGTGTCATCTGGGAGCTTGCTGAGGGTACACTTGATCCCTTCATCTGTGTCATTAATGAAGATATTAAATAACACAGGTCCCCGTACCCTGTCCCCTGGGGGACACCTCTTGTCACTGATGTCCATTGGGACTCAGCATTTATCACTACCTTCTGGATGAGACATCCAACCAACTCCTTACCCATCTAACAGCTCGCTCTTCAAATCCATCTCTCTCCAATTTACAGAGAAGGATGTTGTAGGGGAACTGTGTCAAAGGCTTTATAGAAGTCCAGATAAATGACATCTGTAAGGAGTATCTGTGATATAGTCACTTCAACATAGAAGGCCACCAGGTTATTTTAAAATAATGTGAGCATTTTCTCATACCAAGTTAAAACACTTGGAACATTTAGTAGAACTAGACAGTTACACAGTCTTGTTCAAATCTCTTCTTCAAAGTTTCAATAGATATCATGTAATTGTAATGAGTGGGGAAACTCTTGCAGCAGTTGATAATATAGGGAAATTTACACACACAGTTCATGTAAGGTGATGTATACACAGTACATTCTATATTATAACCCACAGTGAAGATATCTTCGCAATTGCATCTGTTTCTCAAGCAACTAACTGTGTTTTATTTTTCAGGTTTCATACCAGCCAAACACAACAGAAGTACAGCATGACATCATGAAGCTGATATAATCAGCTGCAATATCTACCTAAGTTTGCCACCAGCAATTATCTAGATTGTTACTGCAGAAACTGAAAGTTGGCACAAATACCAAAAAGCTTTCTTACAATCCAGCCTCTAGATATCTTCATTCTATGGCATTCCACAATTTAGAAATTCATCTCCTCCTCCTCTTTCACAAGCACAGAAGGGTGAGACTTCCCCGAATTTTCCACTACAGGCCACAGGCACAAACTTTTGCCTACCCAATGCACCAATACAAATTTCATAAAGTGAACTGTTCAGTTCTGATTATGTACTCCAGTTGAATCACATGGTCACCATATGTTACAAATGATAGGATAAACACACAAGCCAAGGTGGGTGGAAGGAAAAAGTCTTAAGTTGCTTATGCTCTTCAAACTGAAGCACAGGATTAAGAAGCTTTTTAATCACCAACAGGTCTCTCATGCCACACAGGAAACAGGAGTAGAAATAAAACTAGATAATTTCTTGCATATTCTAATAAATACAAGTTAACATGAAGACAGAAGAACTATGACTACAACTGTGTAGGTCTAAGAAAATCATATCGTAATTATAATGTTTCTTATACTTCAACAAATTTTCTACATAAGGAGAAAAGGGAGAAGGTGTTTACTGAAAAATACTAAGTTAATCAAAATAGTATCTAAAAATCAGCATTTTATAGCTAAGCTCACAAAAGAAGTACAGATCACTTAATGGACATTACCATTCACTGGGATACCAAAAGAGCTTCTTAAAATAGATATATCTTGCTCAAATAACTTCACATATTAGTCTTCCTGGGCAGCACACATTATTTAATGTTTTGAAAGAAATAAGAAAACAAAACACAGAATGCCACTCAAATTTCTAATACAAATATTGTTACTGGCTGAAATTATTTCAATCAGTCTCCTAGGGAGGAGAGAGAACTTAGAAAATTTAACCAGCCCCGAAGACCGGCTTTTGATATTGTAAGGTGTTGAAACAAAATTACATTCTCTCTATGAAAAGTCCTTCTAAAAAGAAAAAAGTGCAGGAAAAAAAGGTTTCTGACATTATAGGTTAATGGACATGGTATTATCCCTTTATTACGGGCTAGCAGACAAGCTATTAAGTAGCCATGTTTATTCATCCTGTTGCAAGTACTAGGAGTCTTCAAGTTTCATTAATGAAAAATATGTAATACTCCATACTATTCTAGCATACAAAACCGATAAAGTCGGAATACAAATCCTAACTGCAGGAGACATTTTTAAAACACCTGTAAAAAGAATCACAGGTTCAGACGCCCTTGGGAAGTGTAAAAGCTCACAATCAGTGGAAATGAGAAGTATTGCACAGAAGTGGAAATTGTTTCGGTTTGATTTACACATGATCTTCACACAACAGAGCTCCCACTAAACAGAAATAGTAATTCAATAGTAAGAAGCAATATGAAGGGGTTTTTTCTTCACAATTTTTTTACTTAGTGAACTGCATGCATTACCAGTAATTTAATTTAAAATAAACCTCTGTTACATTAGTCTGATCAAGCAGGACACGGACATATTCTATCAATCTGATGCAGAACCAGCTTTAAGGCATGAACTAGTTAAAAAACTGAAATGCATCAGACATGAGGAAAAGACAGAGAGGAAGAGGATGTGATTCAATATAGTTCTCTGGTTTAGACTTGCATGAAACATGATTGTTTAGATGCTTTCTGAGCCAGCCAGCACTGTAGCCAGTGGACATTCAGACTACTCACACAGGCACTATCGGAACAGGCTGGACATTTAAAATCTCTGCACAGCAGCTTTAGAGTCTTGTCCCTACATTTACGAATTGGTACAGAGTCCTACATGAAATTTTATGGTAGGAAGTAAACATGTTACATCCTGTGAGAATTATTACATGAATGGCACCAGCCTACAATGAAAAGTTGCAGGAAAATTAGTCATTAAAATGGTAATCTTCTGCATTCACTACTGTGATTGACTACTTCATTACAATCACAGTTTGATATCAGCAGTAACTGGTAGGAGCAACCTCCAAACACAGCAACAATAAAGAAAAAAATTTCATAAAGCTACTAAAATAGAATTTTAATATGCATGTACACAGAGACTCAGATCCAAAACACACTTTGGTTAAAAAATAAAGTTGATATTGCATAGATACATATATACATCCTTGCATACACTTCACCAGAAATGTAATTTATAGATTTTAGCAAACAATCATCTCTAGCCCAGAAAAAAGCAAACCAAGTGGAAGTTCTGCACAGTCCTTGTACATCCTTCTTTGTTTAGCTGCAAATGATACACTACTATGTCTAACGACAAAAGTTTAAAACATTAAGGTAGAAATTAACGTATAATTTTTTTTAATGCTTGCACTAAAAAACACCAACAAAAAAACCCGAACTAAACAAAAAATGCAACTTTTGCTTTGTCCTAACCACAACAGCAAGGAAAATCAATTACTTCCAGAAAGTATTAAAGAAAAGATGTTTATAGCTGGTAACAGATTATTTACTCAAATTATTCATAACAAACATTTCTATGAGTTGCTTTTTTTTTAACAGACTTTTTACTAAGTAGATTGTCAGAACACAAAAGTAGAAGGATCTTTTTGTTGTGCTTTATTTGTTCACATAATATTTAATGCAATCTTGATTTTTTCTTTTCTGAATGGGCATCCAGTGAAGTTCTTGGTTTTATTTGGTAAGAAAATCATGCATGCATTAGTATACCTGGTTGGCATAATTTACATTGCTAGTTTTGATCTATTAGAGTTAAGTCTGAAGAGGCTGACTGGATGCAGACAGCAAAAAGAAATTGAGAATATGCAGCAAGAAGCACAAATAAAGTACAATCAGGGAGGCACTTAAACATATTAATCATATCCATTTGCCTTTTTGTCATCTGGATTAAACAATTTTAGAATTCCAAGACCAAAGACTAAAATAAGAAGACAAATCATCTCATAAGGGCCCTCACTGACACGGAAGAAAACAAAGGAGTAAGAGTCTACAGCTTCAACACGTGCACACAGCTACAGAAACTAGAAATGCAGCACACTGCTCTCTGTCATCATATCAAGGCATAACCCAAAACAGGCCCAGGAAATCATGGCTGAGACATTTAAAATGGTATTAGAAGCAACTAGGTGATGACGATATGAATGTGGACGTGAGTTAGATTTGATATTTTTTATCCTTACATGTTGTCTGAAGGCATATCTGTTCAGATTACATCAATCTATCAGTGCATACATGCATTTCAGAACAGCATCTTGCTAATGAGAAATCCGAGTGGGACTGCTGTGTTAGTTATGATTGGAAGCAGGCTACAATCCTGATTAACCTCAGTGCAGAACCCAGAGGCTGCCAGGCTTGTGTGAAGCCCTGCCTCCTGCGTGATAATGGCAGGACCAGCACAAGAGGGTGCTGAAGTTCAGCAATTTAGATTTAAGAAAAGAAAAATGAGCACCTGCTTGCTCTTCCCAAGCTCAGCACATTCAGAAAGCAAAGATCACAACTGCTGCAAGTCTCTAGGTCACCATGGAAAAGGAAAGGGAAAAAACCAAACCAAACCAAATAGTAAGCAGCAATCAAGTGGGTAAAAAAAAAAAAAAATCATGAAATATCTTCAACTTCGCTTAAATCAGTATGTCAGTATGTCCTGGTTTAAAATCCCAGTAGGCAGCTAAACACACACAGCCACTCACTGAATCTTTCACGCTGTGGGATAGGAGACAGAACGAGAAGAATGGTTAAAGTACGAAACTTGTTAGCTAAGTAAAGGATGTTTAGCAGAAAAGAAAAAAAGAAAAAAGTAAAATCAAAACTAAGAAAAACAAATTTTGCAAAGAAACCCAAACCAATTGCTCACAAGTAACTAAACCAGCAAGTCCCCAAACACTGGCAGTCTGGCCAACCACCTTTACCCATCTGAGTTTTCTTGTTGAGTATGATGTCATATGCTCTGGAATTTCCCTTTAGTCAGTAGGGATCAGCTGTCCTGGCTGTGTCCCCTCCCCACTCCTTGTGCACCCCTATCCTGGTGAGGTGAGGAGCAGAAAAGGCCGTGGCTCAGTGCAAGCCCTGCCCAGCACTAACAAAAACATCCCTGTGTTATCAACACTGTTTCCAGCACAAAACCAAATACAGCCCCATGCCAGCTACTGTGAATTTCACTGTAACCCAGACAAAATTAGTACACAGTATTATCACAAACTCTCATTTTGATTTAAGAAATTCAAAGGTTTAAAAAAATCCAGAAAACTCAACTAAACAAACCCCAAGACCACCCTAAAACCACCACACCTTTAAACAAATAAACCCAGCTGTGAACAGACATATAAAACCCCAGACATATGAAGTAATTTTTCTGAGTCAAGGTTGTTGACAAGATTTTAAAAAAACAATTTTTTTTCCCCTTATTGTTCTAATTTTTCCCACTGTAACACCATTCACCCCACCCTTCTATGATGGTAAAATATGACAATTACAAGCAGGAAAGAAATTTTTTATGCCAGAGCTGTAAAACTATCTATATAAATCAGTAAGGGAAGATGAGTCATTACTTTACTGAAAAACACACAAACTATTGCCTGCCTCCTAAACCTCCTGATGAATTCCTTCACAAATCAGCTGCAATTTTGTGAAAACAGCAAACTATACAATATGCAATGCTCTGCATAATCAATGCATCTTCAACATTTCCAGCTTCTGGCAAAGCAATCAATTAGGTCAGCTCTCAAATTATTGTCAACAGTGCCCAAGTACACTGTTTAATGACTTCCAGTTGTACTGCATCAGCAATTTTTATTTTCTTTTTGTTGGGGGAGAGGGGAGAGAGACAGAGACTGGAAGAATGAAGTTCTCCCTACATGCAAGTACAAACAGAATTAAAAATTATGTTATTCCTATTCCTAACGTAATATCTGGAAAGGAGTTAAAAATGTATTTTTGTTTCTTGTCTTTCTCCATCCTCCACTCACTCTCCCATCCCCATAATATCTACAGAATCAGTAGAATATAAATAAGGCCTCAGGCCTCTTTAGGCTTTCCTTGGCAGCCTCGTTCTTCAGAAACAAACAGAATGACCAGCTGGACAATGATTACATTCACCTCCTACCTTGCTCCTTTATCCTTGGATAGTTAGACCCTTAGCTGTCTTTGTCTCTTTACCTTGAAATGAGACTTGCAGAGCCAGTGTTTGGCTCTCATATACTCAATCCCTTTTCTCCTGACCTCCTTAGTAAACATTATTACAACTACCTGAGTATGTTTTAGGAAAGAAAAAGAACGCAAAAGCAAATGAAAAACCTGAAGCACACATTTATCTAAAGTAGGCCATGGTCTACTTAGCACCCGTATTTTTTAGAACTTTTTGGAAGGGTTTTCAAGGATGGAGAAGATACAGCATCAACTGCTTATATGACTAATGCCTTTCATGGAATATCAACAAAAAATTATTAAACTGAGGAAGGTGGAAACTAATATAGGAATTTAAGGGCAGAAAAGTAAAAACAGCTGTGATGGAGGTAGCAAAGAACTAGACTGAAAGGAGAATAGTTGAGCTGGGTGGACTGAACAGTTACAAACAGATTTTGTACAACAGTGTTGAAACAGGTGTTACAGAGTTTTATCAAGAAGGACATGCAATCCCCAAAAAGCAAAATACAATGAACTTTACTGGTGAAGTTGGGAGTATAATCAACATAGATGATAATAACTGCCCTATAATGTGTCAGGTAAAGTCTTCCTAGGAGAGAGAAGGAACACAACTCCACAATGCATTCATTAGAAATATGTAAAAATTCTGCAATTCTGTTCACTCATCTTTGCACCAGACAAATGTAGAAAACAGGCACCAAAATCATGAAATTGAAGCGAATGAGAGCACAGTATTTATCAAAGATCTGATCTCTCACCTGAGATACACTAGGAGGTGACAACAAAAGGAAAAACTATTACTTAAGCATAATTATAACTACAACTCTTGTGTGGAAAGACTTGTAACAAAGATTTGATATTCAAATAAAGTTTCAAATTTCATAGCAATTCAACTTCCTAGTATTAAGTGTATAAGCAATCTATTTATTGGATCGAAACAGATATAAGCAGCTATAAATCATGAGATTAGATATGGAAGCAAGTCATGAGACTTCCTGACACAATGGGTCTCTCTTCCATGTTTCCATACACTCCTTACACTAGTAAGAATAATTAGCTAAGTCTCGTAGACTTTAGGAATATCAAGGTTTAATGAGAAAAACATAACTGTAGTCATGGCTGCCAGTAAATTTGCTTAGTGGTTTTTTTCTTTGTTCTTCTTAATGACTTAAACTGTCAAATATCACTCCAGATCACAATGAGAAATCCAATGAGAAAGTAGATCAGTTTCAAATATAAAAGCAGAAGTAAACTCAACAAACAAGCAAAACAAAACCAAATCACACAAAAACCGTACAAAACCAACTTCACTCACCAGGCTGGGACTCTAATCCAGCAATCAGAGTGACTATAGACATATATCCTAATTTTTTCAAAAATAAAAATGGATAGGTGTGGAAATACCAGATTTGGTATCTCATCAGAACATATACAACATCAAAAGGTAATAGTTTCTAAGGGAGTGCAATAAGAAAAAACCTGCTTTTTGAAGGAAAAAACCTTCCATATCCTTGCTATATACTGAAAAATTTATGTTAGGAAGATCAGAATTTCATCTATGTTAATAAACTTCCTGCATTTTCGACTGAAGTTTTTTATTTCATGAGATGTTATGTAAAGGATGCACTTTTCTACCAACTGTTATGAACTATGGTGGTAATTTTCTTGTAAGAAATAGATCCGGTAAGTGCCCTGTGCAAACACACTTAACCCAAGGCCCATGGAATGTGCTTTAGTGGGGTAAAGTCATTTAGCAGGGACTGGTGAGGCAGGAAACCTTAATACTTGAAAATGACTGTCACTAAAAGGGCTATTTCCCATAAAGTTAGAATTGTTAGCCTGAAAATGTGCCCTACACAAATAGGAAAAGGTCTCATTTTGCAGCTGTTTTTATTTCCTGTCTCGCTGCACCACTGCACTGCAAGAACCCTAGGGAACTGGACACGCAGTTTATTCAAACCACTCCTGTGGCTGTAAGAATATGAAAACAATATCCCATCTTCACTATGAAATGACCTTGATGGTCTGCATAACATTTGTCAGACTAATAAAATTTGTAAAGATACTTGCTGATATGATGGATTGCATTCTTCACTGCTCCAGTTACCTCAAACTAAATTGCCTGTCATTATAATGATGGCTTCTCTAAGTGCAGTTTCTTAATTTGTCCCTCAGTCTTTCAACAGTGATTTCACAATAGACTTAAAGTGTTTACGGATCAATAACGTGCAAGAATAAAATACTGCATTCTAACAAAAAGTATTTGTCATCTTTCTGCCAATGGTGTGCCATGACAGAGCATTAGCAGAAAACATAATTCTAAGTAACTGGAAAATAACTTCAAATCTAGTTCACAAGCATCCAGCACCATGAACAGACAAAAAATCCTACAGATTCTGAAAAGATCTGTCTGGTGACAGTCACCAGTGCTAGTGACTTGCGGTTCATCTGATGGATGAAAAAGAAAGTGAAAAAATTCATCATAAAGTTGTAACCAACATATATCTTCTCGACATACCTGATTCACACATAGTCTGTCCTGACGAGCTACTCAAGTGTGCCTGACCTGTGTTTCCCTCACACTGAGTTCAGGTGGAACGCATGATGCAATGATAACCAGCAGGGCTTTGAAAGGAGCTAGAAAATATTCAGAGCATTTACTCTTTTGGCTCACAGGCATGATAAAAATGTTTGTATTACTTTCAGTCTCTGAAAAAAGCACATCTTAACTCCTATGGGAACACAGATAATCAGGCCATGCTGACAGCTTACTTAGGTAGAGTACTCAGGAAGCAACTGTATCTCTCTACATGGGACAGTAAAGCTTCTGCATAGGATCAGGAAGCTTTCTCATTGACAGCCAGGTTCCTGAATGTCACAGATACAAAGGATCTAAAAGGAGCTCTCCTCGAAAATTCACAAAGGCAAAGTTGAGAGAATTGCCAGGAAATTTCTCTGCAGATCAATTTTGTTTATTAAAAAATGAGCCCAAAAGAAGGCAGCCTCCAACAGGAACTGAAATTTGAAGAGGTTCAGGCATGGGAATTACGGGTTTGTACTTTGTACAGACACTGCACTGCTCCAGGCAAAAACGATGGTGCCGCACTTTGGCTGGCTGTCAGACATGCATCCAGCCACTCTCCCACACCCTCTCCTCAGCAAGACAGGGGGAACACTACACAGAAATGCTCATGGGTCAAGTTAAGGAGACTGCTCACAATTACTGTCACAGGATAAACAGACTCAACTCCGCTCTGAGGGAAGCAGATGAATAGGGAATGGGTGTTGAGGTTAGTCCGTAACAGCTGCCTTATGCTACTACTCCATCCACACACTCCTCTCCACCCAGTGTGGCATCCCTCCCACCGGATACAGTCCTTGATGAACTTCTCCAACATGGCTCCATTCCACCAAATGCGGTCCTTCAGGAAAAGACTGCTCCACGGCCACAGTTCCTGCTGGGAAATCTGTGGGCTCCCCTCTATAGGCCGCGGTTCGAGGAGCTTGCCCTGGCACGTGCTGGGCATCTCCACAGAGTGCCATGCGGAAATGAGCTCCACAGTGGTCTTCAATACGGTGTGCAGGGGAATCTCTGCTCCAGCATGTGGAGCACCCCTTGCCCTCCTCCTTCACTGACTTTGGGATCTGCAGTGCTGTTTCTCACACTTTGTTCTCACTCTCCCCTCACATTCTGCTGTGCAGTAGTTTTATGCTTTTCAAAGAATATGCTTTACCAGAGGTGCCACCCCACTGCCAGCATCTCACCACAGGCACACGCTGCACCGAGAAATGAACAAATTACAAAAACCAAAACCCTAAAAAGAACCCAGTAAACTGGTTGGGTTTTTAGGAAGGAGCAAGATAAAGATTATTAAATAATTGATCTGAAGATGGCAACTAGATGTAGACTTCCCAATAGTGACTACTTCTATGTTACTCCTTCTTGTCACCTTGGGGTCCAGGAAGTTTAGATACAAACTCATGCCCTGACACAGACTTTTGGATTCTGATATACAAGAGTATTTCATAGAAGTCATAATTATAGACTCATACTGCTAAAACCACATTACATAGCTTTGATATTAACTAGCCAAACTCCACAGGTTTTAGTAAAACTACAGTATTATTCCATTACACAGACATAGATTTAAGAGTTTCAGATTACATACCTGATCCAAAGCAATGTCATGAAAGACTGCAAATCTGTTGAATTCCACTCCTTTGTTTTTACCAGCACTGCTTTAGCTTTAAATATCTTTCAGTTCAAATCACAGTATCCTATTCATTAATATTTTAAACTATAATTTCACATACTTCAATTAGGCTCCTCTAAAGGTTAAAGCAGTAACTTCAGAAGCTAAACTACAGAAGAAAGCTGAGTTGCCCATAAAACTGTGAGCAAACCCACTATTAAAAAGGTCTTTTAAGGTAGTAAAAACTTTTCACTTGATTTTCAATACATCTTATCTCTCTCCCCCTCAGCACCTTGAATACATGTGTTAGATGAAACTATGTATAGCATTGAAAACTTTATATAAACCTATACATAAAATGTCCGGTTAAGAAATTATTTTATGCTACCACATAACAATACCTTGACTTATAAAAATGTAATATATACAGTACAGTGAAAACTACATCATATATATATATATGCACATTAGTCAGGGAATATGCACATTTTCAGACAAGCCAGCATGTGGCATGAGAGATGTTTAACTCTGTATTAATTTTCCAAAGCAAGCTCCTCAAAGGATCCCACTCTTTCTGTTGGGATCACAATTTAAAGGAACCTGCTTGGTCCATGCATTCTAGGCAGAATGGTGCTACAAATGCCAACAGGTAAAGCACATTCAAAACCTAAAATCAAAAAAATTCACCTAAAATTTCTAAGTAATATCATTATGCTAAAGTACTTGAATGGAAACTCATTTGCTGTAAGTACGACACTGCAGGTTTGCTCAACATTTTTGAACATAAAGTCACTTACCTTCTTTGCATTTTGTCCTAGTTGTGTTGCTTTGTACAAGTTTAAGTCACTAAGTCCCTCTACGTTTACAGCTTTCAAGTGCTTACAGATAACTAGCATTGCTAAAAAATGTGAAGTTCAAAGACACAAGTAATTAAAAAATTAGGACTTCACTGAAATTAACAAAGTGATCTTCTAAACAAGACCATATTGTGCTGTGCCTGATAAACTGTGTACCCAGATTGTTTGGAAAACTGAAAATAATGTTCTGATTACTGGGATTCATCAACATCAGTGATAATTTCTGCTCTTGTAACCAGATTTCAATGGATACTCAAATAAATGCCTTTGTTAAAAACAGAAGAATCTTCCAATTCTGAAAGACATACTGTTGTAAACAAATCAATCATATCTCCTTTCACTGCTGCAGATACAAGGTGAAAGAACACAGACCTGTCTTCTTACTTGCAAACTTACACAAAAAGACATGATACAGCCCCAGGGAAGGACTGAACTACTTTCCCCTCATCATTAACAACAGCAAGGAACTAGGAATAACAACAAGTTTTTCTTCTGAAAAAAACCCATACAATTTCTTCCTCTTGTTCTTAAAGTCAGCTGTAAGAATTTATATGATAAACTGGCATTTTCTTCCAAAATATTGACTAGTATGTAATTTTCCTGGGCAACACAAGAGGGCATCCCAGATAGGTGAAGAGCTGCTGGATTCAGATAAGCTTGATTTAGAGCCTCTTCTCAAGTGCTAAATTTTTTCTGTGAAAAAAATGGTTTTTAACCCAAAATATGTATTGATATTTTGCACTAACTTTGGCGCCCATTCCTGTTTTGAACACAAACTTCTCCCACATGAAAAATACAAAAATTAAGAAATAATCATTTTCTCTTGGTTTATTCTGGGGGTGGGGGGAAGGGGATGGTTTTTTGGGATTCTTTTTTGGTGTGGTGTTTCTTTCTGCCTCTCCACCTGCATTGTTTGAATACTTACAGGAGGTTTATGAGAAAGATGAGGAGGGACTTTTTATCAGGGTCCAGCAGCACAAGGGGTAATGATTTTAAACTGTGAGAAGGTAGATTGAGACTAGTTGTAAGGAAGGCATTTTTTCAATGAGGCTGGTGAAACACAGGAATAGGTCACCCAGAGAGATGCCTCATCCCTGGAAACATTCACAGTCAGGTTGGATGGGGTTCTGACCAACCTGCTCCAGTTGAAGATGCCCCTGCCCATGGCAGGGAGGTTGGTTTAGACCACATTGAAAGGTCTCTTCTAACTCCAACTATTTTATGATTCTATGATTTTCTTACAATAAAAGTGCCTGAACTGCTGTTGCTATACTTGTTGCCAAGTATTTTCCTAAACTGAAAAAAATAAAGGATATTAGTAGAAATACTAATAATATGAGAAGCTTACTAGTTAGGAAAACACACCAACTCCAAATGCTCTTAATAATTTCAGTGTATATTTGAAGTAAGTATATATTTGGGCAAATAAAACACGTGTATTTTTAGCTATTTTATAATTTTAAAAAATCTACTATTCCACTCCTGGTTACAATTTAAGTAAAATATCTTCATGTATACTACCATATGTACATGTTGCTACATTTTGTTTAAAATAGGTAAAATGAAAAGAAATTTGAAAAATTAGAGCTAAAAATCTGACACATAGAAGGTGAAGGCATTACATAGTGACAAATACTTTTCAGTCACAGCTTCTATATAATGCCTCCAGCTAAACTTACTTCATTTTTCAAGTACTACATAAAAATACACTAAATAATTTTATTAACTAAAATTGAATAAAATTGACTAAATTCTTTTCCAGTATGCCTTGAGATGATCTCTGAACATAAACGGAAAGAAACATTAAAAAGCATCAAATAAAATTAACCTTAAATATACAATAGCATATTGAAGAATAGTATCACTAATAACAAAATTATTCCACACATGATTAGTTATAATCACTACTATAATACAAAACCACAAACCCTACTTTCTTGTTTACATAGCAGTAATGCAGTTCTCTTCCTCTTTAGTTAAATATGACAATGAATCAACAACTTTAACTGCATACAAAACAAAAAGATAATTTTCTGATCTGTTCAATTAAATAAATTTCAACTATTAAGGCCTCTATACTTTACTCGACATGGATGACACTACGAAAAAAAAAGTGAAACCGTTACTGCTTTCTAAAACAAGATGACTTGAAAGTTATTTAAAGTGTTTCTGTCACTTCACATTTTAAACTCAACTTACAAACTTAACTTAGTAACCACTAGCTTGCTAAGCTTTAAGGTAGTTTCAGAAATACTAAGGTCATTCAGAAATATTATCTCTTATCCTACTAATGCTTAGTCTCCTGAGCACCTTTTAATGGCTGTAAAAAAAAAATAAATTGGAATTCCAAATGGATTTCATCAATCAAAACAGGGGTTTTTTTATGTTTGATAATCCTTTCAAAATAATTCGAACTTTAAACACTCTTTTCAAACAGATCTTACTCAAGTGTCCACAAATTCCGCTCTCTCTTATTTTTTCAGTGTTGTGTGTACATACAAAACCACTACATTCAGCTACATTGCCAGTGCATTTACTCGGCTTACAATCCTATAATCCCTTGCTTCATGCACAGAAATATTAAATCAAAAAACAAACATGCAAAATACCTAATGTTGCATCTGTTTTATGATGCTGATTCCTTCATCTGACTGAAACTTCATCTTGTAACAGATGCATTCTTGCCTCCAATGATTTGTCTTATTGACTTGTTTAACCTTGCTTGTTAACCTTTTGCCACATTTTTAAACCTTTTTAATTGTATGTTTCTTCTTTTTCCTTAAGTATGTTTCACTGACTACTACGTGGGTTCAATTTTTCTTACTGTACATTTTCTGTTCTTTTCAATAACTTGGTTTGTTTTACTTTGTTTCCTGAAGTTGTGCACACTAACAGCCGTTTGGGTGTTTTGCAGCTAATTTTGGGATTTTTGTCCTTCAATTTTTATTTTAATTTGCCACACATAGTAACCTCTTCTACTGACAGGTGCTCATATTAAAAGTTTTTTCACTCAGCACTACAACATTGGTTAAATCTCCTACATGCTCCATAATCAGTTCTCTTGCATATCACTGACAGTCTATATACCTCACTTTACTTACATCTCAGTGTGATGTTCTATCCCATGACTGCTGTAGTTCAAGAGCATATTTCCTGCTCTCCTACCTCCTTCAGTATGTTCCATGCAATCAGTGACCATAACAATTTTTCTATAAAATGAAATATCTGTTTCTTCTGGCTCCCACTTTAAAATATAATACCCTCAGTGTAAAGAATAAAAATTAACTTCAAATTCAAATCATTAAAAAAAACTTTGCGTCACATTAAAAAACCCAACTAATGTCAAAATTTTGCTTAGAGATCTTCCTAAATAGATCAAATTTAAAGAAAAACAAGGTACCTTTTTTCCCCCTTGTATTTCTTACTGCAACAGAGATTCAATGAAAGCTAGCACACATATAATCTAAAAGCCTCACTTAAAAAATGACATAACAAGAGTTCAATTAAAAGACTATTGGAAATGTTCACTCAGTACTACTAGGTTTAGAAACAGCAATCTATACAGCAATCTAAAATGTCTCGGATTTCATAGAGGCAATTATAAAATAAATATATAATAAACGTAAAATGTTTCTAAAATATAAAATAAGCACATAATAAAGATAAATAAATACATGATTCTGAAGTGCAGCTCCTTTAAACGTCTTTCATTCTTTTCTGCCCTTATTTTCATTGTTCCCTCGATTTCACTGTTCATGAAAACTTTTTAAAACAACCCTAGCATTCAAAAAGTTTTGCTATTCTAAATTCACTATGAGTAAGATGTATTTATGACATAAAACTTAGATTTATAAAACTCCACTTCTAATTTAAAAATAGATCATCCTCTCCTGCCCTGAAGTCACATACAAGTAGTATACAGTGCAATTCTTGTTCATAAACTACAACTTTCTATGCTTACACAAAACTGCTCTATATCAAGGTTAAAGATAACTTCCCCTTCAAAGGCAGATGAAAACAAATTGAAACTCTTGAAACAGCTTTATACTCATGAGAGGTAAAGTGCTTCTTCTGTAAATATAAAGTTTAAACCAGAAAAAAAGTTACATTCAGAACTCTAAATAAATAAGTAAACGTACTCATTATAAATGTACTTCTTGAAACTTGTTTCCAAAACATTACCACAATATCATGATCGCAATATCTGAATTTTTACTTTTAGTAAATGGAATATTTTAATTTTAAATTTAGAAGGAAAAAGTCACTTCCAGTCATATATGAGAACAGAAAGCATGCACTAAGAATTACAAACTCCCTCTCTTCCTTAGAAACTATAGTTTCTGATTAAAAATCTATATCCATTCTTACTAATACTACCTAAGTTTTTAAATTAAAAATGTTACTTACCAGATCTATCTTTGTTGTATTAACAGTCTGAGATAACCATACAACAAAAAACCTACACTACCTATTTATTAGCCATTGATCTAGATTAAGACTTCGATGCAATTCTAAAACATCAGCAGCAGGGGGAAAAAAAAATGGTACAAATTTCTTTCTCACCTTACTGAACAATACACATTTTTAATGCCTCTTTTTTTTTTTTTTTTTTTTTGACACAACCAAATGTCAGCTTGGACTTATTCCATGTTGCACTACAGGTATGTTGAGACATTTTTG
This sequence comes from Callaeas wilsoni, assembly GCA_013398955.1. Taxonomy (NCBI): domain Eukaryota; kingdom Metazoa; phylum Chordata; class Aves; order Passeriformes; family Callaeidae; genus Callaeas; species Callaeas wilsoni. The sequence continues at coordinate 20,469 of VWPU01012080.1, read as the reverse complement.
GAGCACCCAAAGACACTGCACTAGTCATTTACTTCCTTGTTTCTCTTTAAGACAGGAAATCCATACATCTCTAACACAGATGCCATAGCTATCCAAGAAAGAAAAATGCTTTCAAACTCATGGTCTGGATATTACATTTCCTGGTACCCTCGAGTTTAATAAAAGACAAATGAAGTTTCAAAAATAATACTTATATCTGACAATATCCATTATTAGAAACATTAAATAAACAAAACAAGGTATTCTGAATATAAACAGAAGGTACTAGGCGTGGCAGGGTGTGTAGGCTGTTTGTTGTTTTCTGACTTTTTGTTCTAAACAATGAAAAACAAATGCAGTCTGCTGCATCTCTTGCTGACAGCATACCAAAACACAAGCACACACAATGTGGAAGCCAGGTAGCTAAACGGAACCACGAACAGCAGACAGAGGGACTCCATGCCCATAAACACTCTACTGCTTTTAGCCCAGAAAATCCAGTCACATGACCCAAAACAAAACAGAAAGACTAGCAAAAGATAACTAAGGTAAAATTAGGGGTGGAATGTTACTGTGAAATATCAACATTTATAAAGATTTTTGAAGACTTCAATGAGCATCTTTTATGAATGGATAATTGGAAATAAGCACATTGAGTAAAGTATACTGTCAAGAACCCAAGCTATATCCCTATTCTTCTAACAGTCTTGAGATTTGGAATAGACAAATTAAATTTTTTTCACATCTGATTTAAATATACAATGCAGAAATGATACTTGTGATTTTCTGGAGAGTACCACAAAGAAAAATGCAAAAAATATTTGCAAGACACTGATAGTGTTGCATGTTTTCTCAATCCCTTGTTTTTCTGCTAACACAAAAAATAATCTATAATTGTTACGGCATCTTATCCGAAACACAGCAAATTACAAATATGCAGAGCAAAACTCCTAGCTTTCTAAATTCAGACTGCTTGAATTCTACCAAAAAAAGACATTTACTCCAGAAACATTTTTCTCCAAATCCAAATGTGCATCTGATGCAAGACAGAATAAAAAATTATAGCAATCCAAGAATGAAAAAATTTTTCTTGGTGACATCCAAATTTAAATAATTTAAAACAATTTCTAAGCTTTATATTTTCACTATACTGTTTCATTTCTTCTCTACAGAACAAAAATCTTGTATTTGCAGTTCTATTGATTGTCCTACTGAATGCTGAGCAGCTGCTCCTCCTTGAGAAACAGAGGAGAACAAAGAAAACTGGGGGAGATAAACACTGTATAGTCCTATGTGAAGACCTCAGTTCTTCACATATTTTTCAAAATAGTACAGAAATAATAAATAATATCAGATATTTAAGCTCAACTTCATAATGATAGTAACATCTCCAAGGAAAACTAGAAAAATTAAGCACTGAGAAAAGATTGAATTCATTAGTCTGACTGAGATTCTAAATTTAACTGAAGACATTTAATCTTTTTTTTCCTGGGATAACTCAAAATCTAATGATTCTATTCTTCAGAAGGAGGAAAATTTGAATTACCAAAAAGGTCAAAATGATATTTCTTCTTTTTAAAAGGTAGTATCTATAGGATTCAAACTTCACAGAAAAGTGACTTTCACAAGTCCACCAATAATGAACTGGCTTGGTGACTTTCACAAGTCCAACAATAATGAACTGGCTTGCTGAGAATTAAAGACATTTGTTTCAGTCACAAAATTAGTCTTGATTTTTATTTTTTATGCAATTTTTAATTACCTTAGTCACAAAATGAGGAAGAAGTGATAGGACAATGCTAAAAGGCAGAACATTAGGTGCAATTCTGAACATGTTGGCTCCTACAGGTACGCTACCACAAACTCACAAATAAAAGGCTACAACTGCATTTGCAGGTAGGCTGGTGGCAAAGGGTGCTCAGGGAGGGTGGAAAAAAAAAACAACAATTGATTGAGTACCAACATAAGAAAAGAGAAGACTTGGTCTACCTTGATCTAACATGCTAGACCATATCTCAAGCAAAGCCTACCTTCTGCTCCTCAAAAATCCACTGAATATTTTCTGCAGTTAAGTCCAACATCAGCATAGTGCATCCTGTAAGTATCCTATATTCAGCAACTGTACATTCTGAAATTTTACAGAGATGTGGTGCACTGACTTTGGCTGCTACCAGGTGTCTATAAAGCCACTCTCTCATTTCCTCCTCCTCAATAGGACAGGGAGAGAAAATAAGGTGGAAAAGCTTGTGGGTAAAGATAAAGACAGCTGAGGAACAATCAAAAGGTCCCCATGAACGCAAAGAAAAAAGAGGCGCTCTTTCAGTAACTCTCATAATCAGGCAACAACTAGAAATATTTTAGAGCCACAGTATGCACAGAAGTTGCTTGGGAAGACGAACTCTGTAACTATGGATCTCACTGCAGTCTCCCTCTTACCCTGATCTTTATTGCTGAGAATGTGGTATGGAAAAATCCTTTTGGTCAGTTTTGCCACCAGTCCCAACTCTGTCCTTTCCCAACCTCTAACCCACACTCAGCTTACAGATCTCTGGGAAGGGCGGGGTTGGACATAAAGCATTGACCCTGCACAAGCACTTCTCCAACAGCAGCCAGAATACTAGTGCGTCACCAAAACTGTTCAGCCATAAATGCAAAGCTCAGTCCAGTACTGGCTGCAATGAAGACTTACCTTGGAGGCATGTACCTAATGTTCCCTGGGTGTCAGTACTGGGTCCAGTCTTACTTACTCATCAATAACGTGGATGAAGGGACACAGCACACCCCCAGCAAGCCTGCTGATGACACAAAGCTGGGAGGAGTGGCTGATACCCCGGAGAGCTGTGCTGCCATTCAGTGAAACACGGCTGCAGAGCTGGGCAGAGAGGAACCGACTGAGTTTCAGCTAAGGCAGGCGCAAGCTCCTGCACCAATGGAGGAACAACTCCATGCACCAGTACAGGTGAGGGGCTGACCTGCTGGAAAGCAGCTCTGAGGAGAAAGACTTGGGGGTCCTAGTGGACAAGCTGACCATGAGTGCCCTGGGGGCCAAGAAGGGATCCTGGGGTGCTTTAGGAAGAGCACTACCAGCAGCACAAGGGAGGGGATCCTGCCCATCTATTTAGCCCTGGTGCGGCACATCTGGAGTGCCATGTCCATTTCTGGGCTCTCCAGTTCAAGAAAGACAAGGAGCTACTGGAGAAGGTCCAGCAGAGGCTACAAAGACAATGAAGGGACTGGCAGAAAGCATATCTTAACAGCAGGTATCAAGAGGATGAGGCCAGACTCCTCACTTGTGCTCTGGACAGGATCAACGGGCAACAGGCACAAAAGTGAAACACAGCAAGTTCAACATGAACAGGAGCAAAATATTCTTTACTTTGAGGGTGGCAGAGCATTGAAACAGGCTGCCTAGAGAGGTTGTGGAGTCTCCTTCTCTGGAGATACTGAAAACCCACCTGGATAAGATCCTGCGCAACCTGTTCTAGGTGAACCTGCTTTAGGAAGCGGATTGGACTAGTTTTTTCCAGAGGTCCCTTCCAATCCCAACCTTTCTGTGATTCTGTATGAAAATGCCTACTGACATTTCAGTTTCCATGCTTTTCTTTAGACCTTAAAATTTAACTCATGTTTCTACTACAATCTGAAACTATTTAGCATTCCTAAGACATGAAATGTTACGTAGCATTGATGACTCCTACAAAAAGCATTACTGCAATGTTTTTTCTAGTCCTGAAATAAAAATTTAGATCCTCCATATCTATTACTCTTTTATTACCGTTTAAACTTTTGCAGTATTTGTAATGATAAATTTCAGGGGTTTTCCTGATATTTATCTGCTTAGCAGAGGTTAAGGCAATAAATGGTACAATTGATCTGGAACCTTTGACAGCTTGTCACTCAACTGTCACAGTTTTCTGATTTGTGCCAAAATTTGTTTGCTCGAACTTTGACAGATGACGAGAGTGTTTGAAGAGTTATGTCTATGGCAAAATGAAGCTCTAATAGGGAAAATACATGCTTTTGAATCATTACAGCAAATATCTGTAAGTGTGCTAATACTGAACATTATACCTGTTGCCACAAGTAACTCAAAGCACACAGTTCAGTAACACTTGTCACACATTTTTATCTCATCACATATAATCATGAACTTAGCATCATCATATCTTCAACTATAGCTCTTGGCAAAGAAATATCCTGCATTTCTGGAAGACCCTATCAAAATCTGAGGTTTTGTCCTGGACTGAGTCATTCTCTCACATTCTTATGCACATGAATCTAAGAGCAATTTTCTAAGACATGGCTTTGGAACCATAAACATCAAATAAATTTAAGCTGATGTGGAACTTCAAAGCCAAAAACAGCTGGGGAGAACAACTCAAGAACTGTAATTAAGGTACCCATGTATGCATTCTCTGAGGTTGACTCCCTCTCTGACATTTCTAAAGAGAAAACAGTTCTTTCTTAGTATAGTTCTGCTTATAAAACTTAATGTTGAAAGCGATTTTACAAATGGAAAAAAAAAAACTGAAATAGTGACACCTCATTTCTAGGACATGTATTTCTGCCTCTAGAAAATTAAGGGCTTTTTTCCTCAAGAATCAGAACTGGAAGATTATAAAGTAACACATACCAAATCATTTGTTTCTAGATATTCTGAGACAAACAAGTATTTCAAATTTTTGAGTTACGTAGCAAATAGGATTTATCTCAATTATTTATCTGATAATCTATCGTTTGATGAAATCACAATCTCAAGTGAAGACAAGAAGATAAGGAAATTCAATCCACTGTCTTACACTATTATTTTCCTAAAAAAACCCCAAACTCATATACCTTTGTCACAAAATAACATAATTTGTCATTCTGGTAGTAAATTATTTCACTGCTTTAAAATGTCTAGTAAACATTTAGTCAAAACCTGCTACAAGAGTGAACCAAGATTTAATCTATTTCCCCTTAAACCGAAACAGAAATAAAATAGTTCTTTTTCTTTACAACAGCAACCATCACCTCTTTGCAAAGCATTCAATCCCACAAAATGCTCCTGGCATGAATATGAAATAAAAACTGAATGAAACCCTTGATTCCTTCCTGGACCTATTTATGAACCACAGAATCCCAGAGTATTAACAATACACAACTGCTGGTTCTTGATGCTTTTACGATGGTAACATTTCCTTATTTTACTGAAGATCATCTGAAAAAAAGATTTCTTTTGAATATTAATAAGCTGGGACACATTTACCTTTCTCAGTTTTTCATTATCCTCCCTTTAGAATACTAAATCATTAAAATCACAAAGAGAAAAAAACACCACTCATTAAGACAGAATAGGTTGGAAAATTTAAAATCTTTATCCCCATCCTTCAGCAGCAGACTTTTAATCCTTTGTTTTCCAAATTGCTAGGTAAGTGAAGCTGAAAATTTTCTCCTGATTGCTCCCAGTCTGGTCATCCTGACTGCTGGATCCTTGAGACTTAACCCTCTTCCAACATCCTCCTTAGTTCAACAGTAATATTTTTAAATTAGTCGGTCACTATTTGTGAAGCATAAACAACTGTGAGTGAACAGGAGAGGAAAAGGTTCTGCCTTCAGAAAAGCACATAAACAGGACAGCAAATAGTAAAGCACTGCCATTGGTCACAATTTGAAAAATAAGTGAAAGAAAATATTGTCTAAATTCCCACTAATACAAGCAACACGTGTAAAATGAAAATTAATTAATAAAATGAAGTTCCAAAATAAAAAATGGAAAATATTACCTTTTCATTTAAATACTGTATCATAGTCAACAAGGCTAAGAAAGGTTACATGCACAGCGTTAAATCAGATTTTCCTGATTTTTGACCAGTCAACTTTGTCACCAAAAAAAGGATTATAAACACATCACACATTCGAAGTATGCCATCATTTCAAGCACTACTGCAATGGTGTCAAGAATCCTACCTTGTTACTGCCAACTCTATGTAGAGCAAGTACGTTGTAGACCAGTAAAATAACGAGTATCACCTACTACTCTTACCTCACACAAGAATAACAGCTTGGTTTATCAGGTGCACAGATTCCCTACACTATTTTGAAGGCCTTCATAGCCATGCCTGCCTGATTTTTCTGAGAGTATGATAAAGTGAAATGTGAAAGGATTCTTCATTCATGCTGCCAGATAATCACTGACAGATAGCTAAAGTTTTCTCTCTTGATATTATACATAATTACACGGTCATTTTTGAAGCACAGATTAAAAACTTAAAGGCATATGATATTTTAAAAAGCAAAGCTTGTTAAAGAATTTTTTCCGATCTGCTCCATGTTTATACTGTGGTAGACTGGTAAGTTTTACACTTTATTTCAACTCGGCTTTAAATACTTGCTTGCTATATCCAGCATGTTTAATTAAAAACATGTGCGCAGCTTAATGCAAATTTTACCATGACAGCTTCTGCCATAGAGCAGAAGCCACACACATGGTAATTATTTGCAATACACACAGAAATTACACAAATTTTATTTTAAACAAAACAACAAAAAAGATACATTGACACAGAAAATTTTTAGAAACATCATTAGAAATGCTCTGTAGGAAATATTTCTTAATTCTAAGATTTTTCACTGTGAATGTTTATTTAACACAGTATTTTCTTTTCTCTTTCACCCTCCAAATCTTACTGAAAATGGCAGCTAACCATTTGAACCATAAGCTGTCAGCCTTCACTCTTGCTTGGCAACCATGAGTTTAAGGCCACCAGAATTTTAGCACTAGAGCATAAATGTATTAATGAACTTCCTGCAGATGACTTAGAAGAACAAACATATTATTTCAATCATACAACCAATGTTTTGGTAGGCACTGTTCCAAGTCCCTGACATGATTCTGTTGCAGTTACAGTTAGTTCTGTGCTTAGAAGAATGGGCATCATGTATGCCATCCCCTGGCTGTGAAAGACATAAGCAGAGGTAAATGAATCCCTGGAATAGAAATGTGTTTCTAATATTCTTAAAAGATCACATTAATTACAGATATTCTCTACCAAAGTGTTGGAATACTACACTTTGAGAAGACAAAAGAAGATTTAATACTTGTGGGCCTGAGAATCTGAGACATCAGAAAATGTCTGGGTTTCTTTTCACTGTTTAATATTGATACACTTCAAGAGGATTAACTACTACATATTTATAGCATACTTTAGAAATGCAGAGAATTATCTAAGAGCTAGGTATTATAATTCAAAGCATTCTGGTCAATAAGCTGAAGACAAGATATTGTCCTTTTCAAGAAAAAATTAAATGCATTAAAAAGAGGATTTTCAAAACTGGACTTCGGTTTCTGGAAGAAAGATCTTAAATTTTTTTTCATTCCTAGAAAAATTTGTTTTCTATGTTTCTATTACATAAAACAGCATTTTTCAAGAGACACACTTTGTAGACTTTGGCCTAATCAGAATAAGCTAGACTTGATAAAAATAAATTTTTTTCACTACCTGTCAAAGTGTATCAGGGGAACAATATCAAATAAATCTCAGTTGACCAAAGCTACTGAGAGTTACTCACAAAATGACACTTTTATCTGTTTTATTTTTACACAAAATAAAAGAGTAATGAACAATGTAAGAGTTTCCTTTAAAATCAGACTATCAACCATTAGCATAGATTAAGAATTCCTATATCTATCCCACCAGCATAAAAATAATTGCCTCCCATTACAGTTTTATAATCACAAACACTCCCCATCCAGAGAACTGAGTTTAACAATTTCCTCAAACTGTAGCAGAAGCACCTACTCACATAATTTGCCTTTGACTTTTCCTTTGTCAGATACTTGAAAATACAATAAAATAATTAAATACATTCTAATTTTCAATTCCAGCAAGCAGCTATTAAGGCTTCTGTTTTTTCACATTTAAAAACTATTATATATTTAAGAGCACCTGACTCCCCTGTCATTTCTTCTCATGTCAATGTCCTTACAAAACAGACTGCCAGCCACAAATACCACAAATTTTCCAGCACTCATCCTTTGTAATGTTCAGATGGTTTGCTTAAGATACCTTCACTCTTTCCTATATTTCAAAAGAAAAACATTGAAGGAAAGAGTGGCTCAGCAAGTAAAATAACTGAAGGAGGTGGGGAGGAGTGGACGGAGCGGGAGAGAGTAGGAGGGGGTGCCTAATAGTATTGTTACCTTCATTAATAGCATGATCTGTCCATAGATAAACTACCACGGCCCACATCTCAAAAACTTCTGAAGACTTTCCTAAAAGGCTTCCTTATTAAAGAATAATACCGCTCACTTCATTGCAAATTATACTTGTTACATAAGCACTTCTATGGTTTTGCGGGGGTTTTTGTTGTCTGTTTCTTGAATTTGCCATTACTACAAAAGATTATTCTTCCTCTTCTGGCACCTGCACATATACAAAGATAGCACAGAGAATTAACCATTTCCTCTGTCAGAAGTGTCATTCCTCCTACCATAAAGTCATACAGTAAATTAGCAACATAATAAATTTAAGTGTAAGAAACCAGCTACTGCCCCCACAAAAAGATTTGTTTACTGAAAACAATAAAATCAACTACCAGTCTTGAAGGGAGAGCTTTCAGAGCTCCTCATCTATTTAGTTGTTTCATGCTCTTTACAATCATATTTTTTTAGCAAACAAATTCTCCCATATAGGCCAGTATCTCTGAACATTCTACAAAATGTTTACATTCTCCCATCTTAGTGACCCATGGAAAACATCAATATCCTTTGCCTACTAGCCTTAAAATTACACAAGAAATTTCACATCCATTTGTCTCTATTTTAAACAGCCCTCCCCAAACTGCCAGATGAACCATTTGGACACAATTCCGTGACTACAATACACCACAGAACATGAACTGGCAAACACATTCTTAGAACCTTCAAGTACATTTTCAATCTATTTATCCCTACTGATTTCTTTAAATATTTCTTAATATAACTAGTTATATTTAAGTAAAGATTAATATTTGAAAGCATATAAAATTCTTAGCCTAGTTTCTTATGCTTGCTAATAATTATTTAATCACCGATATGTAAAGTTCTTATCCCTTCACATAAAGTCTGGAAGAAATAAAAATCATGCTTTTGATTTTCAAAATTATTTCCTATTTTTGGAACATAACTCAATTTATCAAGCACTACTGCCCCACTGTAATTTATCTATCTTCATCAGTGAGACAAAGTACTGCTACACAACAGATGAATGGATATTCCAAGTATTTGCCTCACCAGAATGAGTAACAGGCTGGGCTAGCAAAAGCACAACAGCAAAGATGGTACCCAGGCACTGGAGCAGGTTGCCTGGAATGGATGTGGAATTTCCACCCCGGCAGATACTCAAAACTTACCTGAAGAAGAACTGAAAAACCTGCCTTGACCAGGAGGCTGGACTAGATAATTTTTGGAGGTCAAAGGACTGGGTAACTTCTGGAGGTCTACTCCAATCTATATGATTCTATGACAATTCTAGGACTTGCATGAGCAGGTTCTTTTCCCTCAGTGTTACTTATTGACAAACACTTTGGCATATTGTTTTAACATCTATTCTGACTCTAAGCTAAATGAATATAATCTCAAGGCTAAAACAGGGACGATTTACACAATATCTTCCATGAGGCTTAAGTCTCAGTTTCAAAGGAGACTTGAGAATACTCCTGCTCTTCAAAGAGTTTATGAGGTAGCTCCTAGCTAATCTTGTGTCAACAGGGGAATCAATGCACAAAGGAGTTAGATGATTTACACAAGACTTCAAGAAAAGGTTGTTTAATTTGGAAAAATTCAGTGTTACAGTATCTAGAAACGCTTATCACAGAGAAAGAACAGACCCTTCATCTGCCTTGACATTTTACAAGATTTTAGCCAGGTTTTTCTGGCAATGTGGAAAAAAAAAAATTACTTAAACTTCCAAGTCAAATATATTTACTGACCACTTCTCTTCAGTACTAAACTTGTCTTAGGGACATGACTGCCTGATACAAATTGCAAAATACTATTTTGATCTGTCAGGTAATATTTGAAAATTTAAATGATGCTTAAGATACTTTTATGTCTTTCAAATGATACATACATAAAGGCAGCAAGAAAATGCAAAAAAAATAAAATTAAACTAACTCTTAGCATACGAGCTGGTGTGCAACAACAAGCATTCTTAATTAATGAGCACGAAAAGCTAAAATTATCTCTATTTTTCCAACAAAGTGCTCATTTTCTTTTTATCAAGAGCCACATGTATTCACAAATCAAGGGAACAGAATAAGCTCATTCCAAGGTCAACATGATGCATGCTTAAATTTTGTTAGTTGTAAATATAATATTACTATCAAAAGCTGACAAAGTCATACATCATTATGTACACTCTGACAAGTTCCCTGATATCAATTCAGAACGACAGATAGATTAATCACATTCTAGTTTGACAAATTGCATTGAAAAATGTAACTCGTAAGTACAAAATTCAAGAGCTCAGCCATCTACATCAGATAATGAAGATTCAAAGACTTCTTTTCATCAGTGTCATTTCATTAGTCCCTCTTCAAAAACGAGCCTTTTTCTTGTGATGAGGTGCTTTTTTTAGTGTACTTTTTTCTTTTTCTCCAGATTTATTATTATCCATATACTGAGATAAAAACAGTGAACAGTAAGGTGGCAATATGTTTTGTTTTATTTGAGATATAAACAGAGCGAATGAAGCTACTCTCTTACAGCACTACATGGATCATGCCGTGTAACACTGCTCCTGAACAAAATTTTAAAAAAGGACTTGCTCAAACAGAATACCCAATATTCAAAAACAGGCTATGAAATAATCATGTAAGGACATATTTTATTTTGTACAGCCTGACCTGTAGTATTAATTAGTTCATTTTAACTACATTGAGTCACTCTTATCTAAACAAAAGTAAACATATTTTAAATAACCTTCACAAAATAGGGAACTGAAAGGGAGATGCCACCTACACTACAGAACAAAAAAGAAAGGAAGACCTAAAAAAAAAGATACTTGAATATTCACAGCAGCGAGACAGTCTATTCGATCACAGGAAAAAACAATTTCATATTATATATACAAGAAAGACTGTAAATAACAGTCTTCCATTGCTAATGATCCCAAGATATATGAAATCACCCAAGGTATTATGACACCATTTCTCTCATTAAGACACCTTAACCATTCTTCTCAACAATTATCTTGCTAACTAATCATACTAAACGTTTTGCAGCTATAAAAATTTTACATTATATACCTTAGCAGAAAAAGCTGACTTCTAAAGCAAACCTATCAAGTTTCAAAACCTCAAACTGTTTGCTTATTACCCACTCTTCAAGATTATTTTTGTAACTTAGGGGATAGAGAATATTCTGATATTCTTTCCATTGGTACCTGACATTATATATATTAATTTTTAATGCTTCATAAATACTACTGTATAAATTTATATATTACTAAAGAATCAACTTTACACTAGTAAACTGTGTGACAACAATGTATCCTGACAGTCAGCAGAAAACTACCTCTAAAATTCCAGAGCACAACAATGACAGTATTTTACAGAGTCACAGCATTGGGATAACAGGCTAACTACTATTACTTTAATTTTAAAGGATTGCATTTATTATTTACTATTTATTATATATTAAATTTCAATTCCAAAGAACAACCCTATAACAGCTAATCAGAAACAAATGTCAGGAACAGAATCAAATTTATTAAGCTCTTCTATTACTGTTCAGAATAATTGGGAACAATTTTAAAAGGAAAATACCATTTAATATTAACCAAACAGTAGTAACACTGACTAATTAGCTACACTTCTGACTCAAAGGTTTTTCTTTATTATATAAAATATACTCTTTCCACCAATTTTAAAATATTTTCTCCGTTACACATGCAATTTACAGTGAATAAGAGAAAGTGGTATACCACTCAGAAAGAGCGTGGTATACCACGTCTTCTATTTAGAAGGAAATAGAGATGCTCATCTCAATCTTGTTTTCGATTATTAAATTGTACACACACATGACCAGATGACTCGCACTTATCCCCAAAATTTTCCTTTAAAATAGTTTATTAGAAAGTAAATGTCAAGTCCTTGCATTAATTTATGAATTCGCTGCTTCTCAGGATTTGCCACATGTACAAAGCTTACAATGAAGGCAATGCACACACCCACCTCGTGCGCATGCCTGTATTGAACTCATTGTTGATGGGGACTCAATAATGCATTCAAAATACTGCATGCAGAGGGGCTTTTCATGTCTTCAAAAAATACTGTATAAACTTAGAAATTAACTTAATCTGTGCCTGCAAATGTTAAATAGTTTCTGTTTAACAGATTTACATTAATTTCTACATTTAATTATACATCTGACTGTATAAAACAATGATTTTGTGTTATGAGAAATCACTGGCACACTCACACCTCTTATAAAACAAAAGAATCTTAAATTCAGTAGTTAAATGCACACATATAGAAAATATTGGGAAGCAGAAGAGTATTTGTACCTTTTTTTTTTAGATTTTACTGCAAGTATTGTAGATAGATTATTAATTGCACTTTTTTTAAGATAGTTAATATAATGGTATGATTTTGGTAATTTTTTATACAAACTGAAAAGCAGAACAAACACCATGCTGAACAGATATTGTTACACATACCAATATTTTGAATACCAGTCAGAGCTCACTGGTATTAAAAACATATCGATTACGACACTGTAATTTCCAGCTTTCCCACTTCACGAAACGCAGCAGTAAGTACAATAAACAAGTAGCCTATCCCTAATACTGATCTCCAGCATTGCAATTGAAAACAGAATTAAAAAAAAAAAAATAAAGTTTTTGACAGTAATCATACTGTTAGATAGGACTCACATAATCTGGAAGTTCTTTTTGCTCATGGGGAAGCTCAGTAAATGCAGTAACAATAACGTCATTAAAATAAATAAGTAAAATAAAAACGAAAAAAAAATTTGAAAAGGAAAAACTGAACATCAAGTAGCATACATTTTGTGTAGGCAAAAATGTTCATATAAAATTTATTAATTGTAAAATAACTTCTTTAAATTTTAAAAACAAGTGTCTTAATAAATTCAGCATAGAGTCCCTGCACACACACACAAAAATAGAATAGCATTTTTTTCAATGATAAATAAAAATAATTTTCTAGTTAAAGCTGAAAATGAAGAGCATCGTACCTCTAATGAAATCTTGATCCTAAAAGGCTACATGAAAGAGGCTTAATAAAAATATTAACTTTTCATATAGCTAAACACAGTCTCAAAAAGAAGTTCTAAACATAGAAAGCAAACAGGAAAAGTGGACACAGGACATTTCTCTCCATTATTTTTTTGGTATTCTGTTAATATTTTTAGCATTCAACCTCAGACTAACATTTCTGAGCTAGTAAATACAAAAAAGATAGTAACATACATTCCTTTCACAGGATTTAATTTACTTGTTCTTTACATTGTAGACATTTATGGTGTGACTTAACAACACAAAGCAAACATTTCTCACTTGAAGTGAGTTATTTACATTGATTAGACTCACCAGAACTGCAAAAGGAAAGCTGGAGCCTTGTTTGATACATCCATAATGGTTTAAGTACAGATTACAGTTACAGAAGAACAAAAATATATGGAATGCACACACAGGGCTAATGTATGTCCCAGGGAAATGCACAAGAAAAAAAATCTTAACAGCTAATGTATGTGATTATCTACTTCTATTACATTCATGTTTAATATTAAGATTTTAGAACAGTAATGAGAGTAAAAGTCCAGGGACAGGGATCAAATCATGGTAAGCGAACAACATGCCAAGTGAGATCATACTAACATGTTTAAGAAAAAGCATTGTCTGTCACAAAAACAGCACTAGGAAGAGAGGCATGACCACCAAATCATGTTTTCTTAGGTTTTCTTCATTTTTGATAAACAGCTCATTCAGATATCATGGAAATATGAAGCACCATGATAACTCAGTAATATGAAAATGAATGTACAGCAAATTATCCAAGATTGTAATGTAAGAACCTGCTCCAACCCTCTCCTGATAAATTACATCTGAGAAACAAACATGTTTTGGTCATGCTTTCACTGTTAACTTACACAAAAACTTTTCTGACAGTACAAAAGTGACCAGTACTAATTTGTAACTAAACATATTCACAAGGTGATGAACTAGTCATTTGAGAGGCAGCAGAACTTGGTACACTGGAATCACCTGGAGAGCTGCATGACTAATGTTCTATCACTATATTTTACTGTAAAGTTTCTTAATTAATTGCTAAAATTTATTAGATGGTTGAGGAAAACAAAGTATTAGATTTCTCTGAATCTGATAAGCAAATCACCTTTTAAAAATTCATCTACAAAATTTCACACGTCTCCCACCCACAATCACTTTTTTTTTGGAACAGTATTACTTGCAGCAGGATTTTTCTATCCCTTACATTACTATAACTCATGCCCAAAATAAATTTTAAAATATTGATTTCCACATTTCCAACCATCTTCATATTGCAACTTGGTGTTTTGCCCTTCTCAATCAATCCCTAAAAACTTTTAGTTAGGTTTTAGCAGCGCAAGACAAACCAGCAGATGACTGGTCATCAAACCTGGTATAGAAAAGCAGTGGATGATAACAAGCCACAGCAGTCATCTACATTAGCTATTTTCTGTTTTATTAAATCATTAAAGATTTCCAGTTGAGCTTACAAATCAGATCTGAATGACAGGTCTCAGTATTGTCAAAATATGTGCAGACTGTATTCATGCTGTATTACAGCTGAAAGCATAATGCATGGCACTTTTTATTTAATACCTTCTGCCCATTTTAGAAGTTCAGACAAATACTTATACTATAAACTCTTTCACATTTATTATAGTTTCATGCAGTAAACCTACTCCATATTGCAGCCAATATGACAGGATAGTCTTAAATATAAAAAGGACAAAGCATACCATGTTCAAAGTAGCCAGTGCAGACAGCACATGTGTAACCTGGTATTTACCGTGCCCAAACACAGAGACTTAAAATGCTTTAGCATTTCAAAATATTAAATTAAAAAAAAAATCTGTTTCTGATACTTAATAGTTAAGCTAGTTTGTAGCATCTTAAGAATCAAAGTTAATTAAATGAGATCAATACTCAAACTTGCAATATCTGGCAAATTTCTGACTTAATTTGTTAGGATTAGAACTTAATATGTTACAAAATCCAGGCAGACCAAAAAGAATTTGAGATAACAGCATCATTAACCACGAATAGGTTTTTTGTGTGAAAAACAATCGAATCGAAAAAAACAAAAGCGTTCTTTCCCTTCAGAACAGTAAACAAAGACTTAAACATAACATAAAAACAAGTAATTTAGAACACATGCTAGCACATCAAGTGCAGGATTTCTTTCAATTCATTTTCAGACCTACTACTCTCCATTTTAATTTTCCTCATCTTTTTTCATGAATAATTTTTGTGCTGTTTATTAGTATCCATTTTCAAAGTTAAGAGGATCTTTAAATTTCTGAGTATTTTGCCACCTCAAAGATATAGCTTATATAAGTACAAAAGCAGGCCAAAACAAATATTTGAAGAAACTTTTCAAAAAGGAACACTACAAGCCACCCAGCAAAATTATTACAAGAGAACCGACAACCACATGGCCTTGACATGGAGCACCATTAAATGCCTCTCAAATTTCACCATCCTGATACCTGTTATATCATTACAAAGCACACTACCACTGTAAAATTAAACACTGAGAAGCAAATGCTACTGCATTTTGTGTAGCAACAAGAAGAGTTCCTTCCCTACAAACAGAACTTCCTAGAGCTCAATATTTGCCACCATTTAATTTCTTCACCATCCCTTCCTCCCCTATGATTTCCCTTCTCTCTTTTTCTTATTCCTACCTTTTGTTTTTCCTTTTCTTCTTCCCTTCTCTTACTATGCACGTCTGTTTTGTCATCTGCTCTCATTTGTTACTTTCTTCCAGCTGGCAGCATGTGAACCCCGGGGCCGAGGTCCCATTTAGCCATGTCTGAGAATGTCAAGCAGTTCTGGCTATGAAAGCCAGCTACCACCTGGGAGGAGATGGAGGGGGGCTGTAAGTCCACCAGAAAAGCCTGCCCAATAAAAGTCAGCCTCCCAGCCTATAATTATAACCCCTCATACCCAGACACTGGGGCCTTGGAAAATGTCCAAGCTTTCCTTTTTCCCACCCCTCCCCTTCTGTTCATTCTCTGCACTCTGGCAAACAAATAAAAAACTGAAGTGGTAGTCAACACTTTGGTACACCTCAAGGGTCTTATCTTACTGCCTGAATGACACCCTCTTGCAAACAGATGCCCCTCCAACTGTGAAAGAGTACTCAAAAATGCGGAGTTGTTTTTTTCACTGAAGTAGAGAATCCTCAAGCAGGGTTACTAAGATATACTGCAGTGCAGTTTCTAAAGTCAGTTTGCAGCCCTTTTTTGCAGTTGCAAATGCCGTCCTTATGCTGGAAATACAATCGCTGGTGTAGTCGCTGTTAACAAAACACAGAGTTTAACAGCACTTTTAAATTTACTGAAATTGTTAGAACAGTCATTTTAACTGAATCCTTGAAAATGTGTACAGGCTACACATATTACTAATGTTGTCATCAAGGGAAATATACGGATAAATTCATCTCACTGTAACAGACACCATTTCATCAGTTACACACACCCTATGCAATTCATGTGAAACAGAGGTATGCTGACATTAGTCAGTACATAAACAGCTGACACATCAAAAGGGTATATTTGCAAATCAAAAGGATCTTCATCTTTATATCTGCAGTATTTGTGTTGTGCCAAACTCCAACGTTATTTTTGCCACATTTAAAATTTCACGGAATATTTAACAATAGCTTGGAATATTTAACAATAAGCTCTGCCCTCCATTATGGGACCAGACCTTGTGCAAATGTACTGCAGCAACAATAAAGAAAGCACAGTGTGCCAGCTCAGTGGTTTTATGGAGAGAAAAAATCCAACCAGCCAAAACAAACACAAACATACACACACACAAAAGCTCAAACAAAACTAAACAAAAATCATATCAAAACAAACATATCCACCAGAAAGCCCCAACACACAAAACACACTAAAATCAGTAGGATACGACACAGGTTTTGTATTGGAGCCTTTGTTAAATTATGTCCTCAAATACTCCAAAATTTTATTATTATTCATTCTGGAACTGAGCTTTACCAAACAGTGTCATAATGTCCTGTGACACAAATCTATCTTGTTTATAAAATGAACTGCATCACTGTTACAGAAATCTAACTGAAATTAAGTACCTAAAGCATCCAACACACACAGAGTTGTACTTTCAGCATTAGCTAAGCAATAGCTGGCACAGGACACACTCTGGTTTTTGCGAAAAGGACAAAACTGAAATCAGAAGCATTTGTAATTTTAAATATAAGAATGAGCCTTATGAATAAAAGCAAACCTGGTGGGCACAGCAGAATATCTCTCAAGACATCCAAAGTAACGAATCAGCCCAAATTAATACCTCAAATTACTCTCTCAAACTGTGATACATTTATCAGATAGCTCAAAAGAGTTAAAGACACTGTAGCATGAACCTACAGGGGATGCACTCCATACTCTTTTCAAAAGACTACAAAGTTAAATATCTGTCAGTATGCAAACTAATTCTGTAAGTAAAATAATATATGCTTACATTACTAATGGGTGACTCCATGCATACCAATGCAAAACACTCAAATGAAATTATAAGCAAGTTCTGAGCTATGTAGTGAACTGGTGTAGAAAAATAACCATTTTGACTTCTTTTAAGTTTCTATTGTTCCTCTACCACAGCAATGCTTTTGTAAACTAAATTATATAAACAAGCCTTATAGCAGATTATGAGACAACCATGTCTTCAAAAAAATCATGGATGTATTAATAGTAATTATGACCATTAGAGGCTCTGACTCAACTTCAAACTTCAGAATACATTAATTTCTTCAATTTAGTACATATTTCAATAGTTATTTGTCTTTTAAGTGACTTTTCTAACACATTAGATATGTAGATGCATTTTTATTTAGTGTTCTAAATCTACGTTCCCCTCCCATTTCCTCTTTCCCCAAGCTGTATCAGCTAAAACACATTTAACTTGATGTTCTCCTCTCCGATTACAGAACTGTAAATATAAGGAACCATTGATTTTGGACCTGAATGGTCATGGAAGTGTCTTTGTTCATTTGTTTATTTTCGATGAGTAGAAATATTTGACTCAGATCTTTCTAGCAATTTATTAGCTAAAAAGGCCGAGTGATTGACTTTCTTATTCTTTCTGAGGTCTATTGTTATGTGTCTATTTTATTTATGTCAGGGTTGGAAGGGACCTTTGGAAATCACCCAGTCCAACCCCCCGGCCACAGCAGGGCCACTTGAAGCAGGTGACAAAGGAAGGTGTCCAGGTGGGGTTGGAATGTCTCCAGAAAAGGAGACTCCACGCTCTCCCTTGCCAGCTGTTGCCACCAGAGCTCTGCCACCCTTGGTGTAATGAAGTTCTTCCTCATGTTGAGGTGGAACTTCTTGTGTTTTAATTTATGGCCACCGCTCCTCATCCTGTCACTAGGCACCACTGGAAACAGTCTGGCACCATCCTCCTGGCATCCACCTGGGGGATATTTTAGTCATTTTTCTGAGTTTTTCATGTACCCGAATTTCTCTGATGTTAACTTCCCAGAGATGCTCAGAGCATTTCAGTGTTCCTACTAAGATTTGTTCAGAACTTTTATTTTAACTCCACAAAAAGTTATTTAGCTTTGTAGTGGGAAAAAAATTTGCAGGGTAAACAAAGCTAGCCCAACACAGAAGGCTGCTTTATTTATAAAATCTGGGCCATTTCTGGTGTCTCTGTGTCGTTGTTGGTGTTTAGTGGCAGGTAAGCTAGAGCTAAAAAATTACAAAGTAGCTATAGTGGAGTCTATACTGATGCAAAGAAAAAATTAAAGTAACAAAAAAAACCCAAAACAAAACAACAACAACAACAACAGATAAATAGCCCATCTACAGATGGGTCTTGCATTCATTTTATTCAAATGGTTGCAAATCCAGACAGGGTATAGAAGAAATGTAGGAAGACATTTTTATTTTGGCTAGGGTTTTACTTTTTGCCAATTGGAACACTAAGCTTTCAGAAGATAAACACACCACCTGAAGCTACATGTTAAATGATAAATCTGTTAGAGAACAAAAACCATAGGCAAAACGTAATAGAGTTTTAAATTTTTAGGTCAAAGTGATTACTAGGAGGACTCAGAGGGCACTGCAGCTGAAGCTTTATTAGACTTTACTGCTCACAGGAATGTTAAAAGTGCCATTTTATTTAATAATAAAAACAACAGAAATAACAAAGGAAAGACATAGCAAATGCATAGCAAATTTATTCCCATTTATCTAGATTGCAGCATGATGAAAATGATATATGACTTTCTCTCTGAATACACAAATGTATTCTGAATTTTTTTCGTGCATTGGTAGTTATTGTTCTTCATCTCAGAGATGAAAAGGACAAACCAAGCTAAATATTTTTCTCTAAAAGATACTTGAATACTAGTTACTCATTGCAATTATTGTGTATCAGTTTGATTTTAAACCACATGGTCATTTGAAATGCAAGACTCTAAGATCAATTAATGCAAGTGTAAAGCTTGAGAAGTTGCATGAAAGCTGAGCTCAAGAAGAAGAAGAAAAGGCCTGCCATACAAGTACAGAATGAGCTCTGAACACCAGGTTGGATTCTCTCCATAGTAACAGTACAAATATTACAAAGCTGCACAGGAAATTTCAATTTTGCTTTGTCAATACTGGACTATGTAAAACTTTCCAAACTGATAATAAAGCTGCTGAGTATTTTTTAATTAGGTTTCTTTTTTATTTATTTATTTAAGCTATCAAGGAAGATGATGCACCTTTTTACTCTCTGAAATACCTGATAATATACACACAGTCTTACTTTCAGATTTAACAAAAATCACAACATATACTCATTAAGATAAAAATACCCTATTTTCTACTCTTGTTAGACTCCACCTGCAGTGCTGCATCCAACTCTGACGTCTCAGCACAGAAAGGACATGAATATGTTGGAGTGAGTCCAGAGGAGGCATGATCAGAGGGATGGAGCACCTCTCCTACAAGGGAAGGCTGAGAGAATTGGGATTGTTCAACCTGGAAAACAAAAGGCTTTGGGGTGACTTCTACCCAAAGAGTAGCCCACAAGAAAGATGCAGAGAGACTATTTATAAGAGCATGGAATGACAGGACAAGAGGGAACAGCTTCAAAAAAAAAGAGTAGGTTTTGATTAGGTATTAGGAAGAAATTCTTTAATGTGAGGGAGGTGAGGCACTGGCACATTTTGACCAGAGAAACTGCAGCTGCCCCAGGCCTGGAGGGAGGGGAGGGGAGGGGA
>VWPU01012079.1:0-32108 GCA_013398955.1 Callaeas wilsoni | reverse complement strand
CGGCACGGCACGGCACGGCAGCGCTCCCGCCGCCATCCGGGCCGGCCGCGGCCAGGGGCTGCGCTTCCACAGGGACCGGGCTGCTGCAGCGTGCCCGGCCAAGGGCAGCGAGCCTCCTGCAAGGACTGCAGAACGTGTCTGATGAGCCGCGGCTGGGGGAGCCGGGGGTCTCCAAGAGGCTCCGGGGGACATCATCACTCCCTGACAGGAGGGTGTAGTGAGGTGCGGGCCGGTCTCTTCTGCGGTGTCTGCAGGGAGAGGATCAGAGGAAACGGCCTTAAGCTGCCGCAGCGGAGATTCAGATTAGATATTAGAAAAAAGAAATTCACTGTTCAGGTGATCAGGTATTGGAGTAGGCTGCCCAAGGAGGTGATGGAGTCACCATCCCTGGAGGTGTTTAAGAGGCATCTGGATCTGGCGCTGAGTGATGTGGCTTAGAATCATGGAATTGTCAAGGTTGGAAGAGACCTTCAAGATCATCGAGTGCAGCCATCCACAGTGCTGCCACTGCAACCACTAAACCACATCACCCAGTGCCAGATCCAGAAGCCTCTTAAACACGCCTTTGGTTTAGTGCTTTAGGGATTGAATGTTTTGAATATTCTATGACCATCTGCCAAAGAGGTCGATAGAATTGGCTGCCCAATGGGAGCCATCATGGTCCCACATGGGCTGGTGCTGAGGGGAGCCCAGCACTGGTGGCCGGCTCTGAGCTGGATGGGCATGGGACAGCTCCCCAGGTACCTCACAGGCCAGGGGCCATTTGTGTCCCCACAACAAGGTTGGAACTGGATGGTCTTTAAGGTCCCCTCCAACCTAAAGCAATGTGTTATTAATGATGATGACTTGCCTTCCGATAGAGAGCTCTCAAGGAGAGATGCTGCTCTAGTTGGTTATCAATACATTTGGGAATGATCTCATTTTGCCTCTGAGTTTACGCTCTGAGAAGAGTGAAGGTAAAGAAGCGTCCACCGCCATACTAAAGGGCGGGTTTTTTGGGCCTTGTGCAGAAAACTCCCTTTGCAATCATGAACAGAAGGTTTGCCTGCCAGTGGGCCAAAAAATTATCCCATAAATGCGATGAATGCAAAAACGTAGCAGTAAGATCACGTCGTATTTCAAGAGAACAAAAAAAGGAACCTTTTAAATATTCCAAGCAGGGCTCCATTTTAGCTTGAATATTTAGACCACAGACTTGCCCTGTGCTTTGTTTCCTTTTTTTTGGTAATGTTGGTTATATTTGTGTGCAGAGAATCCTTTGTCTGTTGTTTCCTCTCAGTGTTAATCGAATGTAACAAAAGGGCAGCTAAAGGGGAAGAAACCCCTAAACCCCCTACACATTCAATGCCAAATTTCCTAGGTTTATGTTCATAATATATGGTAAGAACACCTTGGCACTTAGCAATCTCCATGTCCTTTATACACATGCTGAAATTAAATTTCACCATTCCACTGAGAGACATTCAGATGTTATCCTCATTTTACAGATGAGAAGACTGAGTCATTGAAATCAAAGTCTCTGGTTATGCCATGAACGAAGCAGCACAGTGAAAAAGCCCTGCCCACGTTTTCTTGATTCCTTGCTCTGTATCCATGTATTTTTCCATCTTCCTTTAATCAGCAACTATCAGAAAATATCACCAAAATTGTTTGTATTGATTCTCAACAGCATAAAGTACAATAGGTGTGGTTTGAAAAAATGGTCAAACCACCTGATAGAATGTAATTTTTATGTTTTGCAAGCCCCAAAAGTAATGTGTAGTTATGGGGCTGTACTTTCCATATCTGTAATAATAAAGTGTTCATTAATGTTTTGAGGTGCCTCTGAATTTTTATTAGGTTACAGTTATTTTCCTTAACTTTCCCATTTCTTTAACACACTGTGCAATAAAAGGGGTCAGAGTCTATTTATACATTCTTGTTCCTCTGAGAAAGACGAGACAACTGGCATGGGAGCAATCACACTGAAGGGGATGCTTGCAAGCAGAATGGACAACTAAAATTCATTTTCAAATGAGATGGCATTTTCTTTCCATTTCAACAGACATATATGAGTGGTCTCACTGCTTGCAATTTGAGACACCTGATATTCTGCATGTGCAAAGCTTCAGAGGAGAAGGCATGAATTACAGGAAGGGAAATAAACCAAGTGTTGCACACTCAGGATGTTTGTGGTGGTGCAGTGGAGGCTGTAAAGCTAAAAAGGCCAAGCACATACAAATTCATGAGAGATAAAAGGACTCTTGAGGTAGAAGTGGGGCATTGTCCCTCCCTGCTCTCCATCTATCTACATAGTGCTTGATAAGCACATCTTTAATCTTTAGGCACACAGGAACTGAGCTGAGAAAATCTGCCCCAATGTGGAAAATGTGTTATCTTTTTCTCTGATGAGCAGTTTAGGAGTGTTCGAGCTAACATTGCAGTGATTGCAAATGTAACATCCATCTTACTTCCTTTTAGACCTTGTTTCTCAGATTTTCAGTTCAGTCATGCAATTACTGCTTATGCATTTTTGGTGGAACTTCATTAAAATTTTGACCTCACGTGGCTTCAGCAGCACTTGGAATTGCCTTTCAGTTTTGCAGAATTTGCAGATTTGATTGCAGTAGCTGATTTATCCTAATCCTTTAAAGACTGTCCTTTTTTCTATGTCCCTGGGGAAAAATGAATAATTTAATTTTACAGTTATTTCTTCTGTCCTTTTAGTTTTCATGTGATAGTTTCTGACAAACCTTTCAAAGCTGTTTCAGGCTGAATCACTGATGGGTGCATATTGGCATTGTGAGATCAGAATCAATAGAGCCCTGGCACTGCATGCAATGTCACATTCCTGGGGTTATACTTTCAATTTCCGTTTAAGGAATACTGAAACTAGTTGGAGTAATAGTAGCTGAAATTAGTCAGGTAGAAGCTTGCGTGTGTGATGACCCAGATGCAAAAAGAAATGCTCAGAAAATACCTAAGCCACTGATAGGTCTGGGGATGGTGTCAGAGGAAGAAGCATCCATCTATTAATTTATTCCTTACCCTGTTTCCCAAAGTATCCAGTGTTACACAGTATTAGATGCTGTGCTTGTCTGGACTCAGTCTGAAATCTGGTATAATGGTTTTTATATTCTAGTTCAAGAAAACAGCCCCCCAGATTTTCTGTGAGACTACAGGTCCTAATTCCTTTGGTCATTGAAGTATCTAAGAGTAAAATGTTTGTGTATATTCAACTTTATTTGTGTCAGAGTCTCGCTGAGGAAGAGCTAAAACAAGAAACCAGGGAAATTAAATGTATTTGTATATTTATATCCATGTGTAGGATTCTGAAAAATTATGAACGAGTATTTCAAAATGTTGTAAGTCCAAAAGTGTAAGGCCTGTATTGGGACAGAGTATAGTGGGTTTCCTGTGGTGAATGTAACTGCCGTGGCTGATGGAAAGAAAATTGATGGCATGAAAATTACTGTAGCTGCCCAATCTTCTTTCCAAATGGGCTCTAACTGCACATTCTTGTTTATTACTCTCCTGCTGGGACAAATACCTGCAAACCTTGGTATTACTAAAACATCTGTACCCTAAGGACCTAATTTCTCAGCTCTGGTTAAAGTTCACTTGTATTTATCTGGGTGAATAATTCCTTAGATGTGAAGTTACTAGACAATATTGCCTAATAGAAGAGATACAGAATCCAGCCGTTAGTTTGTCCTTGGCCCAGTATGTTTATTAGTTACCTGGATGATGGAATGGGAAGCATCCCTTTATCATTTGTATGCACTGCTGATATTGCAGAGTACAAGCACAGAACTCAAAATGATCCTGAAAGTTAGAGGTACAGTCCAGGAGAAGATGAAGGTAAATAGGGACTGATGCAAGGGAAAACATTCAGACAAGAACAATTCAGTGCAGAAAGGCATGACAGAGGACAGCTTGCTAAATAGCAGACAGAGCAGAAAATAATCTGGGATGTCACAAGCTGAGCATGAGTCAACAGTGGCCTGGTGTTGTGAAAAGGGAAGCGCCGAAGAGCAGGGACAGAGGGTGGGCTCTGGGACACACAGCTCCCCTCTCCTCATCAGCAGGACCACTCTTGGGGTGCTGCCTGAGAAGATACAAGCCAGCTGGGGAACATCTAGAGGAAGTCAGAAGAAATAATGAGAGGATGAATGAAGAAAGTTATAGAATTGAAATTTATTTTTTTCAGTCTAAAGAAGAGGGAAATGAAGGGTGATAATCTGCTTTCTTTGAAACAGAGAGAATAAAAGATGACTGATTTTAATCAGAGAAGATTATTTGATTTTAAGGAAAACATTATCAAGTAGGGGTAGGGAAGTAATAGTGGGATAGATTGCTGGGGAAGCAGTAAAGCTCCGGCATGGGGGATCTGTGTCTGGGTGAGTGTCAGCCCAGAAAGACAGGTCTGATCAGAGAGACCCCATGACCTCTTGAGCTCTGTCTCAGCTCTGTGTTTCTGGGATTCTGGCACTCCTACTTGTGCGTTTTGGGACTATTGGCCAGAACAAGTATTATTCACTGCAAGGGTTGCAGAACTGCCTTCTAAAATTAGACAGAGTGTTCTAAGCAGTGACAAAAGATAAATGAGTTCAAGGGAAGACACGGTGGTCATGTGGCTGCTTGGTTGGCTGGCAGAAAGGGTTTGACGCTTCAGTGCTCAATTCTGTATCTGAGATCATTCTTTCTGTATAATAGTTTAGTAAGGGCAGGAGACCAACTTACACAGAAAGGAATTAAGTGAGAAAGAGTATTCACAGGTAACATATGGAAACAGATCCTCTCCTTTCCTATCTGCCATCCTGTGCCTGCCCACCAGTTCTCACTTCATAGAACTGCACCTATGTGTTTTCCTAGAAAACATATTCCCATACAAATTTTAATTCTTGTGGGGCTCAAAATAGGGATAAGTAAGTCTGTTCTCACCACTTCTCGTCTTTTCAGTGTTTATGTATCTGCTTATTTATTCCGTGGCTTTCCATCAAGCATAAGCTCTCTCTGAGGTTGGCAGTTGCTGTATTGTGTATGTGTATGAGTGTGTCTGGGAGATTGAGCACACTGAAGACAGCAAACAAATAATAGTAAATTATAAAAGTTAAGCTCTTAGGCCACTTCTTGTGAAAGTGGCTTCCTAACAGTGTGTGTCAAAGCTGCATCTGTTCAACCAAACTGAGATGCTCTGTGCTCAAGTTCTCACTGCATGTGTCATCACTGGCTATTTATTTGTGTTGCCACATGGTCTAGGAGCCTGCAGGAATAATGGGTAAATACAGACCACAGTAGGCTGCTCCCTACCCAAAGAGCCCAAACTGGTCCTGAATTTGCTACAGGAGCTGTAGAGCAGATGGATAACTTTTAAAATAATTTCCATACTTGCTTCCCTCCTGTCCTGCTCTGATTTGGAGCAGTATATTCCTCAAAGGAAAGATTAAGGGAAATCAGCTCAGTGAATTTTCTTAAGGTACAAATCCCATCACACTGAGTCATTGTACAAATTCGGCACTGGCTGTGCAGATTCCAGCATCTCCCTTTGCCTACAGCACAGTCTGGTAATTATAACTGAATCATTTGAAATTATCCAGAATTTTGATGAGATTACCGTCAATGGCACTAGGTAATATGATTTCAACAAGCTAAACACTGATACCGTAATCCTTATCACTTCTAACACCAAACAATTTAATCTTATCACCATGTGCTGATGAGATAATACATTCCAGTAGTGGCTTTTTATGAATATTTTATTGTTCCAAGTGGTGTTGAGATAAAACACCAATGTGAATTGCAGTATTTTGTTAGCAGTGCTGTGCATCTGACTGAAAGGACATTTTTTGAAGACTCTTAAATGACTTCTCAAATCTATGTAATGATCTAAAAATCTGTCTGATTGATCCCTGCCTAGAAGTGAGCACTTATGGGAAATATGAGAATACAGAACAATTTTTCAGTTGTTTGAGCATGAAAATACTTCTAAGTAACTTAGCGCTGCTTAGATGTTTTTCTTTGTAACAGCTCGAAGGTCTCTGCTTTTGAAAGATCAGTTGTCCAGGAAGTCTCCTTGGACAAAAAAGAACAGCCAGTCATGCAAATTTTATTTTGTGCAGAGCTCTTTGGCAGAGAACAGGAGAGTCCCTGGTAACTGCCTCACTGCCTTTGAAAAAAGCAAGAATAAAAAGCAGGTTGTAGTGATAATGGGGAAGGTTCTTAGCACAAGGACAGAAACTTGATCTGAAGTATTTGCTTCCCTAAGTTGATGTAAGATGTTTGCTTGGGGTTTGAAGAGTGGCTCTGCCTGCAGTAAGAATGAGATTTGTCTGGAATAGTTCCATTTCCCAGACTCTGTGTAGACCTTTTGCTTCAGACTGCCACCTGCTCTCCCTACATTTCCTGGCAGGCCTGGATTGAATAGCCTGCTTACATTGTCTGGATTCCCTGCAGAGATTTGGTACAGGCAATGTGCTGCCTTTGGCCAGCCGTTCCCATTCCAAAGGAAAGTGAACTCGAGCCAAGGAGAACCCTGGAAGTGGTGGTTACACTGTCCCACTCACAAAGGAGGAGAGGACAAGAAAATGGCTTTTCAGCAGCACCAGCAAAAATCCACCAAAAATCTAATACTGATTTTATGAACGCACTTGATAGCTGGAGTTAATTTAATCCAAATTTTAACTTTCTGCAGTCTTTTGGCATTTACCTACCTGAAAATCCCTCTTTATCCCAATGCCTTCTAACTGCTGTTCCAAGCAGCTTGTAAGGGGAGTGGGCAGTAACAAGTTGTGTTTTAGGATTACTTCCTCCAGTTTGCTTTCCTCTCTCCCCAGGGTCAAAGATGCTCTTGGTGTGGGATGGATGCTGTTGGGGCTGCCCCATAAAGGCCCATATGTGAGTCTGGCACAGGGAAGTGCTGGCTGCATTCACCGTGCTGAGAAGCTGTGGTTCCATTTCTCACCTGGGAGTAACAACCTGTTAATTCTGCTGCTGAATTTGCCTCTCCCCCCTTCAATTAATCCAGTCTTACCAAGTTCAATATGGACTAAAGTCTATAGGTCCTATTCAGCAGCATCAAGAAAAATTTTCAGCTCTTGGATTACGTAATCACTTTTAGAAGACAAATTTCATACTGAAATAATGTTCAGGCAAACAGTGACATTTCTTTCTGTAAGAAAATGTATTTGGAGAAGAGCTTTAGCCGTGTGGTTGTTACTGAACTCTACGGTGTTCCTTCCTGTTCTGGCTTGGAGATGGCTGCCTTGGCAATTCCCACTGGCTCCTTACATGGCTTGGAAAGACCCTGGTCTCACAGGCTGCTTCACCATAGACCCTACCTTGTCCTCCCATGAAACGGGCCCTCTGCTCCTGCCCAGCTGAATGAACTGAAGTGGGATTCTGCAGGGACAGCGGGAGGCCCCTGCCACGCTTTGGGACTGTAACACTGTGAAGCTCCTGTATTCCAGCACAGAAAGAGGGCAAGGAGATAAATGACTCCAGTGTTTGTTTGTTTGTTTTGCCTAAAGAAGGTTCTTTGTAAGCGTATTCCACATGAGGATTCTTCTATCCACGTAAATAGATCCCTTGTGTCTGAATTTAAGTCTCTGTATATTGTTCCTTGTGCAATGGCTTAGAAATACTTTGGAGGCATTATCTGGGAGCTTTTATGGCTTCTCTCACATATTTCCTCTGCCTCCCTGCTCCTACACATCCATGCACACACAGTGAGAGATGCAGGGTCAGATTCTGATCAGACTTCTGCTCCTTTTACACACACAAAACTCTCTTTTTGCTCTTTTTAATTTTCTGAATTTCACTCATAAATCACTTTTGGACCCATTAGGCAGTTCTCTGTAAACACTAGCCCAACAAGAGCTGTGCTATTGAGGACCTTAGACTCCAGAAGGAGTGATAACTGGCCAGATTTGGAGCTGAGAGCCTTAAAACACAAGCACCAGCCCATCTGTGGCCAGTTTCCCTGCCTGGTGGAGTTGTTTTGTGAAGTTGTTACTACAGAATCGTGGCAGTGCCATTTATTCTTGACACTGTGGATTGCATTGCAGGGACAGCCCTAACAAATTGCTTGCATCTGTCATAAGCAGCTTTCCCATTTGGGTTACTCTTCATTTAAAGCTCTGACTGGTGGCATGGAGCAGGAAGAAAAAGGCCAGATGTTTCTCCTTGAGCATTTTCTGATTGTCTCTCCCTCAAAAGTTAACCATTCCATGGTTCCTTTTCTTCATATTTTTATTTAATGTCGATGTTGGGATGTCTTCAAGATTAAAACCCAAGAAAGCATTTTCTAGCTCTCCTAGCAGAAGACATTTCAAAATGTGACTGTGAGCTGCAACAGAATTAGGCTTTACACCAGAGGAAAAGGACATGTGCTCCACTTACAAAAAAGAAAATTAATTAATCAAAATTACTGTTTAAAAATGATCAGTTTTTAATGGGCAGGTAACAAGAGGTCCCTGCATGGACTGTGTGAAGGTGATCAGTGTGAGGCTCAGTGAGTCCGTCTATCTGTGTGAGTCCTTTCTGTGGTATGTGGAGTTTTCAAAGTTAGAGACACAAATCATGCCGATGCTAAAAGTCTGGCAGTGCCACTCTGCCTGCAGAGCCAGTCAGTTATCCAGCCCCTCCAAAGCCATCAGGGATGTGCTGTGCAATTAGGCCCCTGGTGTAGCTGTCAGTAATGAGCACTGGCTCGGTTCTTGAAGCACCGTGAGTGTAAAATAATAGGTAATTACCTCATGATGAGCAAATTGATGCTGTGAGCAGCAACATGAAGGATTGTAGCCCCCCATGAAATCCACTCTGTCCAAGCTGTTGCCTTCTAGATCTCCATTTATTTACATCTTTGGCAAGGACACAGATTTCTTCCTTCTAGAAATTTAAGGCCAAACTAGCAAGACATTTAAATATTTCTGAAATAAATGAGATTTAGTATAGCGTGTAGGAATCCTTTAGATACATTTTGTGGCAACGCTAAGCGATAAATTATATTCTGTCCAGAAGAACCTTCCAGAGGGTAATTCTCTTCCGTACCCCTGCACAGTGAACCAGGCACAGCAGCCACTAACCACCTGAACACCCAGCAAAACAGCTTCAGTCAAGCACTGAGCACATGCTGTATGAGCTTTCCAAGGCAAAACCTTCAGTTTTGGTACTCTCCAACCCACATTCAGCTACCAGAAACCTCTAGGGCTCTTGCTTCCTGGGAGTTAATGGCTTTCAGGATGACTGCTAATTAGCAGGTCACAGCATTGCTAATAGAGTTTCCACTGGTTTCCTTGCCACGACTTCTGCTTTCACGTGCGAAGGTTTCTGTCTCAGGTCAGCAGTGGTGAGCCCTGGGTGGTTTGAAATCCTGTGGCGAGTGGCCTGGTATAAATGGCTGTGAGCACAGTGTGATGGTACCCACGTGTGCATAAACTGAGCTGCAAGCGTGTTGCTGAGGCTGAATGGTTTGTTCAGTGAAGAAGAAAAAAGGAGGGGAGTTTGAAGAGCCCTGGAGATTCTCCTTTGCGTAACTGTGGTGATGCAGTGCCTGCTTTGGTATCCGAGATTCCCACCTCCAAGGTGTTTTAGCCCTGGATCAAAGCCGGTGGCTGTCTCAGGAGCCCTTTGAAGCTTGTTCTGCTACAGGAAATGAAAAATAAAGGAGCAGCCAGTGCCTCGGCAGGGCTGAGCATGAGGTGCTGGCTTTCCATCAGCAATACTGGTTCTTCTTCTTAGTATGACAACAACCTGCTCAGCCTACGAGGGCTGGAGCCTTGTCTTTTCTCAGGCGATTCCTGGGGGCAGGATTTTCAGCCAACCTGCACCCCACTGCTCAAGGGGGTATCGAGGCTGTGTAACTTGTGTGAAAAGAAGTTGTGACAAGTCCTGTCATGGCAGCACTTCAGCTGTGCAAATTTGGCTGGTGAGTGGGTGGGAGAGTGGATAGGGGTGGGGGGTTTCCATCTGAAGTTTCATTTAAATACTGACATTTGCCAGTTATTACTGTACAGTGGCATCTGAGCAAACTCAAATATTTTGCCTTTCCACACTATGAAAAAATAACTACTGTAGTTCAGACCTCAGGGTAGTAAGTGTTGGCTGCTACTTACTTTTCAGTGGTAGTTCCTTATCTGCTTAAAGGTGGTGCCATGAACCTCAATTAGTTAGTGCTTATACTGTGCTTTGAAATTATAAGACACTATCTACCTTTTAAGTATTATAATGTTTCTATAACATATTCTAACAAGTACATGCTTCAGTACACAGCTGCACCCTCAGCAGTAGGCCAGAAATGCTTCCTAGTGGAAGTAATCCAGGAGTTTTTGTCCCCATGGCACAAGGAAATCAAGAAAAATCTTCATCAGTTTTAAATTTATACTGTGTGTACCTTCAGAGCATGCATAGCCAAGCTAAGAAAAACAGAATTCATATAGCTGCCAAATAAAACAATATTTGGTGTAGTGCAAAACCTCTGTACAATCCAATCACAGTGTAGAGCAGGGCTGGAGGCGGATGGAGCAGGTAGAGCATCATTGATTTCCAATTATTTCCTCCAATGTCCAGCCCAGGAGCTCCTGGTTGCTACGAGTGTGCTGTGCAGTACTATAGATGTTCTTTTATTTTGATGCATTGGCGAGAAGGATGAATCTGGCTTCCTCATTTTGCTCTTCAGCCAGTGCTGCCAGTGGTGAATTAAATGCCTTGCTAAATTACTAAGTCATAACGTTTTTGGGCTGGGGCCAGGGAGCTGTCTCTCTGTGCTTTGCACGCGAGCAGGGCAGATATGTTATCCTGGGGATAGAGTGACAGCTCCAAAGGCTGCAGTGAAACGCAATCGGGATCGGACACAGGGCAGCCAGTCGGGCCATCTGCGGGAAGGAGCACCCAAAAAGGTAACTGCCTCAGTTGGGTAATCCCCAGCAGCCCCAAAAACTCAAAGCACCTGGCCTGGTTGTGTGTGGGAGTTTACATTTGGCAAATCTGAGGGTTGTGACTGTGGCACTGAAGTTTTACAGTGATGGCAAGTGGCTAGGAAAATGGATATTTACTTTCTGTGTTTTGTCCACTTTAGTCCTGGGTCTTTCCCTGGCTCACCAGATCAGCGTGGGGTGTGGATTAGCCAGAGCTGTCATGGAACAGGGCTCTCTGGCGTGGTCCTTGCATGTGGCTCTGCAGACCTCACTGCTCAAAGGGTGCCCTGGCCGTGCAGCACCGGCCCTTTGGTGTCTCTGTCTCTGAAATCAGCAGAAAAATGACCCTGTGAGAGCGGTCTGAGGGCACAGCAGCAGCTCAGACGAGCTGGGAGGACGGGATGGGATGTGGGTAGGATTGCAGGGCTGGGATAGGGGTCTGGTTAGTGACACCCCTGCCAAGCTCTTGGCTTGCTTCAGCTGTAATCCCACACTGACTCGTGCCACTGGCTCCTGTCCAGTCTTCACCCTGTCTGGGGCTATCCACGCCTCACACCTCGGCTCCCACCGCCATCCAGAGACAGCGAGGAGGGACGGGGAACCACTGACCAGCTGGCCTGGAACACGGGCTCACAGAGCTGCAGAGAGGCCATCTGCAGCTATGGCGGGTCTGCAGAGCAGCAGATCATCTTTTAGGAGTTCAGAATAGCTTCACAAGAACGAATATGTCTCAGAACTAGATGCTTGGTGCCACCTGCAGAAATAAGAGGAGAACTACTCATGCCTTTTTGCTGCTTTTCTGACAAACAGCTCAGCTCCAGAGAGAAGTGGTACAAGCACAAAGCTATCCTCTACATTCAGATTTCACCCTGCTTTCATGGGACTATTTTTCTGAAAAGCCTCTGATGCAGTACAGCCCTTCAGAAATCATCCACTTGAACACCCTGCAGAGCTGAACACTGGAAATGAAATAAGATGCAAGCCTGTGTGGAGTGACTAAATGTAGGATACAGCACAGAAGGATGCTATGTAATATCTGATCTGGAATTTGGCTCCAGTGGGCTGTGGCAGAACGGATTAAATCAGGAATTACGAATACTTTATGTGAGGAGGAGGGCGTGTCGATTGCAGACTTGGTAAACGCTGGTTGTTTACTTACCACTGGGATCTTGGAAACCCAATAAAAAGACCAATTACCACCTATTTCTGTAATGAGAGGTGAGGGTGGATGTTTCTCTTTGGTTTCCCAGCCAAAACAATGGCCTGCATGTCAAAGCTTGTACTTGCAAAGGCAGCGGGTAGAGGATTTTCATGGTTCGTGTGTCAGTGAGAAAAGGAGCCATCTAATGAATGGACCTCTGAAATAACAGGAAGAGAGACTTGGGTATAACGACCCTGGCTTGGAAATGGTGAACAGGGCTTGGTGTTCTTCTGTGTTCAAGGAAACAAGGTTCAGTATGGTTAAATATCTGACTTTTTTCAGCCTCTCTTCCCAATGGGAAAAATCTAGTGAGGCACTGCTTAGTACCTGCTATAAATCAGCAGAACATACACACTTCTGACTCAAGCAGGGTCTCCTCCCCTTCAATTATCACTCCTTCTCATGTACAAACATTAAAGCAAAACTCAATTAGAGGTGAGCTAGAAGAGCACAATTAAAAGCTTGCTTCAGTTCCCAAACACCCTGAGCAGAGCAGATGGGACATTCTGAGGGGCTGCAAAGGTACATCCTTCAGCAGGGGTCACATCCAGGTTTAGATTTAAGCATCTCCTGCACCCCAGGAATTGCAGACACATTTTTGGCCATGGCTTGTTTCTGCCCAGAGCAGTGACAGGCTGGATGGGGTTCTCTTGGCAGAGAGGCTTCCTTGACCATTCCTGAGGGTGGGTTAGACCCAGGACCTGCACAGAGGGGAATTCTGCCAGCATGGATGGCAATGACATAAATGCCACTGGCTGTCAGGTGTGGCTTTTCTTCTTTCAGAAAGGATATTTTACCGAGTGTGTTGGGAAGTCTCATATTTAAGCCTTATTCTCCATAGTCTGAGCAAGGGATGGGACAGGGATGCCTTTTCCTTAGAGCAATGCTACTGCAGCTCGTAAATCCCGAGCTCCTCCTTTACCTAAAAACAGGGCTTTTTTTTTTTTTCCCTGAAATGATCTTGATTGGTGCGGCACATCTTGTTCCACTGAGTTACAGGGTTTGGGCTTTCACATCCTGGAATTTTGGTAGGTCTTTACAGCAAAAAGTAAACTCATATTAGGACAGGTCTAGGTGATAGTTAATTTAAACTAGTGTAGAAGAGTGTATTGAAAACCAGTATAGACAATATTTATGTGTATTTATATAGGTTTTGGATTGGACATTAGGAAAATTTTTTTCACTGAAAGGGTAGTCAGACACTGGAATGGGCTGCCCAGGGCAGTGGTGGAGTCACCATCCCTGTTCTTAAAAAAATGTGTGAATGTGGCACTGGGAGACATGGATTAGTGATGAACTTGGCAGTGCAGGGTTAACAGTTGGACTCATCTTAGAGGTCTTTTCCAACCTTAAAAATTCCAACCTCTATGATTCTCTGATATCCTCCAGGCATCTGGTGAAAAATAAAAGGTAGCAAAAAGCTTTCATCCCTTAAGTCTCTTTCCCTATTCTGACAAGATTGTTTATGTCAATATTATTTCAGTAATATTTCAAAACAGAAACCTGAATTATATTGAAGAAGTTTATAGCTTCATTAAGATTTTTTTTTTTAGGACAACTAAAATGCAACCTTTCTCTTTCTTTAAGACTTAACAGTAATTATACAACTGCAAATGGAAATGATTCTGAGAAAGGACGTAAAGAGATCTCTGGGATGGTAGTATCAATTTTACAAATACACAGTGAAATCCTGTTGCTATTTTTAACAGCCTGCCTCAGATAAAAAAGGAAAAATATCAGAAGATGTAGAAAATGTGAAGAGGAAGTACTGCAGAGTGAACCCAGAGGATTGCTCAGAGAGGAAATGACTCAGGCAGTTGCTAAGTAAAGGCAGCTGCCTATTTACAGAGGAATTAAAAGAGTTAAAGGAGAAATTCCCAAACAAAATATCCTCAGCAGAGTGTGGATGGCATGAAGATGCACTTAGAATAAATGTGTCTGAATGAAACCACAGGATTCCCTGAGGTTTGCTCTGTGCTAGCAGGGACAAAACAGCCACAGCCATGGGCAGGAACCAGAAGCCACAGGACAAACCGTTCCAGCCTCAGCACACAGCGGCCATGTGGGCACTGTTGTGCTGTGGTCTGGGTGAAGGAATCCCCCTGGCAGCCAGGACATGAGCCCTGCCCACGGCCAGCCCCGGGGCCCCTTCTCCCAGCGCGATGGTGAGGGTGGGTTGAGACACAGTCGAAGAACATCCAGCTGCTCTGGCCTTCATCCTTCCATCCTTCAGCAGGGTCCCATCTTCCTTTTCCTTCCTTTGAAGGCCACTTGCAAGCCCAGTCTGGAGGAAACTCTGGTGGGAAGGCTTGGCTCCTTTTTTCAGCCTGTGAAATGGGGAGTCACTGGGATCTGCTGGCAGAGTTTGTGTGTGTGCTGCACGCTCTTTGCATGAGAGGTGCACCGACATCCCCAGCATCTTCAAGGCAGGCCACAAAGCAGCGTTTCAATCTCCCAGGATCTACCTCTGCATAACTGTTTTTCCTTTCCTTCTCACCAGATATGTGTGGTTAACTAGCTGGAACAGAGAGAAAACAAAAGCCCTTCCTCCCATTCACATCTAGTACCTGTAATTAATGAGCAAAATACACTTCCCTCTTAGCAAGGCATCAAGTAAAGAGACTCCCAGCATTGCTCATTAATAAAAATAAAACCTTGCAATGAATCATAGCCCGTAAGACGTGTTACAGAGAACGTATCTCAGCAGCTGTTTGGGAGAAGCAAAGCTGGTGTGACAGTTCTGTGACCTGTTGGTGGTGACAGTCCCTGTGGTTTGGGTCCCTGACTGCACAACCCGGTCTAGTGGGAGGGAGCAATTTATATCCAGTTGTGGGAGCTATGAGTCTCACCCTATTATGTGTAACTGCAAAGCTTTTACACCATTTTTGTTCGTATCTAGTGAAAATGTTGTTATCGCTTTAAAAAGTTCCCCAGCCACAGGGAATGAGAAAAGCAGTGATGATGTGACACACTGAATTCAAGCTGTGGAAAAAATCTCGGCTGTGGCACTTCTCTGAGTTTCTGT
The DNA here is from genome assembly GCA_013398955.1 of Callaeas wilsoni. Taxonomy (NCBI): domain Eukaryota; kingdom Metazoa; phylum Chordata; class Aves; order Passeriformes; family Callaeidae; genus Callaeas; species Callaeas wilsoni. The sequence goes on along the minus strand of VWPU01012079.1, from coordinate 16,987 downwards.
GTGTTGAGGGTTAGATTTTTTCAGGGAATTTCTTCGCATTTTTTGTCAGGGAGATGGAAAACAGCGATCAAGGGACAAAAGAGGAAGCCGAGTGCCTTGACAAACCCTTGAAATGGTTCTGGGGGAGAGGGGGGAGCGGGGTTGTTTTGCCAGTTTCTTAACTGGGGGTAGTCAGTCTTTGCCCGGCTTCGGGGGGCAGACGGTTACGGGTTTTGGGTGCTGGATTTCTGCGGCTCGGGGACAAAGCGGTGCTGCCACGCTGCTCCCGAGCCCCGGGCGTGCGGCAGGGCGGGCGGCAGGCAGCGGCAGCCGCAGACAGCGCAGCGCGCCGCTCCGGCTCGCAGTGCCGGGTGTTTCCCTCCGGGCGGCAGCACTGACTGCAAAAGGGGCACGGAGCGCACAGAATGTACAGAGTGTACAGAGTGTACAGCGTGTACAGAGCGTACAAAGCGTCCACAGCGCGGGCACCGCCAGCTCACCGCGGCCTCTCTCCCCTGCCGCGCCGCTCCTCGCGTGGCGGCGGCAGCCGCGACTCCCCGCGCACGCGCGGCCCCTGCGTGCAGCGCCGCTTTTGGCCTGCAGGCGCCACCACCGAGCCCTGCGGCGGCCGCAGTACCGGGGCTCGTCACCAGGTGGCAGCAGCGAGCCAGGGCCCAGCCAAGGGCTCAGCCTCTGACAGCCAAACCCGCTGAACGCGCGGAGCTGTTCTGGTCGCCTTCATAGAGACCGTATTTTCCTCCCATTTTCAAGCCCTTTATTGTTTCATTTATATAACTTATATGTATAAAAGTTTTATTTGTATTTTCAAGCCCCTCTATATCTGTGTTTGTACAAACAAAACAAACGATGTGACCCAGAGACATAAAGAATCTAAGAACCATGAGTGCGGGAGCAGAGATGCCGTCAGGCCGCAGAGCTGGGGCCCAGCAGGAACGGGCGGCCACCGTCCGCTTCTCTTCGGGCATCCCCCCCTGCCCAGGGCTCCCCCACAGCCCCTCGCCCAGTGCACAGGGACAGCAAGGGTGGCCGATAAGGGTTTATTCTGTCACGCAGGGGACGAGTTCCTTCAGCAAGTCCGCTCCGTCACCTGGGGCCCGGCCCCGGCCCGCGGCCCAGCTCAGCGGCTGTTCGCGGAGCAGCGCTCGCCAGCCTGCGGCGGAGCTGAGGGGTCGGTCCTGGAGCAATGGGACACAGGTGGAGTCCACCAAGAACGAGCGGCAGGGCTGGGAGGAGGGAAGAGGAAGAGGGAAAGGGAAGAGGAAAGGGGAAGAGGAGGAGGAAGAGGAAGGCAGCTTGGTGGTGGGGGTGTATGGGGAAAGCGCAAGGCTGGAATGGAGCAGAGAAAAACAGAAAAGACAGGGACAAGAAAAAGGAGAGAGGAACAGCAAATGAGGGGGGAAAAGGGAGCAGGACAGAGATAAAGAACCTTAGAATCATTTAGTTTGGAAAAGAACTTTGAGATCATCAAAGTCCAACCATTAACCCAGCACTATTTGTAGTGTTTAGTCCACCACAAAACTACTTCACTTGAATAGAGTGAAGAGAGGAAGAGTAAGGCTGGTGAGAGAAAAGCCTGAAGAGCACAACAGAAATTTTTAAGTAGTGGTTTTAAGGGTGGGACAAGCTTCAGTGCTTTGTTTTGTGGTTTTTTTTTTTCCTTGAAATATATTAGATGATTTTTAATGCTACACTTTAATATTAGATTTAGGAAGATACAGGGGTTTGAAGCTCATTTTACTGCAGGACCTTGTTAAGCTCAGGAAAATATGATGGAATGTGATGTTAGTTATAGGGAATATTTCAGGGTTATTTCTTAGGAAGGTATGAATGCGTATTAGCTTTGTGACTACTGTTACAAGTAATGTTACAGATGAGATTAGGATTAAGGAACTGAAAAAAGATGCAGGATGAACAGAAATTAGGGCAGTTTGTTTCAAAGTCTGAACAATTCCTATTGATAAACAAAATGAACAGATATCAAAATTATTTCTTTTGTCTTGGATTAGTTATGGTACAAAGGAAGATTGGGGTACTTGTTTGATTTTGTGATTTATGTGTGTTTTAAGACAGTACCTATGGAAAAAAAAAAAAGCGCCTCATATTTAACCAATCTCAGGTTCCAGGCTCTGTGAGGTCTGGGATAGACATTCTTTGAATCCAGCTATGCCAGTGGATTATGCCGTTTCTCAGAACTGTTTTCATTACCATGCAGTAGGTTGCTTCCTTCACTAGCAGTATACAGCATATGTGGGCTTTCCTGACAGACTTGGATTAGGGAGTGCTCCCATAAGATCCTCAGTCTCCAGTTTGAGGAGTGAAGCAACTTCCAGCAAGCACTGGTAGATACAAGCTCCTAGTGGCAAAGCATGACTCCTGAGAAAACAGCCATCCTGTACTTTAAGTTGGAGAAGAAACTGTGTTTCTTGCCGCCTTCAATTTAACTTTAGAAGGCAAAACTGAGAAGTATGGCTAGGTTAAAACTTGTCGTGCTATCTCCTTTTTCTTTCCATCAGAAGGGATCTTTCTTTCCCCATATTTATTTCCATAAAGTTTCTAGTAAGGTATAATAGAATTGTGGCTAAGTGTATCCTGTAAAATCAGAGCTGAGTTTTACCATCTGGGCTATGGCTGCTTAGTAGCATAAGCAAATAAGAGATGTGAAAATACTCTGCAGGAAGAAAGCATGACGTGAAACAAACATTTATTAAAAAGGACTGTACAGACAAATTAAACAGGTCTCACACTGTTACTCCTATGAGGCACAGGAGTAAAATACTTAAAACACAGAAGCCAGTGAAAACACCAGATATTGCTAGAATACCTAAATAGTAAAATGAAAACGTATGCTGGAGGAATTAGAAAACTGTAAAATAAAGGAATAAAGCACTTTTTATTTATTTAAAGTGCTAGTGAAGTCTTAATTTCTTGAATAGTATGCTATTTAAAGTAACACATCAACGTCTATTCTTTCAAATTTAGATTATGTAAGTTGAAGCCACTGTCAGTTTCAGCCAGGTTTCTGTTTGAAAGCTAAGGTTGAATTCAGGAAGTGCAAGTATTTAAATTTGCCTTACATTTTCTTTGTAGTTAATGGTGTCCTTGGCACTAAAGTTTGGACAATTGATCCATCCCAGCATGGGTATGAAAATTGCTATAGGAAAGGATTTAAATACAGTACAGTGTTTGCATCCTTTGATTTATGAGCTTAAGGTCAGTGGCAGAGTGAAAGGCTTGGGATTTTATTTGGTTTTTTTTTTCTGTTTGATTGCAGAACAACAAGACTATCCTTCAAGGCAAATGATGAACCAGGAAAAGACCCTGGAAACCATCTATACCAAGAGAATCCAGTTATTTTGTTGTCATGTGGATACCCTTTTAAAAACGGAACGACAAAGACAGGGTTAAACCAGACTTCAGTAATATAAAAGCCTGCTAAGCTTTGAGGAGAGTCTCATTGTGGCTATTCAGAGAATTTGACCCAAATAAGAATAAATTTAAGTGAAATGAAGAAGTATCCACAAAGACTAGATACAAAGGAAGAAGCCATTGTTGCTCCTTGAAGCAAAAATGCAGTAGACTTGTGTTAAGAACTGTACTTCAGACAGCTTCCTCTTCTGTCTGAAAACCAAGAAATCAATATTTCATAATTATTCCTCCAGTCTCTTGAGAAAGTTGCCTGGGAGAAATGAGCCTGGGGCTGTCACGAGAAGAGTTCTCCAGTTAAACTTCCATCATTATTCCGTGAGAGAGAAGAATACTCTTTCCCTGTGAAAGATACTGCTTCCCTCCCTGCCCCCACCCCCATGGTCCCCTAATACATAATACATATTTTATCTCCTTGAAATAGCTAGAATCATAGAGTATCTCAAGTATGAAGGGACCCATAAGGATCATCAAGTCACACTGCCTGCTCCTCACAGGACTACCTAGCATTAAACTGTATGGCTAAGAGTGCCATCAGACTGCTCCTAGAGCCCTGACAGGCCTGGTGCCTTGGCCACTTCCCTGGGTCACTGGACCAGTGACTGACCACTCTCTCAACGAAGAACCTTTTCCTGGTGTCCAGTCTGAACTTCCCTCAATGCAGCTTCATTCTATTTCCTCATATCCTGTTGCTGGTCATCAGAGGGTGATCAGCGCCTCCTCCCCTGCTTCCCCCTCGAGGAAGCTGTCGGCTGTGATGAGGACACCCCTCAGCCTTCTCTTCTCCAGACTGAACAAGCCAAGTGTCCTCAGCTGCTCCTCAGAGGTCTTGTCCTTGACACCTTTTGCAATCTTGGTCACACACCTCCTCTGGAACACTGTAACAGTCTGATGTCCTTCTTGCATCGAGGCATCCCAAACTTCAGCCAGTACTCAAGGTCCCACCAGTGCAGTGCAGAGTGAGACAATCAGCTGGCAATGCTGTGCTTGATGTACCCCAGGTCGTGGCTGGCCCTTTTGGCAGCCACAGCACCCTGCTGACTCATCTCCAGTTACACTCACTCTCAGCAATGCATGCTATTCATATGGCAGAACTTCGTAAAGGATGTGAAAATTTGTAAATACTAGTACAATTGATGCAAACACAGTATGTCATATTCACTTTTTTTTAAAAAAACCAAACCCTAACCTTGTAAAACACAAGAGCACATGAGACTAGTTTAAAAAAGTAAAAATACAAAACTGTTGTACTAAATTAGTAAATGGTGAATCCTTAAGTATACTTCAGTTCAGAGATCTCCCAAGAAAGAAAAAAGCTGGCAAAGTAACAGTGAAGTGAGAACAACTATGACTAACCCTAGCTATTTCAGAACTGTAAGTCGAAGTTTCCACAAATCAATCCTTCTATTCACACTACTTCATTGCAGACCATTCGCCCACTCCATTGTCACTACTTCTTAAATTTATGTACAACTACCATCAAAGTATGCTGCTCCCATGTATGCACTTTGGGGAAGTCCACATACTGTCTTTTAACTCTGTGTGTGTTTTCCCTTCAACTCCATAGGAATTGCTCTGACCAGGGCACACAGCATGTGACCACTGACATTGTGGCATACAGAACCCAGTACTTGTGCTACAAAACATGGATAACATACTATTGCCATTTGGAGCACGGAGTCAGCCTATCTTCCATTATTGCTACCTCAGAGACCGAAGCCCTGTAATTCAGCTAGCAGAATCTGCTCTTCACATAATTTCAGGGGCAGGTGGTCCACATTCTGTCTGCTGTTGACAGATGTTTATTTGACTATGTAACATTAAAATGGGGGAGTATCTCCTGGACCTGGCTTGAGGACTATATTCAGTAAATCACTCACGTACTTTGTGGCAGACTTAGGAAATTAATGGCGACGTATGTGATTTGGCCAGCAAAATTGCATCATGTGGATTTATCACAGTTGCCAGCATTTGGCAAAGTTCTTGGAGCAGAGACTTGGGGCTTCCCTGTTCTTCCTATCTAACAAGCCAGATTCTCAATATAACCACTCTAACATAATAGTAGAGAGAAACCTGGGCTAAAGAGAAGAATGTGAACAAGCAGTTCCTGCGTCCCAGAGTTAGTGAAAAGAATATTTAATACTTGAGATCAATTTAGGCAACAAAAGTGGTCACAAAACTGGGATTAGAGATGAGTAAATGTCAAGTGCCAGTTGAGTAAGTGGGTCACTGCCATCCTCCCCATTGGAAGAACTCTTGTTACATTACATGAAGCAAAGGGAAGACGTACAGGGAGTGATCTACTCCAGATGCTTTAGTCAGGGTTCTTTTGGCACACAGGGAACAAGAAAACAAACTGGCCTGAAGTAAAGCTTATTTGAAAATGACCTATTAAAAGACAAAAAATTAGAAAGTTTTGGTTGAGGGAGGACAGTGACACCAAAGCTCAGTGGTTCTGGTGAAATACATAACTTTTAGTTGACACTGTTCCTCATGCATGTTCCTGAACTTTCCTATGCTCCAGTGGAGGATATGTCTGCCAGATTCTGGCTGTAGAAAGCAGGAACAGGAGACATGCAGAATGGCTGATGTGCAGTCTGTGCACGTAGAGATCTGGGATATATCATGGGTGTTTCCTAGAGAACCACAGTGTGCTGGTTGGCCACAGAGCCTAGGAGGACCACTAATACAGTTCATTTCAGCCTTGCTCTTAAGTCAATCAGTCTTTTGACTGCTGAAAATAATAAACTGTTAAGATGTTAAAGCATGACAAATTACATCATTTTTAGAAATTCATACACAGCCAGCACCTTTCCAAGTTTTAAGTCAAGTTTGAGGGAATGGTACAATCAACTTCAATAAATCAAAACTCATGTGTGTCCTTAATGCATTGATTTTCTGTATAACAAATCTCGCTTTCCCTGAACATTTCCTGTTTAAAAAGAGTTCCATTGGATACCCAAACCTATCCAGTCTTATGAGACTGGAAAACAAATTGTTCTTCAGTGAAACAAACAGACAGTCTGCTATTTCAGCACTTCAAATAGTCTCCTGTTATCAGGAGAAAACAGAATAATCTTCTAGTAACATCTGTTTTTCAAAAAGAGAACATAAAAGCATTTGTGGTAATCACATTTGGTCAATAGAAATAGCCTGACATTTAGGATACTTGCACAAAGAATTCCAGTTTGTTTAGGAGTACAAAAGATGGAACAGTTGAAATGTTAAACTGTAGCACCAGTAAGATTTACTTTCCTAAAACCAAATCCTAAAGACTGGAAGGAACTTAGAGCAGGAACATTGTGCTTACATTGCATTTAAATAGAAAACAATGAGACAGTCATACTTGAGTCTGCAATTCAGTAAAGTCTGGGCAAATTTGCCATTCTACTGGAAGAGTACTGGGACAGGTCACACGGCTTGTCAATCTTCTGGATTTCATTCATCCTGTTTCCTCTTGGGCTTTTTGGGATTCCGAGATCGGCTCTTTGCTTTGCAGAGCGGACATATGGGCGCATTCCGATGGATTTGTTGGTGACACGATAAACATGCCTGAAATGCAATTGCAGCCTCTTGTTACAAACATCAAAGTGGCGTTGGTACACGGGTTATTATCATAGTCTAAGTTACAGTACAGACAAAAACGAGGCTTCTTGCCTTCAAAGGCAAACTGCTGCTATATTCCACACAATCTAGGTTTGTGGATTCTACACCAATTTCAGGCCAAGTGAAAAACAGGAGCATCTCATTGAATTAAAACTACATTTCCACAGACACGTGGTTCATACATGTATCAATAACTTTAAATTCTATTTTGTGTTAAATGTTACAGTGGTATTTTAAAGGTTTATTACCTGCCTAATAGCTCACTGAGTCAGAGAAGTTACAGTGACGGCCAACGGCAACGTCACAGAATTGAAGGCAGGAGCAGGTGATTGGATGAATTCCACATATTTAACACAAGGTGCAGAACTCTGCCCTTTTGCTCCAGACTAAGCCCTTTAATTTATGTTTGACTGAAGCCTATTACTTGCAGAAAGGCTTTTCAATTGCCTAACTACAGATAGTGAGTATATTACTTTGGAGTGTACCTACATCAGTTTGCCTTCTTAGTGACTCTTTGGAACCTGGGTGGGATGACTACCCCTACGTAACTACTGAGCTTTTCTCACTACAGAAGGAGCTGAGTAAAACTGTCACTTAAGTGCCTGTGGTTATGTTACATTAATCTACATGTTGCCCTTGAAGATCCCAAGTGCAGAAGCAATCACCTTTCCTGGTAATTTATATCATTGGCAATTTCCCTCATAAATATATGTGCCATGCTTTTAACATGACTCCATATGGCATTAACTAAAAGCCACTAGTTTTCCTTTTGCCAAGATTTTTTTTCCTTCTTACATTCATAAGAATCTTAAAAGATTCTTATCCTTAACCCTTGATGACTGGTGCTGCTACTTTAAGTCTACTGCTTGCTCTTGTTCTGAACCACTGCAAGGAAAATCGGAATCAGGACACATCATTTTTCCTTTTCGCAAACATCGATCACTTTATAAACACAATGCATTCCAATGACAAAAGAGAAAACCCAGTGCATTCCATCTCCTGACCTTCATTGGAGGAGGCTGCTGTCTGAAAGTTGCTGTCTGTCTGGTATCTTGCTTCCTAGCCACTTGCAGCTGTTGGGCAGCTGCTGCAGCTGCGGCCAGAGACTCTGGGATGGGAGGCTCCTGCGGTTCTGTCTGCCATTCTGCTTTCTGCTTTTCAAAGTAGCTAGACAAAAGAGTAACAAACAAAAAATGTAACCACCTTCTGGAGTATTTCATTAGTCTGTAAAGGATATGTGGTGTTAAAATACAATGGATCACATTTCCCTATCATGTTCCTCCACTAGAGTCAAACTGCCAAATTGCCTACACATAGACTAGTTCATAAATAGAACATGTGGCATTTTCTTCTACATTTCTACACTTCAGCCAGATTCCAGACTGTAAGCTTCTGAGGCATCTTGATGTACAACTGGATATAAATCTAGTAAGATGAAAAATAGACAACATGTATAGAAGAAAAATAGACAACAGCTTCAGATGCACCTCTGTCAAACAGTTTTTCTGGTTTATTCTCTTAAAATTAATAACTTTTGTACACAACAGATTAATAAACAGGTTAATACATTCTTTGTAGTGTCAAGGTGTTTGGAATGTAAAACAATGTTTTTATAGAAATACAAAGGAAATCTTGAAAACTGTGCCTGTGAAAACTATGTTAATTGTGCTGAGCATTAAGAGAAATATATGCTTATTAAAACATCTCTTGCATTTAAAACTGATCTGTTAAAAAAAGGACACTGTTCTTTGAATAGTAGCTAATTGTATCATATAACTTGCCTAGGTAATACGTAAAAGTGAGACTGTGATTTATTAACCAAATCTATTCCACATCTCGGGAAAACTTACTTGTTGACATTCACAGGTATTTGGCTAAATGCCACTGCCATGTGCAGGCAGCAAAAAGTAAAATTCTGACTAGCAGCAGCACAAACCAACTGAAGAATACTTGGTTTGTATCCCTCTCTTGTATTGCCTCCTACTGTTGCTTGCTAAATGTAATTTTCAGGGAAAAAGCAAAAGATAGATAAAGCAACATATAGTATAAGACCTAGAAGGCCAACCACCCTTGAATGTTTGCATGTGGTATGTAGAGTTTGCAGCTTGGAATAACCTAAATTTAATTTGGAACAAATTCAGACTGAATGCTATCAAATACGTGTCCTCCACATCCCTTTTTTGTTAACTTTTGTTTCTCTTGGGTTCTTTTTTTTCCACCTACCAACAAAAGTAAAATGAGAAAATGACCAGTAGAATTGAAAGAAAGCATAAAGCCAGACAATGTTTGCTTTGGAGACTTACTCAAGGGACAGCTTTTCTTCCTCTTCACACAGGTCTGGCAGCCTCTGCAAGCCCAGAGTCATTCGCAAGGCATCTACGTGCTCCTTTAGGGGCTTGTACTCCTCGTGGAGCCGGCGAGTAGATTCCAAGAGCTTGTTAAGATCGTTCTCAGACTGCTTGATCGTGTTCTCCATCTGAAACAGGAGGTTGGGCATGATTTTAGAGACCTGCTCCTCTCTGACTGAGCAAGAGACTGTATCAGAAAGGAGAGATTTTTTTCTCACTCAGTTTGGAAGAGATTTGAGACAATGCAATAGTAAAGCAAAGACTTAAGGTATAGGGAGGACGAAAAATGGGCAAAGAAGAAGCAACAGAAAGTGACATATGAGATGCATTTTCATTTTAAAAAGGTGCATTCAATCTATTTGACCTTCAACAGAACAGAAACAACAGAATAACAGAAAAAGCAGAGAGACAGGCAAGTGAGGAGCTATGGAAAACTCTCAAGAGACGTTAAAAAAGAGCTTAAAGTAGTATAAACTAATTTTCTGTGTTTCTAAGATACCTGAACACTGACTGGTAGAAGTTAACAAATAAGGTAAGGAAAAGTTTATGTTTCTCTTACTGCAGCAAGTGGGAAAAGCAGCAGAGAAAAAGACAATCTGGCTGGAAAAAGAGGTGAGGATGAAACAGAGGCTGAGGTTATGCAGCTGGACAGGGAAACAGACTTTGAAGTCATAAATAAATGCAGTCTGCACATCCAGTACATTGCTCGTGCTTTTTTACTTGTTGGAGCTTTTTTCTTCTGGTGCAACACAGAGATACCTTCAGAGCTAGAAACCCCATGTAAGTGTCCTAACATGACATAAAAAATATATTTAAAAATATATTCCCTATTTAGCTCCTTTAATTGGCTAATCTTCCCTGTTTATAAATTATTTTTTCTCTTATTTGTACTAATTCCGTTCAGGCTGGTGCTTCTTGATGTTTTGTGATTCCACTCAGTGATGAAGGTCAGCTCTTGCTATGAACTTAACAAACACTATGTATTTTCTCAAAATCTCCTAGTCCCACCTAGCTGCCAAAGTTTCTGGGTGCTAAATGAGAAAAGACTAACAGGAAGAACTGTTTTCTATGGGCCAGCTGGAGTGATATCACTGTGGCTACTGGTAAAGTCATAGCCACAACAGGCTTGGTTATCTATCCTCTCGGTGCAACAGCTTATTATGCCAACATTATAAAACATCCTGCCCTACAAAGGGAAAAAACAATTATCCTGAGGTAAATTTACTTCGCTCTCTTTGTAGGATCCTAGGATGGTGTTGTAAAGTCCATGTTATTGAACCAGTGACAGTTCACTTGTGCACAATTCCACAACTTGTGGAATGATTCACATCCAGCTGTGTCTCAGACTGTCTGCAGCTGGGCTGTTGCATACCACATTAATGTCGGCGTGGATCAGTCGCAGCTCCTCCACGTGGGCCATCTTCTCTTGCAGCAGCAGGTCCATTTCCTGTTTATATTCTTTCAGGTGCCTCTCCTCAGACTCCAGGGCTTCAAATTCTGCTTTCAGTCGTGCCTTTATTTTTTCCATCTGCAAAGTCTTATTCCTGAATCCCAGTGATAATTAAAAAGATAGAGAGACAACAGTAAGTCACTGAAACATATTTTTGTGAGGTGTCACTTTATATGTGATTAGATAGATGAAAGAAGGCAATAGCAGCAACAGACAAGAATGAGACTAAATGTGTCTGAGAGAAGGTGAGGTACAAGGAGAATACTGAATTCTAATCCCAGCTCTTTTACTGAGCTTTTCAGTGGTAAGAGAATTCTAGTACTGAATTATGAAATTAATAGAATGTTGTCAGGTTTTAACAGAGCATGGCAGAAAGCAGAGTCAGTCACTTGGACAATTAATTATGGTTATGTATTCCAAGTGTCATAGCTAGTAATATGACCTGGGTTCCTCCCTCTCTCACTTCAGTTTATAAAGCTGCAAGGGATAAAAACAGTATCATAAATAACTTCTACAGTAAGTATTCAGAAATGAGTGGTCTGGGCAGGGATAGTATGAATGAAGGAGGTTTAAAACAGAACAATTAAAAAATCCCTGTTTCCTCTCTTGTATTTATGACATGTGTCTGCATCTCTCATCAGTAAATTCACTCTCACTCTCTTTTGTCTCCTTCCAGTCAGAACACAGAGGCTTTAGGTATTTACTTAATTTTATGACTGGGATATTTCTGTGGAAGTATTTAATGCATATAAATAAGCATGTGCACATATGTTTGGATTGTGGGCATACAACGCGTTTACTGAAAACGGTATTCCCTCGACTACAAATTATATGTACTTATCTACAGATACAGATATGGATATAGAGATCAGATTCCAGATTCAAAATCAGATTCCCACATCCCTTCAAAACGCAGATGAGCTGCCTTTAACACATGATAGAGATCAACTACACAAATGGGCAAATTCTTTGATTTTGATCATGAAGACTTCTTTCTCCTCTGTCTGTAGAATACATGGAATGCATATTAAAATAAAGTCTGCTGACTCTATCAAAGGTGAATCTAAACATAAGGAAATCTCATGTTTATTTTGAAGGAAATTCTTCAAAGAATGCAAGCTTCTTCTAAAAGATTTGGTAATGAATAAATAGGTTTATTTGATCAGATTTTGTTAAAGATGACTCAAAATGGACATCAATGTTGCAAGTAGGACTGGCTTTTATTCTTATTTAAAATACATTCAAGCAACTTTTTTGATACTTCATTGTACACTAAAGCTAGTAACATCACCTTTGCTCTACTTTATGCCCCAAAATAATAGCAAAAATCCGTTAAATGCAGTTTATATATCACCTTTGAATATGTGATCAGAAAATGGAATGCACTGTAAATTTCTAAATACAGGATACCACTCTCACTGAAAAAATAATGTAAATTAAGTGTTGCAGTAATTGGACCACAAACTGTAGCAGGGCCTACTTAGATCTGTTTTTTTAAAACAGAGCCTGTGTACCAGCTGAGTAGAAAATCATTGTTCTTACACTGTCATATCTCCTTCTACAAATAGTTTGGGGACCCTAGACAGACAAATATTTTTGCTTGATCTTTGTACACCTTTGTGGTACTGTGTGAAGAAGGCTGAGGCCCATGCTCTGCTGCCTAATTCACTTGTTCCATGGGTAAAGTGTGCTTCTTAGAGATGCTGTAACCAGCCACAAGTCCCTGTGATCACCTGCATGCACTGCTGATGGCAACGCCTTCATCACCAGCTCTCCCTCCTCTCTGATAGCCCCTCTCTGGCCATCATGTCCCAAAACACTGCTGTCGCTCTGGCGTTATCCAGTCAGCATGCCTTCCACCTCCCAGCTACATTCAAAATCACTGTCCTCTCTAATGTGTTTTGGCTTTCGGATGCACCACCTCCTACCAAACAGACAGCTCAGGCCTAATCCTGAAAATCGGTGCCCTAAGCCAAGGACTGGAAATGCCCTACCTCAGGTTATGAAAAACGTTCCCGATGCGGGCATGTGCCGTGCCGTGCCCGGCTTTTTATGAGCCCCCTCTTCCAAAGCATCCTGCAACTCGCCCTATAAAGGACGCTACATGCAAATTCCCGGTGTTTTGCACTGCATGAACCGCAGCCCGAGGCAGGAGGGAACAGCAGAAAAATCCTGGGTCCGGTGTGTCCCCATCCCCAGGCGCCCCGGGCGGCGGCCAGAAGCAGCAGGTAGGGAGATCTCCGGGGTTCTCTCGGTCGCTTCCCCGCCTTCGGCCGAAGGGAAGGGCAGGGCAGAGAAGCCGCTAAGGCTCAGCTGCTCCCCTCTCGTCACCCGCAGGGACCCACCGCTCCCCGGAGGGCCCTAACGCCGCCCTCCGCGGGGGAGGGATGGATGGAGGGATGGAGGGATGGAGGGATGGAGGGATGGATGGATGGATGGATGGATGGCTGGCTGGCTGGCTGGCTGTCCTGCATCCTGGTGGGGCTCCACCGGTGCCTGCAGCGCTGCCCAGCCCTGTCCTGCCCGAGGGCACGTCCGCCCTCGGCGTTGGGTGTCACACTCTGCTTTCCTTGCCATCCCCCTTCTTTCTCAGCCCGACAAGGCTCCTGCCCGGGAGCGAGTGGGGCAAAATAACAGATTCAAGACACAGAGCCTCACCAATCTGAAATACTAATTCAAAGGACTTACACGAACAAACAAACAAACAAAACCCTACGACACCCGCGGCCCGACACCACTCCCCCCGCTGCGCCGGGGCTGCTCAGTCCTTCCCACCCGCGCACTCCGCCTTCCCGTGTTATCACCCAGGGCTGGTGCTCTGCAAATGCACGACCATTACCGCCCTCCACTACGCATTCCAGAGGCGATTCCCAGCAGCAGATGCTCCCTCCCTGCTTAGAAAAACGTATTTTGAGCTCTCATCGTAAACCCAGCGGTAGTTTTCTTTCCCTCAGTAGCACAATAGCTACTTTCAGATCCTTGCAACTCCTCCGCTCCCCCGAGGAAAAAGCTGCTTCATGTAACCGATGGGGCACAAAGCAAACATACCTGATCTCCTTGATGCTCTCGAGTTTGCACATTATTTCTTGCTCATCTGCCATGCTTTTTACTCTCGATTTATACCTCCCGTAAAACGTGCAGAATGCCGGGGGGGAAAAAAAACCGAAACCAAACCAAAACAAAAAAACATACAATAGACACAATGTAGTCACCCCCTCCTCGCATATGGGCTCTGAGCCTGTGCGGTAGACTCTAGTGGGAGCTATGGGACTTAGAGTCCAGGTTCCTATTGCTGCCCAGGCAGAGAGGCTGCAGAAAGACTACAACACCCACAAGGCAGAGCAAAGCCTGCCTGCCCTTCTTCCTGCAACTACATTTTAAATGAATTTGTCACACCTCATTATGTCAAAGGTTGTTAGGAGTGCAAAAAGAGCAGAAGGCTTCCTTCTGAGATCTGTGCAATGTTTAGCGTTTCGTTAAAATATGCACTAAGACTGTTGATGGGTTCATGATTTTGATTATAAACTTTGACAAAAAGGCATGCTGTAGTCATTACTACTACAATGCTGTTTTCTCCTGGATGCTCTGAGTTTTCTACTGAATGCTCGAACTGCTCACCAAATCCAATTTTTGCAATTTTCTGGAACAGATAATGAATAAGCAGCAGTTGTGAATAGAAGACGTTTTGTGAAGAACGTTTTAGTTATTTTCTTCATTATTTAAGGACTTTTCCCTATATTGTTGTGTTCTTCAAATAAAGAAAAAGGTAGATGAAGGAAAACAGTGATAGCACCACACACCAGCACCCTCTTCATCACGCTACAGCTTTTGTAAAGGAATTAGAACATAAAAGTCTTGTCCTCATGTAATTTGAGTCAATCGCAAACTCTCGCTGCCTTAAAAATTGAAGGTTGTAGGATTGAGCCCTAAGTGAGCTGTGTGCTCAAAGGGGGCAGGCTTCTTTGATGCATGATTTAAATAGATGAACTAATTGGTTTGAGGGGGTAGAAGACACGTTATCTACAGTCAGCCAGTGAATCCTGTTGCTAAGACAGTGAGGGAGTGAGAGCAGGCAGGGTGAGGATAAGGGGGAGAGAAGGAAAATGCCCTCAAACAGGAGTGATGAGAATCCCAGCCTACTTTTGCACTGTTTATCCCATTTTTTGATTCCTGGTTTTACAGGGTAAGCTAAAAGGTTGAAGGCAGAAAATGAAAATGCAAGTTCAACTTGTTACTTTACTCTGTTTTAAATGACATTAAGAAAACCACTTCACAAACTGTTATAAATCAGTTGGAAGTTCTTAGGAAGTAAACCCACCCACAAGCATTAGCAATTTTCTCTCCATGTTTAAAAAAAGGAGAGAAAATATTACATCTCCACATTTCCAAGCACTTCAAAGTGGTCACAAAGTTTGATACTTGCAGTCCCAGCACATACAAATTGGTAGCACTCGACTTGTGCTTCATGGCTTTGGACAAGTGTTTTAATGTCTGTGTTTCAATTTTTCTCCTAGACAAAGTGGGTCTGACAGTTCTTTACACGATCTGAAACCACCACACTGATATATATTATCTATTCTGGTGCTATTTATAAACTTTGATATGTGGGATCCAAATAACAATCAGTTTTTCCCAGCATGTGGATTAGATTTTTCAAAGAAAGGTAAGGGACTTCAGCACTAAACTGACACTGAAAAAATATTTCAGCTGATCCTGAAAAATTCGACCTTGTTTCTATTCAATCCTTTTAAAATCAAAAGCTAACAGGCAGATAGATTTCAAAACAAGTTGTAGTATTATGCAGAATGAAACCAAGGCTAAAATACTGCCCTACTTCATTGAGCACAGGATTGAATTTTTGTGCAAAAATCCTCAGCAGCTTCCATTTAACGGTCTAACATCAGTCCACACACTTTAGCATTATGACAACAAATCTAGGTCAGAACAATTCCAACTGGAAGAATGGTTTTTTTTCTCACTAGATAATCATCCCAGCTACAGCAATTAATTCTACAAGTCCAGACGTAGTGATGCAACGTAGGGCCTTTATAACTGAACTATTAAATATTTGCAACTTGTTTTATGAAATAAATAGCAATTAAAGAAATATTAGAGATTAACGACTAGTGGAGAAGAGCCCCCAATAAAACACACAACACAACTGAACTTGGGTTAAAATACTGCTGGATTAGGTACAAGTCACCATCATAAGCAGAACGTGCAACAATATTGTAAAACCTCAATATCAGAAAATGGACGAGTCAAAGTGGTGCATCCCAAGTCATGAAATTTGCTTTAAATTACTGAGTTTCTTAGAGGGAAATAGATTCTTTCTGCATCCCATTGGGATTTTGAGCTTTCAAAATATACTGTTCACATTTGCCAGACTTTTTCCTATGAGTGGGTCAGCCCAATTGCACTCGCCATTTCATGTTAAGGGAAAGCTGGTAGTGGTTTCAGAATGCTTTGGGAAGCTGAAGGTACAGCAACACTGAAACTGATAGGAAGTAACTACATGCTACCCCTGAGATTTCCAAAGCATCTAGTCCTTAAATATCAATGTTTTAAGCAAAGCCTAAAGTATTTGCAAATTTTTGTTAATCTTGTGCCAGAGCATCCTACCTAGCTAAAGGTTTAAGTACCTGCATATGTTAATCTTGGCCCATCCCAAAGGTATCCCTAAATATACCTGCATTTAGTCATGTCCTTTATTTCATCCTCCAGCCCCGTGACCTGCAAAACTGGGAAAACACAATATTTTTATAAACCGCCTGGCACCTGTCTGCCCTCCCCAAGCCTCCACCTCCCGTTTCAGCAGGGGGATGGGATGTCCGTAGGGGACAACGCCAAGGGAAACCGTCTCCCTTTTCCCATTCTCTTCCGGAGCCCGACGATGCAGCAGCCTCGGGGCTCGCTCCCACGATTCGGTACTCCCAGGCGGTCAGCCGGTGCTGCCCGTGCCCCGTGCCCCGTGCCCTGTGCCTCGTGCCCNCCCTGTGCCCCGTGCCCCGTGCCCATCCCCGTGCCCGTCCCTGTCCCCGTCCCGGTGCCCGTGCCCGTCTGCAGCGCCCCCTGGCGGCGGGAGGGGGAGGGACGGCCGGCGCGCGCCGCCGCGTGCAGGCTGCGCGCCTGCGGCAGCGGGGGCGCGCGCGTTGCCGGG
>VWPU01012078.1:0-70970 GCA_013398955.1 Callaeas wilsoni | reverse complement strand
GGGCCTCCGCCGCGCCCGCCGCACCTGCGCGCCGGCACCGGGGCGGGGGAGCCGCCGGCACCGCACGGCACGGCCGCGGCACCGGTCCCTCTTCTGTCCCCATCCTGCACCCCCGTCCCTGAGCTGTCCCCGTCCCGCGTCCCTCATCCCGCACCCCCTGCCACACCCCCATCCCGAAGTCCTCATCACGCAGTCCTCGTCCTGCACTACTCGTCCCTGCCGCGTCCCCATCCTGCATTCCCCATTCTGCATCCCCTGCCACACCCCTATCCGGCACCCCTCATCCCTCGTCCATACCGTGTCCCCATTCTGCATCCTCGGTCCCTATTCAGTCTCCATCCCACATCCAATGTCCTGTATATCTTGGTCCCTGCCATGTTCTCATCCCGCATTCCTGCCACATCTCTGTCCTGCATTCCTCATCCTACATCCTTCATCCAGCATCCCTGGTCCCTGCTAGGTCCCCATCTCACATCCCTCATCCTGCATCCCCTGCCAAATCCCCATCCAGCACCAGTCATCCCACATCCCTCGTTCTTACTATGTATCCATCGTGCACCTCCCATTCCTTCCACATTTCCAACCTCTGTACCCCATCCTGCATTCCCAGTCCTTACTGCACCCCTATCCCACAGCCCCTCGTCTGTGCCGTATCTCCCATTCCTTCCACCTCTCCAACCTCTGTACCCCATCCTGCATTCCCAGTCCTTACTGCACCCCTATCCCACAGCCCCTCGTCCCTGCCATATCCCCACCCTGCATCTCCATCCTCCAGCCCCTCTCCCTGCGATGCCCACGCTGCAGTCCCCATTCCTCAGCCATTCCAGCACAGCATTTCGGGACTCCAGGGAAGACTCCCACCTCTATCCCAAAGTTTTGCTTTTGGATTTTCCCTTCTTCTCAGCGGGGGGAAATCAGGGTAGGCAACAAGTGACAACTCACCCCAGCTGCAGCTCCTTCACAGCTTCAGCTGGGGATGCCACAGCACACACCCAGCTTCTCCCTGCCAGGACCCTCAGGATGGGAAGGATAACTGCCGGAAAACCCCACTGATGACAGGGAAAAGATCAGAACCCTTAATTCTGCCTGGGGAAGGAGGTGTGAAATGAATTTTGCTGTGCCAGGCTAGAGCAGCGGGGTAAGCCGCTTACCAGCAAAATCCAACCAACTTCCAAAAGAATTGTCACTAAAACATGTTTATACAAGTGGGAAGAGGAGGAGTATGCTCCAATTGTCAAAAATCCGCGTTTGCCTCAACTCCTTGGTGAGAGTCATTAAAATCTCGTCAGGCAGAAGCTTCCCAAGGTGCATCTCCCCTTTGCTGGTGGCTGCGTGAGCAGCTCCCAGGTCTGCTGCAAAGAGATCTAACAAGTACCTCTTCAGGCTGGCAGAAAGATGACAGCAACCGGTGTTAAGTGCTCTCAGCACCTCCCTGTGAGTGCGCGCTGGTGCTCTGCTCCCCGAGGGAACCGTGCGGAAGGCGGCTCTCGCAGAGCACAAAGGCGTTCCGACGCCAAGGGAAAGGACACAAAAAGCCCAGTGGTTGTAATTGGGTATGAGGAAGGGCACAAGGCAAAAGCACAGATGATGTGATTGCCTGGCAGGCAGGCTTGAAAGCACACAGGCAATTTGGTCTGGGAAACATAAACAGCAACACATTTGGGGGGAAAAAGAAAAGCAATCCAAATTCCCGAATGACTCCCACTGCTGTTTGTGCATGGCCAAACAGCCAGCTCACTCTGGAGGGAGGAAATGGGGTGAAGACCTCTTAGAAACCATCACCAGGACGTGTGGGTTCCGCTGGAGCACCCTTGTCCCTGGCTGAGACACTCTCCACCTCTACCACAGCGTGATTCCATATCCATGGACGCAACAAGGAATGGGCAGCAACACCTGTTTTGTTACAAAACACCCAAGCACCAGCACTTTCCATTTTTCAAAGCGTTCATCCTAGGGCAAGTTGAAAGCCTGTGTCGCTATTTTTACCAAATGTGGAGATTTACAGGAAAAAACAACGTTGTCTTGAGATCGCTGAAGGATTCACAATGGAATCAAAGAGCTTGGTGCTGCTTTTAATGGAGAAACCACCTACAAGGCATATGTTTTTTGACACGCTCTGAAACGGTCACTGGAAAGAGCTCTAACCATCAGTGCTTTCTTATTATCATAGTTATGTGCTGTGCTGGAAGTTTAATTACAGAAACTATCAATGCAACAGGAGATAAACACTTTGCTTTTGAAGGGAATTAATTTATTTGGAGATCTACATCACACAGGCACGCTGCTGGAGATCCAAGCAATGCCTGACCTCAATATCGTTAAATCGTGCTCCGGGGAAGCTCTCCTGGATTTTAAATACTTATTTTAAGAACAAACTTCCTTCTTCTGAAAAAAAGCCGCATTTAAAAATCGGCGATGCCCCAAAAGCCCCAGTTCTAGTCGTTTTCTTGGAAAACCAGCAATCCACAGACATCAAACAGGCAACTTCGTGACATTTTGGGGAAAGGAGGAGGAAGGACCTTGGCAACACCCCAAGGAGAGGACAGTGGGAAGAACTGCAGGCAAATGCCATGGCTCCCATGCTTTGGAGGATCCCAGCTTGGAGTCCCCAGGTTCTCATCCAGGAATTCATGTCCTATGAAACATTTCCCTGAGGGATCAGGCACAGAGCAGACTCAGTAGGGCCGCCTCAAGAGAAGCACAGCTGCCCAGATGTCGCGTAGTAGCCGGAGGGGTCCGAGGAGAACCTCTGGGAGAGACGCACCGAGTCCAGCTGCACCTCCCCGAAGTGGAAGTTCTCGAAGAGCTGAAAGGAAGAAGAAAAAAAACACTTAAACACTTGAAGGGCACTAGAGAAATGGAGCCTGCGGCTGGCTCACGGCTCTCTCACAGGAGCTGGCCCTGTCAAAAGCCTCTAGTCGCAGATTGGTTTTGCCTTTAAATGAAACTGTTCTTTATGTTATTTTTCCCACTAAAGACTGCGCTTGAACTCTTTTTATCTACAGCAGCAGCTGCTCAAACCTCCCCTATTTTGCTGCCTGTGTCACCGAGGGAGCGTGGGGAGGCTGTTCGCTGCTCTGGAGGCACCACGGGTGACTCTCGAGGTCGCAGGCTCTGCAGGAGCAAGGTTTGAGGCCAGGAGGTTTGCACCAATCCAGGCCACAGGACGCAGGACTTAACAGTTACAGCTCAGTCCTAATTCAAACTAGCAGGCTGGAGGCACAAGGCTCCTCATCCCAGCACTGACCCCGCTTTGTTCAACAAATCCGTCTTTGTTCGGCAAAGACTTGAGTGCAAATTAAAGAAAGCAAGCCAACTCCGGGCGCCTGGGGGGTGTGTCCCTGCCCATTAATCCAATCTACGAAGCAGACCAAAAAAATGACATCAGAATTTCTTACAAGAAGTTATTGCTGGAAAAGCATCGTGTCCAAGCGTAAAGTGCTCCTCCTGTTCCATTAAGCCGCAGGAAATTGCTCTACCTGGGAACATCAGCTGTGCCTCAGGAAAAGCTTCTCGGTGGAGATGATATTTTTGAAGCTCTGTTTAACTGGAGCGGAGCGCTGTGAGTCACCGAGAACCTGAGCAGCGACTTCTCCCCACCTTGGAGATCTCCAAAATGTCCATTCCATCTGTCTCCTATTCAGTTTTCTATCTGTCCCTGCAGGCATGGGCTTGAGACAGTCCCACAGCCCTTCCTGCCCTTACAGAAGGCATGAAGGAAAGCCAACACATTAATCCTCCTAGAGCCAATGGTGCATCAATTCCTCCACAGAGGGAATGACTGAAATCCCAAATACCTACTTAGCATCTGAAAGGCTGCACTTCACCTCCTCCAAAGAGGCATTTGGCTCTGCCTGGCACTGATTTGGGCACAACTGCTCTTTTGTTGGTTCTCCCAAGAGTATTCTATTTTGTAAATACCCTCTTTTCCAGAGGAGACCAGCTAGATTTCTTTCAGGACAATTCCTGGGTTTGCTGTCACTCCACAAAGGAAAAGTGCCATAGAGAAAGCGATTCCCTGCCCGTACTGGGGCAGAGCAAGAGAGCCCAGGGCAGCAGCATGGCCTCAAGGGACACTGTGACTGGTGGCTCCACGAGGTCACTGCCCTAAAGAAAAGCAGCCTGCAGAAAAGGAGCTGTGCTAAGGAAGCATCTCAAACCGAGAGGAAAAGAGAAAAGAGAAATGACGACAGCCATACAAACTCCATTTCATACAATTAAAGATTTATACAATAAAGATTAATTATGCTCCCAAAAGCTGCGTTGTTCATGTTGGAGGACTTAGGATAAAATGTCTCATTAATAAGAGATGGCAGTAAAAAGGGGTTGGTCACCTTTCTCTTTTTATTTCGGCTGACCCCAGAAGGGAAGGATGGTTTCCTACTCTCCAGGGCTCCCTGCAGTGCTCTGCCACTGTGCCCACTCACCCCAAACCTTAACACCTGTCCCTGTCACAGTGTCTGTTCACATTGACATTCCTTTCCATCACAGAGCACTGTCCACCCAGGAAAACAGGGATCACCACTCTCTCGATTCCTAACAGAGGGACTGGTAGGTGTGCTAGTAAGCAAGGAGTACTAGGGTTTGAAGAGGGCCCCCTCCAGTGCCTAAAGGGGCTCCAAGAGAGCTGGACAGAGACTTTGGACAAGGGCATGGAGTTATGGGACAAGGAGGAATGGCTTCCCACTGCTGGAGCATGATTCAGATATTAGGAAGAAATTCCTCCCTGTGAGGTGGGGATGCCCTGGCACAGGGTGCCCAGAGAAGCTGTGGCTGCCCTGTCCCTGAAGTGTGCAAGGCCAGGTTGGATGGGACTTGGAGCACCCTGCTCTAAGGCGTCCCTACCCATGGCAAGAGGGATGGAATGAGGTGGTCTTTAAGGTCCCTTCCAACCCAAACCATTCCAGGATTCTATGAAGGAAACAAATGAAATGCTGGGATGTGCCAGACCCATCAGCAGCGCTAGAAGTCAAACCTTTCCACAAAATAACCAAAGGAAGAGTCTTGTTTACATTATTGCTGCATACCACAACCTGTTTTTCTTACTAAACACGTACTTCAAAGCAAACATTAGTGAATGAGACAAACCCTCCCCAGCCCCTCTTGCCTCACACAGCCTCAGGCACATCAGAGCAGAAGGACGACTGGGAAGCCTCAGAAGACACTGCCCAGGTCAAGGGCCCTCCATTTGTACACTGCTAAAAGTGCAGCAAAGCCATTGTACCAAAGCACTTTGTATTCCCTTGGCTTTTATAAGATACACCACCTCCCGTGTGTTCGAGCAGCTGTGTGTTTCTCAGGGAGGAACGCTGCTAGAACTATTGATTTTTGGTAATGTGGCTGTACTTTCTGAGAGTAAACATGCTACAAGATTTAGAGGACAACCACAGACGCTTTTTTCTGCTCTTGTTTCAGGCCGGCTTCGCACCGATGCTCCTGTGCTCCCTGAGGCTTCCCACGACAGAAGCCACCGGACTCCAGGCATGGAGATCACTGCACATCTGAGACCTGCCTCAGGCAGGGTGGAGAGAGGCCCTCAGACATCATCCTCCAAGACCTCTGAAACACCAGGAACCCTCCAAGACCTCTGAAACACCAGGAAGTGGCTTCCCATCACGAAAGCATCCTGCGCTCGGGTCCTTGGGGACTCGGGAAGAGATTGCAGAGAGCCAAGCCTCTGCTTTTGACTTTCACTTCTATTTATCTTGAGGAGAAGCCAAGCAGAGCCAAGAAAGATATTTATAACTCCCCCCTCTCCCCAGCCACCACGGAAACGCTCCGGTTTCGGAGGAGGCCTGGAGCACAGCTGATGAAATGCCTCCTGGAAAAGCATCTTAGCATTTTTTATTCTGCACCAGGAAAGAAGGCACCTGGAGGCTGCTGCCCTTCAGAAGCAACCGCCGATAACCCAAAGATTGTCTGACTCCCCTTCCTGTTCTTTCCTACGGCTGCCAAGGGCCCACCTTTCCCTGAAAAGGCTGCAGGGAACACGAGGAGACGTGGATCAGGAGCAGCCAGGAGGGAGGCAGGGGAGGAGAAATGCAATCGCCCGCAGAGCCGTGTCATTTGATTGGAGTGGGACGCGAGGCTCAGCAAAAGCACAGTAATTCTATAAATCCAAACACGCTAAAGGATTTATGTCCTCAATGCCCAAGGAATAAATAAGAGGATGGAGGTTGGTATTTTTTTTTAAAGTATTATAAATGAGAATGAACCTGATGGAGGTAAAGGTCAGCTTACAGAATCAACACCACGCATGCAGTGCAAGCTACTAACTCCCATCAAGGGAATAGCACTTAGAGGACTAAGTGCCCTCTGTCTCCCTGCTGCCTTCCCAAATTGAATTGGAATGGAATAAGGAAAGAGCACTGTTAACTTTTAACCCCAGACCCAGCACCTCCAAGCAAACGCTCCAGGGATTTGCCCTGCCTTTCAAACCACAGCCAAAGGCTTGGGAAATGCTCAGCGAGGATGCCTGTGTCTCCCATGGGGACAGAGCAGGTGCCTGGAGAGTGGCAGCAGCAGCATCCCAGGATCTGCAGAGGATGGCACAGACTACAGCCACACTGCCCTCCCCAAAAGCCATGAGTTCCCAAGGGAAGGAGGGAACTGGATGATGGATAATCCACATTTCACAGGTCAGCCAGCAAACGACCGTCGGCTCAAGTGCTCCTCTCTCTCCCTCTCCCTTCCTGGGGACTGGGTCCAAGGACACACCACTCAGGTAATGATGAAAGGCAGGCAGCCCTGTGGTAGCTCCCAGAAAGCAAGTTTTCCTCCCCTTCTCTCCCCAAAGTCATTTATCCTGAGCCAGGAAAAGCCAGCAGCACAACTGTCATTTCTGACACCACATTTTCTCCCATTTAAGACAATTCCATTCAGATGCTGGAAACTCTTCTTCCTCTGAGGTCCGTTCCTCTCGATTACCCACAAATTACACAGCAGGCCTCCCCTGGGATGAGACAACCATTTTCTGAAGGAAGACAACAGGCTGAAGACTTGTTTTGGGAGACATGAAATCACATATCAAACCGCTAGCTCCTTGCAAACTTGAGCCAAAACTGCTCGTACAAATGTCAACCCCTAAACCACAACAACTTCCTTATCAAAGGCGGAGCAACACATCAGACCCAGGATGCCTCTTTTCCACATTTTCTTCCTCTTTTTAAGCCTGTAAAGTAGGTTTTGCTGAGGCAAGGAGGAGGATGACTCCTCAATGAAGAAGTTAAAACAGGCGCCTAAACGACGTCGTGTTCCCAAGCGCGGGTGTTTGTCAAGCTGTCCTCCTCGGGGGGCTCGCTTCCCACAGAAAACCCTCCTGGAATGAGACAGCACCTCTGTGTTCCAACCTGGGAACAACAGCAATAAATCACAGCTAATCCACATAAGGACAGCAGCGATGTGTTTCAGCTCCGGTTATGAAGAGCGGAGGTGCCAACGCAAACTGGGGCTTTTAAATCACCTGTCACGGGCTCAACAAGCATGAGAAATATTAATGGATTCGGCTGGAGAAGCACTGGGAAGCAGGAGGACAAAGTAAGTCCACGGAAAGGAAGGGAGTCAGAGGTATTTAAAACTTCCTTCACGTAATCTCCGGCTCGCATTCACGCTGCCTTGGCCTGGATTTTGCCACTACCATCAGGATTATTGATCAGTTTTGAAAGCCTCACGTCGTTTACGGTAGTCAGCCAAAAAAAGACCCATCCTGAATTAATAAAACGTCCAAGCAGCTCTGCCGAGAGCCTCGGAAATGCCAAGGGAGCAACGACTCACTGCAATGTCTTGCAATTAAAAATTCCCACTAATGAGCAGCGATACCACGGGATAAAATAACACACACACACACAAATACACACACACACCTCCTCGGACAGTGTGGAGTTCTGCTGCGAACTCCAGCCCCAGAAAGCAGCGCCTTAGGGCTGGGCTATTAGAGATCAACAGCACAAAACTGTCCCCGGTGACTCAGCGCTGCGGGCGAGCATTGCCGTGTAATGTCATTAGGCTGTGACAATCCGCCTCACAAACCCGGCTGCCCTCGGCAGGGAGCTGAGGGAGGGTCCCGCTCTCCGTATCTGGAACGAACACGGAAATTAGCGACTTCTGAGAGGCACGGAGGAAGAGACTCGTAGCTCCAGGAGCCTACAGCTGTGGATAAGCTCGCTGTCATTCCTGCTGCGTGGTCCATGCCGAGGATGGGATGCCAGCAATCCCTCCTCTGTTGTTTCTCCTGGGTGGGAGATGTTTATCCACCCCACGATCCCATCCAGGAAGGGCGTGCACAGGCTGAGCACCGCTGGGCTCTGCCTCCATGGCAGAGCACGGGCAGGAGGATCACTCTGACAGACAACCCAGCACCGGGAATCGGGGTCCGGCAGCCGACAGCAGCGCACGGAGGACTGCAACCAGGAGATTAAACAGAGGCTTCGGAGGAGCCGGAGGCTTTACAGCTTCATCTGCTCTGCACTAAGTGACAACACTCACCAGCTCGCCCACTGGCAACACAACCCCAGCGTGTCCTGATCGGGAGCAGCGGGGAATGAGGCAACAGGCTCGGAAAGCCAGGAGATTCCCGTTGGAAATCAGCATGTTATGGTGCTGTTATCCCCTTCGGGGAAGGGGAGGACCAAACAAAATCCCAGGCACCCGCTGACAAGCATGGAGAAAAATGAAGTGGCGTTTCTGAAGAGGTGCCTCAAGACAGAGCAACAAAACCTGTTTGTCTGCAGACCTTCTGCGCTCTCCCCTGGATATTTTTCCATCTCATAAAGGATGATATATTTGAATTAAAGCTTGTACAACATGTCCACAGCTTGGGATGGAAAACATTGGAGAAGAGCAGAGAACAATCACCCTTCCAAGTCATCTGGCTAAAGCACAACTGCAGTTCCCATGCCAGACACAGCAGGAAGGCGCTGACTCCTCAGCAAAGTGCTGGATTACTGATACCAGCACCAGGCAAAAAGGACTGATGGAGGAAATGGCAAAAACAAGGAAAGATTAAAAATCTTAAAAAATAAAATTTTGAAACGTGAAAGTAACACTCAGAAACACCAATGCACTCTCAGAGAGTCCACTGAACTCCAGCGAACTCTGTCCACCTGAGTTCCTCTGAGTAACCTCCTTGGCTGCACAAACCACAGCCTCCAATCCTGCTTTTGGCATTCCACCTACTTGCTTAATGCACCTCAGTCCTGCAGCCTCCCACACAGACCTGCCAGGACCTCTCCAGAAAGCTGTTATCTCCACAGCTGCCACAGTTCCCAGGTTGCAGTATGCGCTGGCACAGCTCCTTCTTCCTCATCCCAAAAAATTCACCAAACCCTGTCCCACCTGTGGCCCAAACTCCCCCAAACTATGACAGACAAACTCCAACCCAAAGCCCCTGGTGGCTCCCAGAAGACGAGACAGTTGCCACAGTTCCCAGGTTGCGGTATGTGCTGGCACAGCTCCTTCTTCCTCATCCCAAAAAATTCACCAAATTCTGTCCCACCTGTGACCCAAACTCCCCCAAACTATGACAGACAAACTCCAAACCAAAGCCCCTGGTGGCTCCCAGAAGATGACACACAACCGGGCAAAGTGTCAAGATCTGGGGAGCTTGTTCAATGAATAGATTCTTTTTCCTTCTACTTTTGACTTTCACAATTTTCTGAAACAATCTGGTGCCAAAAAAAGAAATACCTGATTCCCATATTATTCACCCTGGACACCACTCTGCCAATGATTATCTGTCAGAAGTTTAATTGTGCTTGGAAGCTTGCCAGGAATAATGCATGAGAAGCATAGGAAAAGCAGGTAGGCAGGCACTCATCCAGGGAGGTGGCTCTTCCCAGCATTCCCAACCTCCTCTCCAAATTAGCAACTGCTTCCTTTCCACGGCTTTTTAAAGGATGGCTGGCTGGGCAACCAACATTTTCCGGGACTGTTCAGGTGTTAGAGGATAAAGACATCGTGCAGAGTCACAAGGGTGGAAGATGGGCAGGAAGGACAGAGAGGGCGGTTGTCACCTGGGCTGTCACCACCAGCACCAGCACAAGGCTGCAGATTGTTTTGTTCTGCAAGCGTGCAGCTGGCTCTGGAGTGTCTCTCCATCCCCAATATAGCATCCAGCCCTTCCCCTCTCCTTTTCTTCCAGCCTCTGGCAGATTTAAAAGGCAGCAGCAGAGACCTTTTCACCTCAGCTCCCTTAGGAAGAATAAAGCGGGCAGACTTCAGGAGGGAGAAAATCTCGTGTCATAAAAGTCCCAGCGGCCTCTCTCTCGGGAGACACCCAAGTCAGGGCTACCTCCCCTCTGACACAGGAAAATCCCTTGCAATTAAATCACTGGTGCAGGCCCTTGGAAACAACATAACCATCTCTCTCTGGCAAAGTACCACCAATATAAGAAGCAGCAGCAAGTTCAAAGAGAAAGATCCAAGGCGTGTGATGGGAGGTTTCCTTTTTATATTTTTATTTCCTGAGCCAAAAGTAAATGCCATGTAAACGCCAAGAAGCTCTTGGTACGTTCACAGATGCCATCTCATGGGTGTTCTGCACACATTCCATGTAGGAATCATGAAGTGACAAGCTGAAGAAAGGATCAGTGAAGGTCATCAGCTCCACCATCCGTCCTTCTCCAAGGCAAGAGGAGCTTGGTGGTGGCAGATCCTGGACAAACATCTCTGCTCCCTCAAAACAATCAGAACCCCCTTCTCCCAGGTCCTCTAAAGCAGTGCTTCCTTATCCTCCCCTTTACAAAGATTTTCCTAATCCCTTGCTGCAATTATTTATCACTTTATTGTCCACTACTGGCAAAAGCATTCCCATGCTTCAAGAGCTTTTCCTGTGTGCTGCGCTCCTTCCCTTTATTAGCCTTGAAACACCTCTTTCAGCCCCAGCCTGCAGACATTTTCTACCCCTCCAATTATCTTACTGTTGTCTCCTGGGCTCTTTGCACCCATCCACAGTACCCAAAACTGGACAAATCCTTCAGCTAAGCATAGTCAGGGATTTACTTTGAAGACATTTGCATCTTTTTTTTATTTCCACAGACTGACTCAGTCTGGAGCAGTCCCCCATAAGCCAAACCCTGGCCTGTCGGGCTGGTATTGAGGCACTTCTCCATCCTACACCGGAGCCACTGCTCCCTCCTGGACCTGTCCTTGTTGGCAGCTGCCTGTTTGTTTCTGCCTGATTTCTCAACATTGTTTGGAGCTCTGTTCCCTCCTACTCACGTGTGCAATATTCCAGCCTCTCCCCAGCTGGGTTTCACCTGCAGACCTAAGAGTGTATTTCGTGCTGCCCGTGACACCCTCCTGACCTCCACGGGTGGGACGAGTACGAGGTTTCCAGCTCTGTGAACACGGAAGCAGCTGATCCTTCTCTGACTGCTGCCATGTGAAACCTCAGCTCTTCGTAAAACTGGAGCAAAGCCACCTCAACTGCCAGAGGGTGATGCAGCAGTGGGGAGGGTGACATTCAGCAATAGTCTAAATTAATCTGTCAGGCTGGATTTTTTTTCAAATAGAACTGTTCGGGGCCGGGTGCAGGCCTTTGTTCAGCTGAAATCCCCTCCCTCCAGGATCTACCCCCCCTCACAAGCCAAATCTAGCGGCGCTCCTGTCACTGCCACGCTGCAAAACCTTTGCTTTAGCTCACAGTTTTGGGTCTGTTCCCCCCATCACAAATCCATGAAAATTCATGCGCTTCAGGAAATCAAACCCCAGTTGCTATGGTGAAAGGCATTCTGCAAACTAAGAAACAAATACAAGTGGGACATTTGGAGGTTACCAGATTTTTGCACGTCTTTCACACAAGAATAAAAACCCTTTCAGCAAACTAAAAGGATCCAATAAGATCCCAGACCCACGCCTCAAATGTGAGGGATTTACAGTACAACTTAAGGAAATTAATAATCAAACACTGCGTTTCTCCACAGAAGCCTCATCCCCATGGCTTCTATTACAGCAAATGCAGCAACAGTTTCTAAGAGCTGGGCTTTGGCTTTGCTGCAGAGATGGCAGGAGGCTTGAGACGCATCCGGGAATACCAGGACAAGGAGCTCCCGTCAGTGTGACCTCTCACTACGCCCACCGAACACCAAGAGGAGGAGTCTAGCTACAGAGCCAGTAAATTAATTCAGACAGACACGGAAAATTATCCAGCAGAAGGGTCACGGCACCTTTGGGATGAACTGCCTACTTCTGCTAATCAGTGGGTTGGGTTTTTTTCCATTTAACGTGCTGGGTCCCTGCCTTCTATTAAGGCGCCGCTGTAATTCAACCCTTGCCAGCTCCAGGGAGAAAAATTGTCTTCTTAAGATCAAAGAGGTGATGCTGCCCTGGCTGGCTGGTGGCACAACAGGAATCTCAGGGAAGTGAGGAGGTGGGATGCTCACGGGGTGGAGGCAGAGGCACCCAGAGAACCTCCAAAAGGCTCAGCTGCTGGGCTGGGTGGGACTGCAGCGGTGCAGGGGCAAGAGGATTCAGAGATGCTCAACAAGCCCTCTTCCAGCACTCACAGTTCCTGCTAAAATTAGTCAGAGGGGTGTGGAGCACCTCTGAGAGGAAAAGAAAAGGCTTCTCCTTTTCTTGGTAAGGTCACCAAAGAGATCTCTGTCAACGCAAAGGTAGCACAAACCTTCTGCACTGCGCTCTCCTCGGTGCAGTGCCTCAGCCTACCCCCAAAACCTCCAGCACTGCCTCCAAGGCCCGAACACTCCAACAAAGATATTCTCCCTCCTTTGTCTACTCTGATTTTTCAAATGCCACTTCAGATTCCTGTTTCATCAAATGCAAATAACATGAATATGGCTTTTTCTCCCCCTGCAGAATATAATTCGCAGGAAAGCATTTTCACAGCAACCCCAATTTAATCTCCTTTTTTTTCCCCCATGATTATACAAACTGATCTCCAGTCTCATCTGCTCAACTGTCACATCCTCCCATCCCACTGTTGCTCTAATTGCACACTGCTGAGCCCCCTCGATTGTTCCGGTACCTCTTGGTAATGGCAGGAATTCTCCCCTCTGCAAAGTGGCATCACAGCCTTTCATTTCTGCTTTTCATTCTTTTGTAAAAATGAGGTGAGGAAAGCACTGGCTTATTTCTGAGATACTGATGTTGCACCACAATCTCTTACTCAGTCTCTTCTCACCCCAGTGGATTTTTTGTTTGGTATTTTTAATTCTAAACTTTCCAAGCAGCCACATCCTGTTAGGTATTTGTTCCAGCCGGCAGTCCTACTTTGGATCTACATCATTACCACCTCGCTGAGGATAACAAGATGTTCCTACCCTTTCTGAACACCAGGCAGTCTTGATCCTCACCTAATGCCGGTCCTTTGACTCTTTGATTTCACCTCAGCTTAGAAATACATTAGGAAAAGACTCTGCCTCCTTAAATCCACAAACAAAAATTACACAAAAGGCCTGGGTTCCAATGGCTGCAGAACACAAGACACTCCTCATCTGCAAGTGCAGTTGGCTCTGCACAGAGGCAGATGTTTGTTTGCCTGGAGCTTGGTGGGCTTGGGGTGTTTTGAGGGGCCAAGGGTTTATCCAGGCCAAGGTTTTTCTTTTCCATTGCACCTGTCTGTGGCATTGCATCGAATGCTTTAAACTGACCTACTGCATGCCACAGCCACTGCACTGCTGCTACCCAGCAGGACAGACACGGTGACAGGGAACACCACCGGCTCTCCAGTGTATCAGCCAGTAAATGCACCTTCCCCTGCTCCCAGTGAAAGCAGATACAGTGCCATAATTCAGCACACTTATGCAGGCCTCAAAAGAGAAGAAGCCTCACCAAATTATACCTTATCTGACCTAGAAGGCCTCCCCGAGCACTCCTGCAGCCCCGCTGCTGGACCAGGGCACGGCAGCACGTGTTGCCACCTTGGCTGATCCCGTTCCCAGTCTTCCATCCCAGCTTAAAATCTCCCCTAATGCCCTAAGACATAAGATGTGCAGCTTTCTGCTGCTGTACCTCAGTAGCTGTTCCCTCAATATTTAATCTTGTAAGCTGTTAATGCACGGATCTGTGCTAAGCGGCAGGGTTCAGCTTTTTCTGCACTCAGAATTTGCTTCCTTCTTGTCTGAACGTGGCAAAGGCCATTCATTTACTTCTCAGACCTCAACTCAAGCCAAAATTCATTCCATTTTGACCCAGTGAGAGTCCAGGTGGTTTTCTTCCTTTCCCTTAAACGTGCAACGCAAAGTTTTGGCCGGTCGGCCCTTTTGAGTTTCTTTTCATTTTCATTTATTCACTGCAGCCTTAGTTGTTCGTTTTTTCTTTCCACTAAACAAAAATAAATAAAAGCCCGGAGGCAGCGCAGCCTCGTCTCCGGAGATGCCAGCAGCTGCCCCGGCCGCCTCCGTGCCAGCGCCGCGCCAGCTGCGGCGCAGGGCACGCGGCCACCGCCAGGACCCGGCGGGAGGCACGGCAGGGAGCTGCCAACACGGCATCTCCCCCAGGCCCGGCCCTGCCCGAGCTGCCGGGGCCTTCCAGCCAGGAATTGCTGCCTCCTCCCTCCGCTCTCCAAGGGATGAGACACTTTGCTCCCGACCGGAGCGCGGTTTCGGTACGTGACTGGGATGTTCAGAGCCAGTCTGGAAGGAACACGTATTGCTCCGTATGAAATGGTCCATGAAGCATCCCCAGCTTTTTGGGACTAGACTAGAGAAGCGCAAAGTCAAAGTTTTGTTGGATGCAGATCTATTGGGTCACACAGCCCCTTGGGCTCTCAGCCCCACCTATGCCAGGAAGCCTTTTTCAGGGATATTCTTCAAGACAGAAGTAATTTAAACTCCTGAACGCAACTCATCCTACAGGATCTATTTTCTGAGCAGTGTGGGAAGGTACCGGCCTGCACAACCGTTTATTAGCACAAATAGGAGTGTATGTTTAACTCTGCGGAACGGGTAGAACAAAGGATTATTAAATAAAATTCCGATTAGTTCAGCTGAAAGCAAAATACCAGCTGGAGCCTGGCGTAGCGCAGGCATGTTATCAGCAAACATGTGCTGCCAGCGCATCTGCACACACACACACACACACACCCCAGCTCTGACCACAGGGAGCCTCAGCCTGAACAGCAGAGCCACGGCACTTCCATCGTGCTCTGTGCCCCGAGAGCTCCAGTCCTGCCCTGAGCCTTTGGCCCTACAGGGCTGCACAATGGGAATGAGAGCGATGAAACTCGAGTTTTCCCACTTACCCTCCTACCAGCAGCCATGCTTTGTTAGCGTTCCAAGTGGGAACGCAGCCACTCAGCACAGCTATCACGGAGTCCCACCGCCTGGAATCACATGCGGGGCACATGGCTCTCCCTCCCACCAGCCTGCCTAACTGCGGCCATATTCATTAATGGCCCGTCGTTTAGATCCCGGTGCAAAAGTTAATGAAGCCACTTTGCAAGAGGGCAGCCTCCCCAGCACAAGATAAATAATGGATATAAAAGCAGGCTGGGAGGGAACTGGCACATCCCTGCAAGGTCATGCTGGAATGCATCAGTGGCTCACTGAGGCTGGGCTCCTCCGGTAAGAAGCCTGGAGCTATTTATGACTCATGTAATTAATTAATGCAAACGGGCGTTCTGCTGCAGGCACGTGGGAGACCAAAGGGAAATACGAAGCGGGCAGGTTAGGAAATGTAGTGGAGGTGGGAGAGAAGGATGACATTTCTTGTGGCAAGACATGCTTTGAAGTAATTACCAGCAGTTCAAACAGCCAGCAGCTCTTTCGGCTACGTCAGTACAAAATCAATTAGGAGCTTGAAAAATGCATCGGGCTCGTATTTCCGAGAGCATCAAGAGTAAGAAGTAGCCTCGGAAGGAGAGCAGTTGCATTTCCGAGCACCACAAGACCCTTTCCCGGATCCTCAGACCCCACAAATGGTGTGACCAGCAGAGGGAGCACCGTTAATACCTTCCCAATCACAAACGGTTTGGGATGAGAGCACTGAGGAACACCCACGGTTTGATTCTACGTGTCTCTAAAGCCTGAGGACAAGTTTAACAGAAGCGGGAGAAAGGAGTGAAGCCGAACGCTGAGAAAGCAGAGTCCTGCAGGCACTCAGGGCTCCTGACACACACCTCCCCCATCCAGAGCCGGCTCTCCCAACACTGGGAGCTATCCAAAACTGCAGATCACATGAAGAAAGGGACCGGGGCTGTGGCTTCCCTGCTCCAGCTTGCAATACTGCAGTCTCACACTGCACACTCAACATGTGGCGACGCTGAGTCATGACACCGTGCTCGAACAGACCGTTTGAGGACAATGAGAGCTTAACCTAATTTTGTCCCTTTGTTTGTCCTCTGCACAGAGATCAATCAGTTCCACTCCCTGCCTTCACATCCCCCTGCATCCAGTGCCCGATACATTATTAAAACTGTAAATACAAATAAAGCACACTCCTCCCCTCCTCTGGGAGGGCTCTAAAGTCCTTCTGGGTTGTCCAGCTCCCACCCAGCCTGCATCCTCTCTCATGTCTCTTTGTTGCCAGAATATCTTCTTACCGTTCCCAAATGTATCCATGCATTGTCCTCGCTCCCTCTTATCAGAGCTGCCTGCAACAAATCCTCTCACACAATGCGGATTGCAGATTTGCTTACAAGCCTGTGCTGTTTTCCATTTCTGCTCCTCTGTGCATCTCTTTTCTCTCTGGACACTTGCAGGGGTCAAGCGCCACAGCATCAGTCAGCCACAGCCATCTGGATGAGCAGCAGAGGCTGCCTGCAGTCCCAGCCCTGGCTGGCGAAGCCTGGGAGTCTGCAGCATGCTCCCCTTTGAGCCTTACCCAACCTCCACAGTCTGGGGGATCGTGTTTTCTACCCTCTGATCACTGCCAAAGCCCTCAGATCCTGGTGGGACTCCCTACCACCACCCGCTATTTGTCTGGAGCAAATCAATAGCAGAGATTAAAAACAAGAAGAAAAGAGTAAGTGAAATGAGAGTCGGGTTTAGTTTCATAAATATATATGAGTAGAACAAGAGCAACGAAGTGCTTCTTTCTGGTGGGCTGAGAATCAACTCGAGCCTGAGTCTCCAGGGTAAAACAGGAGTGAAGTAAACGACAACACAAACACCCACTTAGCATTCGTGCTTCATATTCCTGCTCTGAGCCTCAGCAGCTTTAGGAACGCTCCTGTTAAATACTGTAATGCTCCCAATTACAAGTGATCTGGACTGTTTATTTTCTAAACAGATTCTCTCCCCCACCCCTGGCCCCAGGAGATCCCATAAGCTTAAGACAAAGGAAGTCTTGAAGAGGTGTTTCAACCTCTTTTGGCTATACAATACCCATAGCTGGCTCAATTTCCGTAATTGTTTCAT
The DNA here is from genome assembly GCA_013398955.1 of Callaeas wilsoni. Classification (NCBI taxonomy): domain Eukaryota; kingdom Metazoa; phylum Chordata; class Aves; order Passeriformes; family Callaeidae; genus Callaeas; species Callaeas wilsoni. The sequence continues at coordinate 53,655 of VWPU01012078.1, read as the reverse complement.
ACTGACCTTGAGGATATTTTGGCCATTAAATGACTCCCGCTCCTTGAAAGATGATTTACCAGTCATTGTGCTGTTTCGTTCTTCAGCTGTAGAGAGAAAAGCCACCACCAGAATGAGCTTCAGATGGGAGAACTCTTGTGTGCTGTACTTCACCCCCCACTCGGTCCCTCCCCAAAGTCAGCCGCCAGCTAATAAACCATCTTTGCCCAGTTCTCAGTGCAAAAAACCCCACTTCCACTTGGATTTTAAGAGGAAGAAGGCTGGAATTGGTGCCTCTATCGGGATCACCTGTTTCCTGGAGGGAAGGCCCTAAATCATAGCTTCTGCCGTGGTGATTCTGTAGGGCTGACCGCTCAGTGCAACACACCTGCTTCTCTCTGGCTCGCTTTCATCCCACATCCTGCCATGTCAGGGCGAGAGACAGCACTTGCGTGGCCTGGAACAGCACCAAATTCCAGGCTGAGCACGCCAGCACAATGCCAGGCGGGATGTGGACGGCACCAACACAAACCTCTGCTGCCTGCACCATACGTGCGGTGCGGATGCTCCCGCGGGGTGGGCACGCAGCCACACACACACAGAGACGTTCAGAATAGCAGCCTAGGCCTACAGCAACTGCCAAAAGCCTACGTCTGAGATCCACTTCCCCAGAGCACGTCTGGGGTTTTATATAATCCCCAAGTGCGTGATCTGCTCTTTCCACAGGACCTCTGCCTCGCTCGGTGAATATATTCAATATTTCTTTTTCATCTCCATCATTAACTATGAAGTCCCCCTCACATCCAGCTTGCTATTCAAATCCTGTATGGAATACAAAGTGACTTCCATGGCTGCCTGCGGAATGCTGGCGGAATGCTCTCCCCATTGTGTCTGAATGCCTCGCGTGCCTCATGGGGTTGTGCAGAATATAGACTCAGGATGCCAGACGTAGCTGACCGTGTGCCTCCCCTCACACAGAGCCGCATCAGCACTCCGGGGTCACATTTTCAGGGCTCAGTTTGAGAGCCGAACCCCATCTTTGCAGGGTTCCTATGCCCTGGGTGTGCTTATTTGACTTCAGTAGCAGTCAGACCCAAAACCTGCCCAGAAAACATGACACAGATAACCTGCTGTTATCACTGTCCCCGCAGAGATTCAGAGAGGCAACAACTAAAGAATTCCTGACACAACCTATTGCAGTGCATGGAGGCCACCGTGCCAGGGCGTGCACGTTTGCACATGGAGAACCAGGCTGTAACACACTGCCCCGCCCCAAACATGATGCTTTTAGGGCTGCTTTATAAAGCAATGTGATCAGAATGATGCTACAGACGGCCAGAGCAGACAATCTTTTGGCAGAGACAGCAGACGCCATACACTCAAGAATAGCTCACATTCAGCTTCGCAGCTGTCTGCATCTGATTTAAGGAGAAAGACAATGGAATCACTTTCCTAAAGAAATGGGCAATCTCTAAGTTAGCCAAAGAGGATTATGTTTTCATCTCGTTTGAAGGTCAGCACAACACATGGAGTTGTTACCCAGTTTCAATTTAACACTGGGGCACAGAGAGCCCAAGATCTCACCTCCATGAGGAGCAGCTGAGGTCACTTGCTCTGTTCAGCTTGAAGGAGATTGAGGGGAGACCTCATCAGGGTCTGCAGCTTCCTCACAAAGGGCAGTGCAGGAGCAGTTCTGATCTCTGCTCTGTGCGACCAGGGACAGGACTCAAGGGCATTGCTGGAGTTGTGCCAGAGGAGGTTGGATATTGGGAAAAGATTCTTCCCCCAGAGGGAACACTGAGCAGGCTCCCCAGAGACTGGTCAGATCTCCAAGGCTGCCAGAACTCCAGGAGCGTTTGGACAACGCTCTCAGGCACAGGGTGGGATTGTTGTGGTGTCCTGGGCAGGGCCAGGAGCTGGGCTGGATGATCCTTGTGAGTCCCTTCCCACTCAGGACATTCTATGATTCTACTTGAACATATTTTTCCCTAGCCCAGATACTATGAGTGCTACTGGGTGACAATCTATGACTCTGTTCGTTGCTTTTTTTATTCTCTTCTGGATTTTATCTGCAGACATTTCCCAGACAGCCCCATAGGTATTCTTAAGAGTAAGAAAAACCATATTGAAAAAGCAAACAACAAAAGCATTTGCTGAGCAACAGGACTACTTTAAACGCATTTATCAGCAAGGATGAAGGCTCTGTACGTACTTGGATCTTTCCTGAAGAGAGTGTTCATGACTGTGGCATGCAGCTTCACCCTATCCCACTCTTTAAGCATCAGGCCGGAGGCCACAAACCGCTCTACCAGCTGATCAGCGACCATCTGCAATCTGGGAAGGCAGAAAGAGAAAGAACAGGGCCGTGTAAAACAAGGAGCCTCTGCATCATCAGCTCTTGGCTTTTCAGCCAGGAGGGCAGCAAGTGTGAAATGAAGTCTCTGCATGCTCACAGGAAAGGGAGCTAGTCCCTGATGGAAAGCGAGCAGAGGCATCAGGATTCAGCTCTAATGCAAAAAGTTCTGACTGTTGCGCAAAGCTTCCTCTGTGATCGTTTCTGCTGCAAATATTCCACGAGGAAGGGCAGATTTAGCACAGCAGAGAGCTCGCTCACAGTGACAGATGTTACTGGGAGCTGAAGGATGCATCTTTCTACTGCCAGGAAACACAATGTGACTCTCCTTGCAAATGCTAAAATCTGCACACCCGCAGGGGCTTAGGCACCTTGACTCCCAGAGGATCTGCTCAGGGACTGCTGGAGCCTGCATCCTCTCTGTCCCAGATAAGCAACCCAGTCACTGGGCTCGCTTTCTGGGAGAGCCCAGAACGTGGTGACGGGGGGCACAAACCCAGTCAGCACATCCTGGTGAACACTCCAGCTTTGGAGCTACTGAGCAAGCAAAATCCAAGGACTTATTCCCACCTTTCTGTCTGGCCGTGACTGCCAGGATCTGAGGGCAGATCCATCCTAGGACAGGCAGCAGGAGCAGGGATCAGAGCAATGCACCCATGTCTAAGGAGCTGAAGGAACTTCCAGGCTGCTGTTGTGCCCAAAAAATTTCTGCAGTGCCTGATTCTTACCAGAGGCAGCCGGGATATGCAAGAATGAAGAGCTTCCCATCTCCAAAAACAAGGCCAGACGGTATTAAGTCTACGCAGAAGAATCTGGGCTTCTCTCAGCACATCCCAGGGATCAGAGAGCTTTCTGCTCCGTGAGGTCCCACCATGTTGGTGTCTCAGCTGTGGCCGAGCCTGGAGCTGCCACGCTCTGGGTGCCAGCTCTGACCCCACTGCCGACTTTGGACTGCCCCTCACGGGCTGCCAGCCCCCATGTGACCATTTCGAGACTCTCAAACTACCAATTGTCATGGCTTTCTACCATTTTCTGGCTTTACTTCAGTGATTTTTAAAATTAGCAATGACAAAGATTAAATGAGTATCATTACAGACAATACTAAAACAAATTAACAGAGAATAGCTCAAGTGAAAATGGCGCTTTATTACGTTATAAAGTTAATCAAGGAAATAAAACAAATTAGAATGAATTATAATGGAAATTATTTGCCATGTGGGAGGCATCAGAGCATGATCCCTCTTTCAGTCTGAACCATTATATGTACAGAAGGGCTTGCCAACCCCTAATTCTGTCTGCAGTTATGCAAGCTAAGTCAGGATAAATCAAATCTCCTGCTTTACAGCTTAAGCTGATCAAGATCATCCAAAGACCAGGAAGGAACTCCACCCCTCAGCCACGCCAGGAACTACACAGAGCTAACAGGACATCTTGCATGAGACAGGAAGGCACACACCTCTCTCCAGCACAGGCTGCAGCAGTCTGAACCAGCACAGGAAGCCACGTGGCTGCTACTCTCCTCTACTACAGGCCTTGCAGCTCAGAAACTGCTTTCCCATTTCCCTGAGCAAGGCACAGCAGGTTTCAGCAGGCAAGAGGTTCAAGGAGCTGTTCAGCAATGATCTGTGTCACAGGCCAGAAAACAAAGCAGAGTTTTCTGGAGAGATCACCATTTGTCCCCTCTTGATAATCACTGCTAGTCCAACACAGTGTCTGCTGGAATCTCCAGGGAAGGAAAAGCTGCTCTCCATCAACACAAAAAGACCTTTTTTTTTTCCCTCAGCAAAGATAAATGTTTTTCTGGATGCTTGCTAATAGCTAAGGGACTATATAAGGGGAGAAGTGCCAGATGAATGATATCAGGAGAAGGTGCTTCACCCAGGTGGTGGTGGGGCACTGAACAGGCTCCCCAGGGAGTTTTCACGGCCCCGAGGCTGCCACAGCTCTGGGAGCCTTTGGACAACACTCTCAGGCACAGAGTGGTGGTGTTGGAGTGTCCTGGCCAGGGAAAGCAGTTGGACTCCATGATCCTCATGGGTCCCTTGCAACTCAGCCTATTCTATGATTCTGTGAATTAATTTGCAGGTGAGGGCAGGACCAGCCTGGGCCAAGGATGAAAACTTCAAACTGCTCGGCCTTCTCTGAGCCTGGGGCTATGCAAAAATCAAAACAGATGTTGTGGAAGAGAAGCCTGGCAGTCTCCAGGTGCCATGCAAAGCACAAGGTCTGGTTTTGGTCAAAACCTCAGCTAACAGATCTCTGTGAAGGACAGTGGAGACATCAGTCCTATCCCAGGGCAGGTTGGGAGTGTTGTTTTCAGTTTCAAGGCAAGGTGCATTTGAAGACCTCACTTCTGTCCCCTGCCCAAAGCAGCTCTGCCACCCCTGAAGCACATGAGCACTTTCTCCAGCATTATGCCTAAGTGGGTTCTCGGCACAAGGGATACAGCTGGCATCTGAAACAGAGCACAGTGCAAGTACCAACAATTCCAGCTGTCCCCAGAGGCAGGCAGACATCACTGTGAATTCAGGCCCTGCTTACGCTCTACAGGATTCCTCTCCCAGCTCCTCAGGCCACAGACTTATTTTCAGATGCAACCAGACTGGCAAGCACTGCACCTCAGAGAGAGCCAGAGCTCGGTGACTCAGGAGAAGAGGCCCAGACCTCAGCTCCCAGAGCTGATATTTTAGATGCTCTCTACAACAAAACCCACTGAAGGGCGTTTGGGTCATCCAGTGCCTGTCTCCATCTCATGTTTCCAAGTGCTTCTGCCCTCTTTCTCCCTGTGCTCTGTCTCCTGGCTGATCTCTGCCTTGCCCTGGTTCTCCACCCGCCCCATTTGTTTTCATCTCACCTCTTTCAGGGTAGGACAGACTTCAAAGTGGAAGAGTCAAGAAAAGGAAAAGACTTCAATTCCTACTGCCTCCCAGCAGTTCTTACATTTTTCATTTTCCCACTCATTTCCTTATCCCACTTCCGATCTCTTACTTCAACACAGCCTCCAAAGTGTGGTTTTAAGCAGGGCCCCCCCGCTGCCTCCTCAGCCCTCAGGGAGAGGATATGCCAGAACACATCCCTTCTTCCCTGAGCCAGTCCCTGCTCACAGCCTCCCTCCTCCAGCTGCACTGCTCCATGCTCCTCTGCTAGCTCCTGCTGTCCTCTAGCAATGGGAACAGACAACAAAAAGGCAGTGCTGTCAGGTGAAGAGAAGGCTGAGGCTCAGAGACAGGAGGTAAAGCTCTTTTGGCTACTCCCCTTCCCTATTTCTGGCAACCAGCAGCACGGGGCACAACCGCTCTTATGTTAATCACAGACTCTACAATGGTTTGGATTAGAAGAGGTGTTAAAGATCATCTGGTTTCAAACCCTGCCGTGGGCAGAGACACCTTCCTCTAGGCCAGGGTGCTCCAAGCCCCATCCATGTTTCCTTGGTCTTCCAGAAAGCACGGAGAGAAAAGATGGTGCTGCCACTGGTGACGCAGTACTTGTCAAAAACAAGACACATCCTGGGCAGTGCTGTTTGTAGAGCTGAAGCCACAGTGGTGAACAGCACAAACACTTGAGCTGACACCAACTGGGCTTCAAGATTTCACAGCAGCAGCTCCAAAACACATTTCACACCCAGCACCCATTCCAGGCTGCTACAGACACACAAACCAACTCTGTAATCAGGGCATGCTCTTCTGAGGACCTTCTGAGCTAACTGGGTTTTAGGGATAATTAAGTGCTGCAGAAGACAACAAGCTGTCCAGATTAATCTGGATTGCAAGTTGGGAACTAGACAGTAGAGGCCAAATCATCCTGCCTCCTAAGTCATCTCAGGAGTATCTCCTTGGCCATCTTATCCCCGTGCGAGCTGTGACTCCATTATTCAACCTGACAGACTGCTGCAGAAACAAATGACATCCTTCAGCTGCACCACCAGTGAGTGATTTAAAGAGCAAACACATCACTGCCTTAACCGGTTCAGGAAGCAAGGATGACTTCATCTTTGTGACTGCTGGGCTGAGGATTGACAGCAGCACCCACCAGCTCCAGAGGGTTTCCCTGGCACTCCGAGGAGGAAGGAAAGACAGGAGCACAGGGAACTCACCTGTCCGAGCCATCCTTCATGTGGACTTTGGCGTAAAGGACATCTGTCATGGCAGGGTCATCGTTCATGTACTCCACTCCTGCCACCTCCACGGTCAGGGGCCGGCCTCCAGTAATTTGGCTAAAACCCAAGAAATCCCTGATGTTAAAAAGCAAAACATCGCACCAGCTCTGTTGAAATGCAACACACAGGGCTCCTCACGTACATTCCAAATATTTGGGTTTACTATGGAAATTATATTAGATACTCCTTTTGCCGCAGTGAGACACAAATTTGATGTCAAGTGTGACTTAAAAGTTATACAGAGCCTATGGGGCAGTGAACTCCACTGAGGAGTTCTTTTCTGTCTCCTATTTTTCAGCTTGTTTGCACTGAAAAAACCTGAACTCAAAATCTCCCTAATTCCTAAAACTCAAAAGGCTATGGCTGCTATTGCCTTATCACCCCAAGCAGTAAAATAAATTCCTACATTCGGTGTCTCAGAAACACATTAAGTCAACTTGTCAGTGCTCACAGGCCACCTCAACATGGAGATCTCCATCCACGTGTCAGAAAATCCACCAGAAGTAAACGCTTCGAGTTCTCATTCCAGAGAGGCTCCCGCCTCCCTGTGAAAAGACCAACCACAAAGCCTCCAGCTTTTTGCTGATTTTTGCTGGGAAAGGTACTCGATACAGAACACGGCTCTGAGTGCAACATCCACCAGTAAACAGGGCTGGTTTAAAATCAGCTCCAGCTCAGGATATAATATGCACTCCCACACCTGCAAACGCTCTGTAGAGTGTATCTGCTTCCCAACATGCCGCCTCCTTGCCTTTCCCACAGAGCATCCCGGGGAGGCTGGCGCCGCAGCCAGCGCTCCCTGTGAGTAAGTGAGGCCTGGTTTAACACCCAGGGCTTGTGGAAAGAACAGGGAGTGTCTGGGCAGGCAGATGTAACAAACACGAGTTAACCAGGTGAGTGTGACTTTGCTCTGACCTTGCTCACTTCTGCTCAGCTTTTGAGGTTCTCAGCAAAGATTCCCAAGTGAAATAAGCGAGTGTGATTTCCCTTCCCAGTATAGTTACTGGGAGGGAAACAGCACAAATGTACTATTATGGACATCACACTAACAGCACTAAAGGTCATGTATTCTAAAAAGGGTCAAAAAGGTCACAGCTACCTTCACAGGGCACTGCCTGCACTTTGGAAAAGGAAATGAAAGCTAATGAAGGTTTAAGCTTTTATTATATTAATTTTCCAAGTATATTTACTGGGGTGTGGAAGGGGAAATAACCTAAAGGCTACCTTCAAGTGTTGATTTCCCCTTCACTAAAGGAAATAGGGAGCAATGATTTTCTCGGCCTCAGTTCAATCCACTTATGAGGAAGCTGGCACTTTCCAAATATTGCAGTCAGAGCCTCCCCCTGGAAACACACTTGCATTTCTGTTCAACAGTTGAACTGGAGCCATCCTTTTAAAGGCAGAGGTATGAATTCTGGCCATGCATTAATTCCCACAGATATTAGCTGGCACAGCGTGGCCAATTCTTCATGCACCGAGGCAGCAAATAAATGATTGCGAAGGATCCGTGCTCTGTGTGCAAAGGCTTTGCAGAAATAAATAAATAAACCACTCCCTCAGGCCATCTTCAGTTTCTAAGCTGAACAGAGATAAACTAATTACGGTGTCACTGGACCACATTTGCAGCTAAAGGCCCAACATCTGCAGCTCGGTGTTAACAGGCAGCGGGGCAGCCGCGCTCCCAGAGCAGCACGGACCGTTTCAGGCTGATTACTCACGAGGCTCCTGATGGCTTCCCTGCACGCAGCTCCCCTTGTCCAGGAATGCGCGTCAAGGACACCTCAGCATCTGCTCGGAGGCAGGAGGGAAGTGCCAGAGCCAGAACAACTGCAGGCAGCGTGCAAAGGTAAGGCAGCTCAGCCCTCCCTCTGCAGCAGGCAGGGGACAGCGGCAAAAACCGTTCACGCACGAAGAACGGGATGCACGTGAGGAAGGAAGTGAGCAGAGCAGGTTTTCAGGGATGCTGAGGGTCTGAGCTGAGCTATAGATGCTGTAAGGCTCTCTGTGGCTGCTCAGTGCTTTCTACTGCCCCATTTGAAACATTTCAGCCGTTTTCTAAATTTCTAGAGTTGAGAGAGACTACTGAGCTGCTCTTCTCTTTGCTGTGCCTTGTCAAGACAGAGTGCTGCTTTTCCCTCTCCCAAGGCCTTGGTGATGACATCCCTTTCCCACCACTTACTCCACAAAGTCCTCTTTGCATCGCTGCAGGAGGTCACACGCTTTCTGGATCTCTTGTTCGTTCAGGAGCACCAGCGTCCCAAGAGTCAGGTGAAGCTTTGCAGGGTTCTGGAACAGGCTGCTGCTGACCCCGTGATCCTACAAATCAATCCATCACATAGAGGTGTCTTACCTCATCCGCACGCACCCTGCTCCATCACAGGGATAAATACTACAGAGAACAGGTACCAAGTCACTGGCATCAATCCTTTTATCTCTGGTTGGGTTGGTAATGACTCAAAGCTGGAAATTTCTCAGGCCTTGTGAGGAAGCAAGCTCAGCTGGGCAGGTGAGCTGCAGTCCCACCACAGCTCCCTGCCTGCTTTTCCATCAGAGCTGCTGAACAGCAGCCTGGAAGCTCATTACAGCAGGGACCCAGGACCTGCAACACTCACTCGTATGGGGTTTTTTTGGGAGGAGACTTCCACAGCTGTCGACGCAGCATCTGCTACCAGCAATGAACTCAACACAACCCAGCTCAGATTTAAAACTTAAGTCCATTTCTTGTGCAATGAAGAGCTGAGACCAGCTGTAGTGACAAGCTCTAAATGGTCTCTAAATCCTGTCTAAACACAGGTTGCACCTCACAACACAAGCACAGCTCATACCAGCTCTGATAATTATATTTTTCTTCTTCCCAAATGCCCTATAGTTTGCCAAGATGAATTAAGTTTAAATACCCTTTATAAGAAGAGTTGCGTGTTGTTGCTGGGGAGGAACTGTTCCCAGGTGGAGCAGTGATTGCATTCAGCTTTAAGAAACGTGCTATTTTGTTGTAGGATACTTATAAAAATACCTCAAGGATGGTTAACACACCCATATTAAAACAATTATTTCCACTTAGTGGCCACTTCCCATAAGCGCATTAAATAACCTCCAATTTTAACTCCAGAAGAAGCCAACCTGCCAGGCCATGGAAACCCTTCTGCATCTGAAAAGAGTGCACCAGCTGAGAACAACAGCTTTGAAGTTTCTACTGCGCTCCAGAGTTTGAAATAAAACTTTTTGGATGTTTAAATGCTGCAGTATCTCAGCCCATCAAGAGTTTAATGCCCCACATCTCACTCAGCATTTTTCACGCCTAATGACCACGTCCAGACCCTTCTTTACAGCACAGCTTGTGGGCTGGACTAGGGACAAGGCAGGCTGCAAAACAGAGGCCAGGGGCTTGCTCCAGCAGCCACAGCCCGGCAAAAACCAGGCAAAAACCCCATCTCACTTCTCCCTACCCTCCCCTCCATGCAGTAAAAGCTTTGTGGCTTCCCTTAATCCATCCTGCTGTTCACATGCATGACAGGACATGATTTCTCTCCGTCAGCCTTTTTTCTCCAGTGATATCCGCAGTCAGAGGATATTTGGCCCATTACAAAAAAACAGCTTGAGTAACAGAAACTGGGAGAAGGTTTGATTTAACCTTGCCACGGACAACCAGCCGAGGTGACTCCCACAGAGTGCACAGATGAGGGACTGTAACAAAGCCCTTTGTGGGTCAGAAAGCCAAAGCCCTGCCTCCATTTTCTGCCCCAGCACGATTTGTGCTGTAAACATGACCCTGCCCCAAAACCAGCATTTTCCCCTGAGGTTTTCAACACCTGAGTGTGGGCTGAGAGCTGACACACGATGGCATGTCACCTCCACAAGCCACGCTACTGCTGCTGGGGAGTTTAGCAGGGAAGAGCAGTACACAGTGAGCAGGCCAAGACCTAGATAATCTTCCTGGTTTACTCCCTAGTATTTCAGGCAGCTCCTCAAAACCCTGCTTACACTCCCTACTCTTTCACAGGCCGGCAGATCCCACTTCTCCCACACATAAAATAGACGCTGCGTCAGAGGTAGCTCTCCCTGGAACAGCCACCGTTCCTGCGGGGGTCTCAGCAGCCCTTCCTGGCTGGATACTACTCACCAGGATGCAAAAAGGCTGGAACTCAATTATTCTAATCCCAGATTATGATGTGCGATCAGCAATCACTGAGTCACCTCAGGGGACTCTGCCCTATTGTCTCTCTAAAAATTTACTGTTCAAACCATCTTCAGGGATGTATTGAGAGACAGGAAGAATAATCCCTTTATGCACTATCCATACGTGATGACTGTCCTTTTTAGCTTATGTCTCTCCCTAACACTCCTCTGTCATGGTCAAAAAAACCCAATTTGTTTCCACTCGGTCATTTTTTCTCCCTCCTGCTACCAAAGACTTCTACCTTTGCTCTCCTTCTCTAGAAGAAACACAGAAAGGGTTTTATCTGGCATCTTCAACTCTTTGCAAAGCCCAAGCACGTTGTTCCTCCAAATCTAAGACCCTGTAGTAGGGAAACCATAAACCACAACACACTTCAGCCCTTCTACCTGACAAGTCAAGGGATCATGCTCCTCAGCTCTTCCACTCTGGCTGTCCTCTCTACTATTTTAAGAGCTCCCAATGTTTGCAGACAGCTTTATGTTTTTTGGTTGTTTTTTCTTCCTTAAGAGCAGGATACTGCATGCCAGCTATATGCCCTCTGCCACCCTGATCCACAAACAAAGGAGCAAGCCAGGAAAACAGCATTTGCACAGGATTGACTGAAGGGCTACAGGCTCAAAAATCCCTCCCACTTTCTGTCCCTTCCACTCTGAGATATAATACCTCATTAGCAATGTTTGATATTTACAGGTTGCCATCTATTACAGCAATCATGCTTCTTTTCCCTGCTACATCTGCAGCCTGTTCAGCCTGCAAACGCTGCGTTTGCACAGCTCTCAAAGACCCAACTGTGATTTTTCACAGCAATGTTACTGCAAAGTCTCTTCCCTTTTCCACCTGCATGCTCAGACAGACGTCTCAGTTCTCCTCACTCTGACACCTACGTGACTGTGACAGGAGACTTCCAAGGTCATCCAGTCCTCCGGACCTCCCACTGCACCACATCAGTGATGAGCCTGCCCAGGTGAGCCACCTCCCCACATTTATATTAAATTAACCTAAAAGAGCCTCCCCCCTCAGCCCTGCTTCATTTGCCTGGCAGCCCTGACTGTACAGCATGAACAACACCTGAAGTGTTCTGTATTTCAGCACAAGGTTTATCTTCTAAAAGCTTTTAAAGACACACACACAAAAAACTTAGAAAGCATATACCCACCAACATAATGCTATAAAATATAAATGAATGGTTGTCATGGTAACTGCTTCAGAGAGAAACAGAGTCCCTCACAAATGCTCAATGGCCAGAAGAGATACACACACACACACACACACACACATATACACACATACACTCCCCTGGTCCTTTCCCTTCCTTACCACTATTACCCCTCATTCAAAGGCTGAAGTTTAGCCAGTTCTGTGATGTTTTGCGCCAGGAAGAGAAACGCTCCACTTCTGTCACTGAAACCTATTCAGATTTCCTCAAGTATTTCGAGAAATCCCATTGCTTTGGACAAATCTATAAGCTCTTTTATGGCTCTGCAAGGCACAGTTTTGAATTACTCTTTTTCATTACTGATGTGCTTTCTAGCAGACCCTGCTGTGAGATAAAGTGGTATTAGAGTGGCATTACTGGCTGGAGGAGTGATTGAGAGACGCACGGGGCTGCAATGTACTCCTCCAACTAACAGGAAGCAATAAATATATCTAGAAACCCTTTTGCTAATACCAGAAGGAAAGGCAGAAAAATAAAGCACTATATATTCCTAGGCTACACATATGCAACTGCCTGAATACCTGTTACTGAGTGAATTATACATTTCAAACTGAAAATTGAAACTCTAGAGCTGATGTAAGCGGTGCCAGGAACATTTCAGGCCCTTACAGGACTCGGAGCTGTCCGGACCCAGAACAAAAATTGCAGGACAGACAGAAGGTCAGGCAGGAGGAGGAAAGGCAAACACGGCCAGTACCTGGTCTCAGCTTCTCTGACCAAGGCTGGATTGCTGCACTTTTCTGAGACAAGGAGCATGTGAAGATTTGCAGATGTTCCCAGGCAGCTCCTTCCAAATGTGACTGACAACACTTGGAGAACGCACAAAGTCTGTGAACACGTTTTTAAGAGGATGGCAGACAACACTCCCTCCCCGCTCCCAGTCTCCCCAGAGATGCCAATTGACATTTAAGAGTGAGCAAGAGAGAAACAATGTGACAGACAAGATCAGGATGGGTTTGGAGAGCAAGTAAGATCACCAGTGAAGGCTGGGCCAATGGAGGGCTGCAGAGATGCAACCCACCCAGGAGGCAGGAAAAACGAGTGCTCTGCAGGGAGAAGGGCTGGTCCTGTGCGAGTCTCTTGTGCTGCAGGATTAAAAACACTGGAGGAGAGCACAAACAACAGCATTGCCTGCAAAGATGGATAAAACACACGTCTTAGAAACGTGACACTGAAAGGACTTAGAAAGGTCCTTAGAAGATTCATCCAACACCAGGGCAGCCTGGAAGCCAGAACCCAGCAAGGGGTATGGGACAGACTCAAGTTACTGCAGCAGGCAAGGCCACAGGGAGGGACACAGAGATCCACTGGACCTGCTGGCAGACAGATAGAGGAGGAGGAGAAGGATCAAATACACGGAGTCCAGGATGCCAAGTCTTCAGGCAGAGCAGGGCCAGATCTCCAGGAAGACCAAGCGAAAGGACTGTAGCAGCCATAAACCCAGGCAGAAGGGGATAAAGGGCAAGAGAAGCAGCACACTGAAAGCAGCAGCCTCAATCCAGAGCCAATGGCACAAGCAGCCTCTACAGAGCCCCGTGCTGGTCACCAGCCCCTCAAAGAGCTGCTTCTCTCCCTGTACCTTTGGTGTGTCCCACAGAAGGACTGGAACTAGAAACCAACAGAGGGAGCCAGGCCATCACTGATGGCAGCCCGAGGTCCGGCACTCTCTGTCCAGCCAACACCTTTCCAGGCTAATGTTTCCATCCCCCTGCCTGCAGGGCATTCCTTTAATCAAGGCAAGCTTTAATAAAGGTAGTGCTGCTGGCTAATGGGGAGAGATCATCCTCCTAGCCCGAGGGAAAGGTTCTCCTGGCATTGCACTGGCTAATCCCTGGATCTGTTGGCCAATTTCATTTGTATTTAATGCCAGGTGATAGAAAGCTCCTAAAACGTCATGGAATTAAGCAGCTGGGAGGAGAAGAGGGGCTTAAATCCCGACTGCCAGGAAAGACAAGACTGCAAAGTCAGCTCAGATCTGCTCTTGGAGATGAAACAACTGACATGCAAGTGACCATGAGAACCTGAGCAAGAACTCCTATCTCCCCAGATATCAGATAATTCACACCCATGGCATGAAGACATAGGAAACTAAACTTCTTAAGCTGTGCTATCTGCAAGACTGTATTTTCCCCTTAGCAAGGCGCCAGCAGAAGTGATGGACGTGAAAGTGAGGAGTATTAGCCCACAGAGGCCTGCAGTGTGTCTGCAGTGCAACCTGCAGCAGCCACCAAGAGACCTCTGTCCTGCCTAGAGATGTCCCCCAGCAGACTCAGAGGACACAGCAATTTAACACCACCATTCCCTCTCCTCAGCCCAGCCCTGCCCTGTGCACTGACACACCACTTCTGTCAGACCACAAGCACACGAAAATAAACCAGGGAATGCAGAGCTTTCCCTTCATTTTCTTCCTTATTTCCCTATGCCTAACTATTTCCTGCTCCTCCCAACACAAGATCTGAAGGCAAGTAGGAGTGCTGTCAGCACAAACTCTCCTGGGGAAGAAGGGAAGTGATGAGATTTGCAGGATGGCATGTGCTACCAAGACATTTCTCACTCAGCTCTGGCAATGACACCCATTTTCCTTCACTGTCGGGAGCCAAAAGAAAAGTGAAACAGAAGCAGCAGCAAATTTGTGAATTCCTACCTGGTTTCATGGTTACGTAAAAATCATATAAAATGTACACAGGTCCACTACATTATTTAGTGACTTTCTTATTAAAAACAAAAACCCCAACCCTCTTTTGAAACTTAGATATCCTCTCATCTAGAAAAATCTCTACTAACAATTTACTAAGTAAGCCATTCCACTGTTCAGAAAACTGCACAACAGCACTCAACTAATTCACAGCAGATCCACCAACTTAAGCAAAAGGCCTGTTGGAAATGTATTCCTAGGAAATAGAACAGAGTAAGGCCTTCAAGGAAAATGCCAAAGAGCTCTCTCAATAAATGAAACGGCACTCCACACTCTAATCCTCACGTGGATCCCTACCTTCGAGCACTTCTCCAGCACCTCCTCCCTGAACTGCAGGAACTTCTCCTGGATGGCAGGCTGGTTGAGGGCGAAGGACAGGAAGTGTGTGAAGGGCTGCTTCTTACGGAAGCTGTCCAGGAGCACATCGATCCGTGTCCGGGCAGAGATGACCCCGCTCCGGTGCTGCCCTGTGATCACTGCAGGGAAACAGAGCAACACCTCTCTGCTTTCCTGAAGCTCTCTGCTTTTAGTCGCAGGCTCCTGAGGAAGCAGTAGGAATCAAAACCCCCAACCATGCACTGAAAAACCTGCCAGACTACCTGCTTGACTTAAAATGCCTGACATGGCTGTGCTTTCCTTTGCAAAGANACCTGCTTGACTTAAAATGCCTGAAAAATGCTAAAAAGCACGGCTGTGCTTTCCTTTGCAAAGGCAGGATGATGCCATCAAAAGCATCCCTCTGCTGTCCAGAAAGTCAGCTCCGAGGGCCTAAAAAACAGTGACTGAGAGCCCATCAATTCAGGGGCCCTTCAGATTTCTAGAGCATTATTTCAAGTTTTCATATAGGCAGTCAGAGCGAAAATGCCAAGGAAATCTATCAAGGATCAAGATGGTCTGTGTCATTTGTGCATGCACTTCAAGGCACCAAACAGAGAACACTTGAGCTTGAAAGGCAAGAACAGCAAGGAGCAAAATTTCCTTGGCTTCCTATTATTACATGTTTTCAACATCTCTCAACCTTCCTAATAGTCCTTCACAGTTCTCGGGAAGAAGTCAAGACCCACTCCTTGAGAAGCACCACCATGCTCCCATGCAGCATCACAGTGGGATCCTCCCAGCACTTCCTCCTCCCAGCTCTGCCACAAACATCCCTGCACACTGTGCCAGTAATCCCTGGAGCCTGCCCTAAGGAACCCTCCAAATACCCACACGGGTCAGCCCCGATGAGCAATGTCTCCTTCCTTTTTAAGTCCCTGAAGTGATGAGAGGGAACATATGGTACAAGAAGCCCTGCTCTCCCTGTTGGGATCTAGTGACAGCACTAGAAAGTCAGGAATGTCATCTCAGCCCTTCTCATATTAAAGCACATACTGATGTTTATTTCGTACACAGACAAACAAGATATTTCCCTGAATGTTTATTTCAGTTTCTTACTGATGCAATACTATTTTAAAAGCAAAACTAAAAAAATACAATGCATTCGGGACCCAAGTTCTCAAGCCAGTCATTTAAGGCCCAGAAGTGACTTTTTCAAAAAAAAAAAACAACCTGACTCTGTTTTATAAGGATTTATAGACAATAAAAATAACCTCAGAAGAAAAGAGAAGTGACTTTCCCAGGGCAAAAAAGTGAGTCAGTGCTGCGTCAGAAGTAGGAATTAAAGGGAAAATACCTCCTGTACCCCCTCCCTGCTTAAATTGTGCTTGTGCAAGAGCAGACAAAAGCACACCTATTTTACGTGTATTCTACTCACCAATTTCTCCTTCCACTCCAGGCTTGGGAATGCTGATGGAGGTTCGAGTCTCTGTTTCTAGCCTCTTCTTGGTCTCCCCTTTCTTCCCAATGATGTATCTGGAGGAATAAAGTGCAAGAGTTTCCCTCACACAGTGACTCTGAGGCAGTCTCCATCGCGTGTGTCCGGACCCGGACCGTCTGTGCTGGAGGGATGCACACACCCCTCCATGTGAAGGACCACATCCAGGCACACAGGTGATTCCCAGCACTTCACACGTGTCCAGCCTGGGACAATGTTAAGCTATAGCTCACAACTGGTTTAAGTTAAAATAAGTCAACGCTGCCCAGCACATCCTGCCACAGCTGCTTCATCAGCTGGGTTCTCTCTTTTCCCATTATCCCAGCTGAGGAAGAAATAAGGGCTCTTTTTCTGCTTTTGCTTTGCTCAAGGTAGTCATTTGCCAGCATCCAAATACACAATGGACCATTTTTCCTTCTCTCTATTTCAGCAAAACTATTCAACTAATAAAACTGTCAAAAATAACTCGATAGAGCTTTGAACACTACAGGTTCCTCAGTAAACAAGGGACTAGAGTCAATAGCCAATTCCAGTCATGTGTGCTTTCTCTGAAAGCTTCCACAAACTCCCTCTGCCAGGCTGCTCGGTCCAGATCCTCCTCTCCTTTCTTCTCCCACCCTCCTTGACGCTTTTATGTTCAAGGGAAGAGATGCTCAAAGACTCTCCTGCCAGCCAGCAAGCACCACCTGCTGTCCCTGCCACGGGGACAGCGAGGAGTCAAGCGAGGCCCAACTGCACTAGAAAGGCACCGCCAATTTCCCCTTCCCTAACGCTCAAACCCAGAGCACGGAACGCATTCCAGAGATCCAGCGCTCACCCCAGCCTCAAAAAATAAATATTCTGTGCTCAACTTCTTCCCCAGCTGGCGGCAAATCAAATAAAACAAGGCACACAGGCTCACTTGTATAAGGGGCTGGGAACCTCCACCCGGCACTGGAAGCCTCGCTCGGTCTCCTCCACCACAAAAGCATCGCAGGGTTCGTCCGCGCAGTCGCCGGGGCCTACGGGAAAACCGCATCAGACCCCGCACAACCTCTGCGAAGCTTGACAGCGCTTTATGGAGGACAACAGTCTCCTCCCAGCCTTCTCCCAAGGTTAAACGAAGGAAGGAATGGGCTCCTCTCCGCTGTGGATAACTGCTTTTTATTTATCACCTCACTACCAGCTGCGGAACACATAATGACCGCTTCTAAATCCTGCCGGCTGGGAGGCGCAGGAAACAGGTAGTTACAGCCCAGCTTTTTTCTCAGCTGGAGTTTGTGCAATTCCCACACAGTGGGAATGGTCTCTTCTGGCAGCCAATTGAGAAATTTAAGGTTGCAGAAGAACACAGATAAAAGGTGAGGGTAGTTTTGGTCTAAGGGTTCAGGGCAGTGATTTAGAAACAGCCTCAGAGGAACAGATGCACCTTTCATCCGAAGGCCATTCAGTCGTGCACGGATCAAACACAACATCCAAAAAGAAGCCGTGCTTCCTATCCCCCTTCCTACACAGACAGGGATGAATTTGGATGGAAAGCACCTTGTTAAAACTTAGTGCAATCCACTGAAAGGCAAGGTGGGAGGAGAAACAGGACACAACTGCCACATTCCCATCTGAAAAGTAACACTGGAGCTTTTCTGTGCCCACAACAACTCACACACAACTACAGCAAACATACAGGCAGAAAGACAAAGTAAAATACACCAGGACACGAAGAATTTTGTCCCAGAAATAGGTAACACCTTCCAAAAGCTGCACTGTAGGAGGCCAGTTTTTAAAGGCACAAATATTGCAAGGACAGAGGGTCTTTTTGGAGCAGCTTCCATATCTGCCATATCTGCAAAGAATCATGCCACGGAAAAGAAAGAAACCTGAGAAAAACAGATCTACAGAGCTAATCTGCTTTTCCCTTTTCCCAGAGATCTCCCACAGTCAGCAAGCAAACTGAACAGTCAGCAGCACAGTCAGCCAACCCACTTGGGCTAACTGAGATTGCTCCCACTTTGGCCAGCAGGATCATTAGGGACCAACCAAAGCCTTTTTCTCCCTCTGGAACACCTCAATCCACCTCATGGGCAGGTCTCTGTGCTCACGAAGGTATCAGAGATGACACTGAGGGCTCCCTAGGTCCCCAGTGCTGATGTTTACACCTCTTGAGAACCACTCCTCACCTGCATAGAAGTCCTCCTCCTCCTCGTGTGGGAAGGCTTGCTCTTGGATGAGATTTTTCCGGTACACTCGCCCCCCGATCCTTATCAGGGGAGGCCGCAGCACATCCATCCTGCTCCTCCTCCTACTGCAACAACAAAGACAGCTTTGCTAACTCAGGCCAAGGAAAAGCTAATTTTGGTGTTTCCTTGCAGATTGGGTTGGGAGGGACCTTAAAGCTCAGCTCGTTCCAACCCCCTGCCATGGGCAGGGAGACCTTCCACTATCCCAGGTTGCTCTGAAGGGGCAGCCACAGCTTCTCGGAGCAACCTGTGCCAGGGCCTCACCAGCCTCACAGGGCAACAATTTCTTTCTAATATTCAATCTAAACCTCCCCTCCTTGAGCTAAAAGCTCCTCCATGTAGAGCCTTCAGAAAGGCAAAACCTCCTCAAACCTTATGGGTCTCAATCAAAGAGCACTTTTATGAGAAGTCACAAGTACATAAAGCGCAATCGAGTGAAAACAGGCAATTTAAGCAGTGTAAGGTATGTAACTCTAAAACTCACAGGTTTCAGCTAAAACTCACTGTAACCTCAGTCAATATGACATTTCATCCTTTCTTCGGGCTTTAGCTGGCACCGAGTAAAAAATGTTTAGAGTGGAGAACATTTAATGGTGCTAAAACAAAGAGCCGGCAGTGTTCTGTCAGGAACTTCACATCTTCAGCACTTAAATTTCTATGTTCACTGGCATGGTTAATTTAATATTGGTTGTCTCCATTTTAAAACAGAATCTGTTACTCAGAAAATAGAGTTTCCACTAAAAAATTCACTTTTGTCAGAAGGTTTACCTGCCCACTGCAACAGAACAAGAAAAAATTAAGAGCTTGCCTCCGAAGCAACTAGGATTTATTGCACCAAGTGACATCAGGTTGAGAAGATTAATACTTCTCCCCTTAGTTCAAGCCCCACCTTCTGAAATGACTCACAATCACCTGAACTTACACGGAAAATAAAAAGAAATTACACTCCAATAAAAGTAGTAATTCCTGTAGCTCAAGGGAAGAAGTGCAGAGATGAACTGTGAACAATGACGGAAAAAGCCATGAAAAATCAGTCGCTGGGGCTTTTGCTTCCACGCAGGCTTTTTCCGGGGGGAGGAGGGGGTTATGTTTTTGACACACTGGTGTCACAATTTCTTGGCACAGGACTTCTGAAAAGCGAGCAGCAACAGCGCGAGGCACAACGCAGCTGGGGCTGCAGCCTTACGGCAGGATCCAGAGGGGCTGCGGGTAGCTCCGCGGGAACCAACTCTAGGCCACCCGGGGATGGCGGCCGGGGCAGGGCCCGCACTCGCACCGCGCAAATTCCCGGGGCGCCGAGAGTAGCGAAGCAAGAGAACCCCTCGGCTTTACGTTCGCACTCCTGCGGGAAGGCGGCGGGAGCAGCGAAGCGTCCCCGACCCCTCTGCCGCCATTTTGCCCCTACTCACCCCCGCCCCGCTCCCCTCACGCGTCCCGCCGGAAGTGGCGCGCGCCCGCCCCATCATGCACCGCGAGCGCGGCCACGCGCGCCGCCCGCGCCAAGCCGCCGTGCGGGCTCCCAGGTGAAGGAGACAGGGTTCGGGACGGGACCGGGCAGCGGCGGGAGGCGGCGGCGGCGGCCCGGAAGGTGAAGGGCGATGGAATGAGCGCGCGGAGAGGGCGGAGGCTGCGGCGGCGCGTGGGCTCCGCACTCACCGGGCAGCGGCTCGGAGGGGCCATGGGCAGGAGGGCGGTGGAGGAGGCGCGGCCTAGGTGTGGGCGTGGCCATGAGCGCGAGGGGCGTGGCCTGTGGGGGCGTGGCCTGTGGGGGGCGGGAGCGCGGGCGCTGGGGCTCCCCCCCGCCGCCAAGATGGCGGCTCCTGAAGCGCCTGAGGCGCTGGTTGGAGGTTCCTGTAACAGGCCCAGGCATCGCCCTGACCTGCCGCCTCCTCTGCTCCGTGTTTGTTTAAAATAAACCCCCTGAAGCCACACTTAGGAATCTGTCGGGTCGGCGAGCCCCGGCTGGCATCGGTTCAGCGCAAACGATCGTCGCACCTCCCTTTCGAGCAGGGAGCTGAGCCTGAGGGTTTGCTGAGGGACGTGTTGCTAGGTGTAGGATAGCAAAAATAAAAATTTGTTTTATGCAGGCGTTTTTCTTCACGGCCCGTAAGCCCCTAGCCTCCTGTGAGCTGCTTTTCTGTGGTACAGACAGTAACCTTGAGCAGTCTTGGGAAACTTACTTACAAGGGATGGAGGAACAGGACAAAGGGAACAGCTTCCCACTGACAGAGGGCAGGGTTAGGCGGGATATTGGGAAGAAATTATTCCCTGTGAGCCCCTGGCACAGGGTGCCCAGAGAAGCCGTGGCTGCCCCTGGATCCCTGGAAGTGTCCAAGGCCAGGCTGGATGGAGCTTGGAGCACCCTGGGATAGTGGAAGGTGTCCCTGCCCGTGACAGGGGGTGGAATGAGATGAGCTTTAAGGTCTTAAAACCCCATTTTCTCCACAAAATCCTCGAGTGCTTTCCGAGGGCACTGTCTGTGTACCCTACAGAGCCTGCAGAAGTGTACTAAATACGATAACAGAAATGAATGAAATGGGCGGGATAATTTGGAAGTGCTTATAAGTATTTGGAGGAGCAGCAAGTGCTGTCACTGATAAGTGCCAAGTGAGACCTTTTTTACTATCAGAGAGGTACATCACGAGTTTTAAGTCCCATATCGTGACAAACCCAGTACCTCCTAAAAACAAGGCTGAGAAGAGAGCGTGCCAGAGGCAGGCGGAATTGTGCTGCACAGGCAGATGGATCCTCAGGCATTGCCAGTTTAAGTCAAATACAGTGTTCTAAAGGCAAAAGCACGTCTGGAGTGATGCAGAAAGCAGCTGCTGCGAGTTAGGCACGGCGTGGCTCCGTGCAGGATGCGGCGCTGGAACTGGCAGTCCCGCAGCCTTCCAGGTTTTATGAGGCAGCGGGTCTTCTGTTTTTGTGCTCCTGGAAACGAGGGGCAAAAAAGGAAAGAAACCCCGCCTTTTTATGACCCTGGGGAGTGGGACAAGCTCCAGGGCAGCTAACGGCTGGTGAATTCAGGCCAGCAGCCTGTACCTCAATATTTTTGTGCTTGCTCTGGATGAATTCTGAGGGGTTGGAGCGGGGGTTCCCTTCAGTTTCGAGGCAGCTCTCGCACACACGCAGGGCAGCCTGGATGCTCTGAGGCAGTGGTGGCAGCGGCTTCATCCTGCCCCTCGCTGCCTTCATCCGTCCTCGGAGACGCGCGGCCGCTGGCTCCGCGCCCCGGGGAGCTCCGAGGCGCCCTTCCTAACTCGGGCTCTGCTCTTTGTCCTCCCAGGCTGGGCCGGGGTGCAATGGCAGCCTCCTCCTCGTCCTCCTCGGCCGGCGGAGTCAGTGGCAGCTCCGTGACAGGGTCGGGGTTCAGCGTTTCGGACCTGGCGCCGCCCCGGAAAGCTCTCTTCACTTATCCCAAAGGAGCCGGGGAGATGCTGGAAGGTGATTGCTCCTGCCCTTCTCCTTCCCTGCTCCTCCTCCAAGCTCCTGAACTTGGCACACCACTGGCAAAAGCTGGAGGTAGAAAGGAAGCACCGGGGCTTGGCTGGTCCCGGCTTTCCCAGCAGTTGTTCATGAGGAAGTGATTTTTCTGGCAGTCACCTGCTTTTTAGCTCCATGACAACACTTCAGACCAGGAAGCGTCTACCTGAAAGGGAACATGACAGTGTTAATTGCTCATTGTTAGCTAATCCTTTGATGTCAGGCAGGGATTACTGCGAGGATAGCTGAGACAGGAGTATTTTTCTTGGCAGAAGTAGTAATTTTCTTGGTTTGGGTTGGATTTGACTGGGTTAGTGCAGGAGGCAGCTTGTCTCCCTGCCATCTTGCATCTGGGTGCCCAAGCCCTGCCACCGGCTTCGTCGGGATTGCGGAAGGAGAAGTCCAGCAAGCTCTGGGTGAGGGAGGAAGGGCAGGACCTCCGGGGGACTGGGTTAAACCAGGGTCTCTCTGTCTGCTCCCCTTGAACTTCCCTTGTCACCGTGGGACCGAGGCTGGAGT
The DNA here is from genome assembly GCA_013398955.1 of Callaeas wilsoni. Lineage (NCBI taxonomy): Eukaryota > Metazoa > Chordata > Aves > Passeriformes > Callaeidae > Callaeas > Callaeas wilsoni. Next base: position 31,051 of record VWPU01012078.1, on the reverse strand, counting down.
GTCCCTGTGGCAGCGCAGGGCAGCTGGGAACTGATGGCTGCGCCGTTGAGGGGTTGTTTTTATTACACATTAGAGCCCATATGCCAGGCTATTGAAGTAATTATGACTAAAGGTTTGCTCACAGGACTTAACGAGCCCTCAAAACAAATTAAAGTAATGAAGCACTTCGTGTTACCAAATAGACAGGCAGCTGTTCCTCCTGAGAGCCACTCGGCAGGACAGACAGGGAGTCAGAGGAGAGAATCCAACATTTAGGTTGGAAAAGGCCTCCAAGACCATAGAGTCCAACCTGTGACCGATCCCCACCTTGTCAACAACACCAGAGCACTGAGTGCCATGTCCAGTCGTTCCTTGGACACCTCCAGGGACAGTGAGTCCACCACCTACCTGGACAGCCCTTTCCAATGTTTTTCCATGAAAAAATTCTTCCTGATGCCTCCACAATATATTTGGGGCAGCACTTGCGACAGGAGGCTCTGAGCACGGTGAGACTCCAGCTCTTCCCTGGGGTCCAGCTTTGGATTAGATTTTTCCAGAGTTTTGTCTTTGAAACTGCTCTCCACATTGTTATGGCACAGAGCTTTAAATGGATTGTGCTTTGGGCTGACGTCTTTACCAGGAACGCAGCGGTTCACCTGCTCTGGGTGGCAGCAACAACCAAACACTGTCCCTGCTGCAGGGAGCTCTAGGTTGGCTTTTAAATTTCTGACACAAAAGGTGATACAGCCATTCTTTCATCAGGCAGGTACCAGTGGAGAAGCTGCAATTTCCTCTTCAAAAATCCCCACTGATTGACTGATTTTTATCCCTGCTTTAACTATCTCGCTTGTTTCTAAATAAACCCGTAGGTATTTTGGGGTTTTTTAGAAGGAACCAGTATAAACTATGCCAGCTTGGTACACAATTAGCTGTGTTTTCCAGATTGCCTTATTTCTGAGTCACTTGTGTGATCAATTACTGACTTGGATGAAAAGATACACATTATTTGAAATTCTTTATGTAGGGTTATGGTCTGAGCCCGTGGGAAATCCTAAAGCATTCTAAGGACACAAGCATCTGAGCCCCAAGGGAATCAGAGACTGCCATAACATTACCTGCCTTCTCCTTAGCTTAACTTCTATTTAAAAGGGACTAAAATTGCTTGTCAGAGGGGATGGAACAGAATTCCAGCTGGGATGTCTTCCCAGGGAGCATCAGGAAGCAGCCAAAGCCCTGTGCAGGGTCACAGGGGCTGCGCTAAGCTCAGGGGAAAGTGTCGGAACGAGGCAAGGGGGAACCCACACCTCAAACATCAAAATAGGAGGTCAGGGGCACTGAAGGCTGCTCAGCCTTGAACTCTGGGGTTCAGCCGTGTCCTTTTTCTGTTTACAGATGGTTCTGAGAGGTTCCTCTGCGAGTCTGTGTTCAGCTTTCAGGTCGCATCGACATTAAAGCAAGTGAAGCACGGTGAGCGCCGGCCGCGTGTTGCTCGGGGAAGGTGGCAGGGGCAAAGCCTGACCTGCTCTCGGGTGCCAACCACAAGAAAGCAGAGTGAACGCTGTGTCAGGCCACCACTGAGCCCTTTTGCAAGCCCTATGCAAAGCGCCGGGAGCCCGCAGAGGCTGGGTGGGAACAGGCTGTGCCTTCCAAAGCTTGTTTTTCCGTGGCTGTGTGGCAGCGCAAGGTGAGGCCGGAGGAGGAGGTTCTGGGCAGGAAACGCCCACGCTCTGATCTCGGCCCCAGTGCTGACTGTCTCTCTGGCCTGGGGCAAAGAGACGCTCCATTCCACCTTTGTTTCTCTGCTGAGCCCTTGTGGCACTGGCAGGGTCAAGTGAGGTTTCCAGAGGCGCTCGGGAGGCGGCCACGCGTGGCGTGGCGTGGCGTGGCGTGACGGGGCTGAGTCCACTCCCTGCCTCCCCAGGGAACAGCCTGACATCCTGTTTGAACCTCTGCTTCCCTGCCGGGCCCTTTGCCCTCACCCAGGTGCCTGTGACCCAGCGACGGGCTTGGCTGCCTCACGGCTTGGTTCTCACAGAGCCCAGCAGCAGATCCTGTCTGCTGCTCGAGGGTCACATCCTTTCTGGTCCCGGCCTCTTGTCAGCCAGAATGGTACTTCCACCTGTTGTCTCAGAGTGGAGAGGTTTCCTGTCCTCCTCCGGCTGTGGGGGCGTGCAGCAGCTTGCAAGGCTGTGATCCTGTATTTCTGCACCAGAAAGCAAAGCTGAGCTTCAGAGCCATTGTTGCCACAGCTGTGGCTGTAGCTGCCAGGGGCTGCCACACAGCCTGGCACCCTGATAGACACCAGCCTTTGGAACTGCGGAGCACCTCCCTGTTTTCTCCCTGTAAGAAAGGTGAAGGGCTTAAAAAAAAAAACATCGAGGTCATCATTTTTTGGCTTGTTTGTTTGACAGTTTCCAAAAGGGTGCAGGAGGTGGAGTGAGAACAGTCCCTCTTAAAAGCACCCACTGCTGCAGTCAGCATAAATCACACACAGTTTATGTTACGCCTCTTGCTAGCCCTGGGCCGTCTCCCCAAGAGGCTGCAGTGAGCTTACAGCACGATTAGACTTCCAGCAGAGCTGGGAGAAGGGATGTTCCCATCTCTGCACCACTGCAGCACGTTTAACTGAAAATGGACCCGGCGTGCCCAACACACACCTGGTTATAAATAAACCTGAGAGGAAGAGGTTGTCTGGGGGATCCCCAGGACTTTCCTCTCATTAGCAGGCTCTGGTTGCAGAGCCTTTCTGCCACACTGATCCAGGTCCTCCAAGGACCTTCATTAAATCACAGTTCCTCCTGCTGCACCCAGCTCTACCGTGGGCTGACCAAGCCCTCTCTGAACTTCTCTGTTCTTCTGCACTATAAATATTTATGCTTTATGAAATGAGCTTCATCCTGTTTTCACCCCCACACACTAATGGGCCCGATGTTTCCCTGTTAGGACTTGAATGTACATGGCACGGGCAGGGATGGGTAAACACACACTGGGGCAGAAAAGCCTGTCCCTGCTTTCTCCTCACTGTTTGCACAGAGTGGGTTTGGATTCAAATGGCTCCGTGGGTTTTATTCTGCCCTGCTCCCCACTGACAGCTGGGAATTTGCATCTAATTGAAAGGTTTAATTGCGCTGCCATTGCAAACCACAGTTACCTTTGAACTCCTCGCAGATCAACAAGTCGCAAGGATGGAAAAACTTGCCGGTCTGGTGGAAGAGCTGGAGGCAGATGAGTGGAGGTACAAGCCAATAGAGCAGCTCCTGGGATTCACTCCCTCCTCGGGCTGAGCGTGTCTGGATCGCTGCTGTCAGGGAGCAGAAGAAAAACATTCCCTGGCCTGGCTTCAAAACACCCCCCATTTATCAGATGCTGACAGCTGCATCGGCAGGATGGGGCTTTGGGTTTTTTTGAGAGTGGGGATCCCCCGTAAAGCTGCCAATAAACGGAAATGACGGAATTCTGTAGGTCCTTACAGGCTGGCAGGGCTTGGTTTCTGTAACTTAGAAGGCAGGATCAGCTGGACAGCCCTCGGAGAATCTCCGTATTGTCTGCAGAGAAGGGCACACAGACAGTGTGGCTGGGGGGAGGGCGACCCGTAACTCGGCCTGGGTTCCCCCTGGATGAGTGGGGAAACCCTCTGGATGAAACGCAAGAAGCAGCCCTCAGCTCCAGCCGTCGTGGTTCTGGGGGAGGGACACAAACTGTCCTGGGCTCGGGTGAAGGGCTCAGCGGTGTCACCTCCTCCAGCAGTGCCTCAGCCACTGCCCAAGCCGTTCCCTCTTCATCGCTGTTTCTCTGGTAGCACTGGCAGGACACTGCTCTGTCTTTAATACCCTGAAACGGAAACATTGTCCTCTTTGTTCTGTATTAGGTTTCTCTGTGACAATAAAATAACTCTTGTCTTTGAAACTCTTTATCTGGTCTGATGAGGGAAACAATCAGCTGTTTGGGAGTTACCGAGGTTTAGTGAAGCTCAGAGGCAGCTGGACTGTCACGACATAGACTGAAGTTCAGTGTGAGAGGAACCAAACCGTGCTCAAAAGTGGCTTGATGTAAATCAGATTTTAATCCTGGTTTAACTCAGCCGGAGAAGAAGACCCTGGTTTAAAACTATCCATTTTAATAATCTTGTTTTTCGGTTGTACTTCACTTCTGTTCTTGGAGGGAACTGCATTTCCATGTTCTGGCGTAACCGTTTCAACATGTTGATTTTCCATGGATGAGAGCCTTCGCCCCACGGCTCTGCTGGCCAGCAGGGGGTAGGAGCAGCACTGTATGCGAGCAATTATTTGATTTACTGCTCCAGATGCCTAATTTTTCCATTTTCAACATCTTACTTACGAGATGATTGTATTTTTTACTCACTATTTCAGCCCAGCCACATCTGCATTAAAACAGATTAACTGGGATCCAATCCCATTTTAGATCACCAGCAATTAGCTAAAACTGAGGGAGAAAACTATACAGCCACCTTCTGTGTTTGTTGCTGTTAATAAATTAGTTCCAGTACCAGAGGCAGCTTTGGGCAATCCAGAGCCCCACAGTGCCCGATCCGCAGGTGAAGCCGCAATTCCAGCTCCGTGGAAATTCACCGCGCGTCTGCCGGCGCGGCGCAGGGCCCTTCTCGCGTAGGGCCGCGGCTCAGCCGAGACGTGTCCCGTGCTGGCCGCCCCGGCCCCGGCCCCAGCCCGGAAAACCTCCTCCCCAGCCTTGGAGGGCTGCCAGGCCCTGCTCTGCGGGGGCCTCCTGCACAGTCAGCGGCTCCGCGGCCAGGAGCGCTCCAAACGTGACGGCAGGCGGGATTCAGACTCCATCCCTCCATCCCAGATGGGCTTGCCTGGGAAAGAAGGGAGCGCTTCAACCCTCCACTTTTTTGTTTGCTCGGTGGCATCTATTTTTAATCCTGCTTACTCCAGCCACATAAATAATCTACCTTGGCTAAACCTGCCAAAAATCCTCACCCCGTATCATTGTGGGGTTTGGGAATGGAGCGGCAGATCCCCCCAAACCCCCTCACTCACACCCGGTTCCCCCTACTCGCTGACCCAGCACAATCAGGCACAAAAAGAGCTTTTCCTTTTCACTGCTCAACTTGGGAAACTTTTCCACCCTGCCAGCCCTCCTGGGATGCCAGGGGCTCGGTGCCTGCAGCTCTGCCCACGGGATGCAGCGTCCAAGCATTGCCCAGACTTCCCTGTCCAGATCCAAAACACGGCGGGGCTGAGACTTATCCCCCTCGCCCTCCTCCCATTCCTTGTTTTCCAGCAGTTTCTTGTGCTGGGACAGAGCAGGAGCAGGGAACGTCCCCATCTCCGTGCTGTACATGGTGTGTCTGTATGTGTGCCCAGCACCAAAATAGACACATGTGTGAGAGCCATTGAGAGGAAGTGAAAAGTTCACCCTGTACAGTACTACGAATGCAAAAACATGTTGTTGGCCGTTCCCTCCTCCCGCTCAGTAAACACTTTATGTAAGGCAGGGAGAACTGGAGGGATCCGTATGGGCAAAACCCCCCCGCGCTCCCCCTCCTCCAAACCCATGTTTTCCCTGGCAGCTGGAAATTCCCAAGCCAGCCTATTTCCTGCTTTGCAGATCAGTGGGGCTGCGCCGGCAGTGGGTATTTCTCCTTGGGGTTTAGAAGCCCCTCTCGTCCCCTCACCCCGGGGGTCTCGGGAGCTCGGGGGCCGTTCGGAGCCCGCAGCTGGGCGCGGAGCGCGGGGGGGAGGGAGCCCGGCAGCTGCCAGAAAAAGTTGATGCGGGGAGGGGAGGGAAAATAAAAAAAAGAGCCGAACAAAGAGCCTCGTTCAGGGCTGCTGGTTGGTTTTCCTGTGGGTGCTCGCGGCAGAACGTTATGTACCGGCACAAGCCCCGCTCACACCTCCCCTCCCCGGCTCCTCTCGCCGCTGGCCACGGCCCCAGCGCCAGCCACGGCGCCAAGGCACGCGCTCGCCTCGCTGCCCGGGCAGGCCACCCGCCAGGGAGGGCCTCTCCCGACAGCAAGGATGCAGCAGTGTGGGGCAGCATCCCCAGAAACACCCTCGACCGTCTCTTCCCCCAAAAGCACCCAAGGGGAGATCAGTTTCGCAGCCCCACACCCTGCGAACGACACGGTGCCGAGCCAGCACTCAGCCCGGCACTCGGCATCTCAGCTGCCAAAACCTGTCCCCCGCCCTCCTGGATGCACGTTCCTTGTTCCTCCGCCTGGCTCCTGCAGCTGCTTGTCCCAGGGGCGAGAGACGGGCCCGGAAGGTTTGGCTGTGGCACAGGCCTGCCCGGCCAGCAGCAGGCCGGGACCTGCCACCGCGTCCCACGCAGCCAAAGCTCACCTGTCAGAGCTGGCCATGGGCTAGGAGGATGCAGGGTCACCCCTCGTGTGACTGTCACCCCCTGCCACAACCAGGGACCCGGCGTGAAGGACGCCCACCCCATCAGGCACTTAGGGGGCACGGTAAAAACCATGGCCTCAGCCCCTCTGCTGCTTGGACACAGAGGATCCCACCGGCATCTGTGCCAACCCAGACTGCCAAAATAGTGTGTAAATTTACCTAAAAGCAACTTTTTGGGCAACAGAGCTGCTGGGAAAAAGCATGAAGCCAGGGACTCCTCTATAGCAGCAGCCTATGGGGCAGGAATTTGCCCCCCACCACGCAGGGGGCACAGTTTGCACCCGACGTGAGCCAGAGCACTCGCTGAGCCCCTCAGTACATCTCCTCCCTTCCTCCTCCTCTTCCTCCTCCTCCTCCTCCTCCTTCCCAGCCCCCTCCCTCTGCAGCCTGCGAAAGCGCTGAGCTCAGCACATCGCAGGCAGGGGCCCAGCCAAGGACCCTCCCCAATGCCAGCCGCTCCCCCCGGCTCCTGCTTAACCCTTTGCAAAGCCACGCTGCGAATCAGAACGATCGAGTAAATCTCATCACAGAAGGGGACAGGCACAGCTGGCTGGGAACAGACTGTCCAGAAAGCCTCAATCTCGGCTCTCCCAGAAAGGACAGCAGGTCAGGGGAAAAGACACGCTGCTCGTCCACAGAAACCACGCTGGGTTTACTGCCAGCGGCAGGACCAGGGGAGGGGAAGTGCAGGGATTACCAGCACTGTAGCTAGAACTTTACTTTCCAGCCCAAAACCATTCCTAGAGGCCCTGCTGCAGAGGAGCAGCCTGGATCTCAGCTTCTTTTGGAAAGCAGAAGGAGCTGCCAGCCCCACATTGCCTACCCTCCCCTCCCAGCAGGATTATTTCATTGCAGGGATCAAAAATTACATTTCCCTTTAAAACTTGCCATCACACCAGAGCTGCTTGCTCCGCTGCCTACCAGGAGATGTTATGGCAAAGAAAGAAAAATATTTATGCTTGGCTCCAGAATTCCAGCTTATTTTTAGCAAGGCGCCTTCCCTGTGGTCCTTTACCTCTTTTTTGTTTATTCGCTGCTTTCCCCCTGTTTTGACCCCCCAAACCAGCAGATCCTCATCTATTTTCGGCCTCACCCAGCCGACATTCGTACCAATGACTTGGTGGCTGTGGGGAGAAATAACCCACGAGGTACGTTTTGTGAAAAACAGGATCCCGAGCACCATCCAGCTGTTTCCAAGCACGAGTGTGCAAATATTGGGGTGTATTTTTAACAGCTGGGGTTGGGGGTTGTTCATTTTTTGTCCCAAAAAGCCCAGGAGTAGCTCTGCAAGCTGCAGGTGCAAGCCAGGACTTGTTCCCAACTCCCCACACATCTCTGCTCTCTGGGATGCTACCCGCTCCCCCAGCCTGGACTTCCACGCCCAAAATGCTGATGGATTCAAGCTCTGACCCCTAAAACCCAGCTACAGCTGCTGGTGGGGTGCCCAGACCCTCTGCACCCTTCGGGTGGGATGGGAGGTCACAGGCAGTGGGTGGGGGACCCGTGCCCCCCGCTCCTGGCCGCCGTGTGCTCTCCACCGTGTTTATCGCCGGGCTTTTATCAATCCCGGCTCGGGAAGGACAGGAGCCAAGATAGGTCCCGGGGTGACTTCAGAGTGTGCTCAGCCCCTCCGATAAAGCCGCAGGCAGCGCAGCGGGAGGACAAACAAAGCCCTTTATCTCCACTTCGGCTCCTTGCGCTCCTCGGGGTCTGGCTTTGGAAAGGTCACGTACGCGGGGACCGGCACGCAGGACCCGCGGCTGCGGGGCACACGCTGCCGGGGCGGAGGGCTCGGGCGTGTCCCGCCCCCGTTTTCGGAGGCACCAGGGAAAGCAGGTGGGGGTGACTCCCAGCCTGGCACTGAGCAAAACCCCATCCCAGCCTGGCCGTGCCCTGCCCCCGCCCCCCTTGGTCTTCAACGAGTTTCACTCCAGCATCCCTTACTGCCTGAAGAAACCGGGACAAGGCCAGCGCATGGCACACCAGGATCACGCGTGGGCTCCCGGTTTGGTTTGTCCCTGGAGCAGGGCAGCAGGGCTCAGCCCCATCCCAGGCCAGGGCAGCCGGACCCGGCCGCGCCGGTGCCACCACGCAAACAGCCCCTGGAAGACGAGGCGGATCAAAACCTAACCCACAGGGAAACACTCCGTGGCTTCGCAGCCGGGGGAGGGCTCCGGGACCGCGGGGACACGGCGGGTGTCACCTTCCCCACCGCAACGTGATGCGTGTGCCCGAGCGATGGGCTGGCCCCGGGGGCGCGGGCGTGAGCCCGGGCGCTGAGGGGGTGCCCGGGGGTGCCGTTCGGGCCCGGGGGGTGCGGGGGCCGGGGGAGCCCCCGGTGCCCGGGCCGGCCCCTGACGCAACCGCGGGTCCCGTTTGCAGCGCCCGGGGCGGCAGGGGGCGTGGCCTGTGGTGGGGGGGCGTGGCCTAAGGAAGGGGCGCGGCCTCACCGCTGTCACCGGGCAGGAGAGACGCCGCGGACGTGCCCCGCGCTCCCATTGGCGGACGCGGGCAGGGGGGCGTGGCCCGCCGTGCCGCCCCTACATAAGGGTGGGGCGCGGGCGGTGCGGGCAGAGCGGCGGCGGAGCCGGGGCCGTGTCGGTGCTGCCGTGTCCAGAGCCATGCCCGGGCTGTGGGAGCGGCTGGCGGGCGGCGAGCGGGGCCGCCTGGAGACCTCCGACTGCGAGTCGCTGGGCAGCGCCTCCGGCTCGGAGGGAGGTGAGTGCGGATCCCTCAAGGGCTGGAGGGTGGATGAGGGTCCCTGGGCGGAGGAGGCGGCGGTGCTGTGCCAAGCCCCTGGTACACCCCCAATAGCCTGGATCGATGTCTCCCAGAACCGTGGGACCTCCGGCGCACCCCTGTTACATCCTTAAACCCCTGAGATCTGTGTCTCCCACACCTATGGGACCCTCGGCGCTGACCTGCCTCTGTCCCCCCCGCAGATGCCGAGTACGCCGAGGGGATCTCCCTGCCGGACATGGACCTGGAGCTGCTGCACGATCCCGAGGACGAGCTGCTGTGCGCCAACCTGATGGACGTGGTGCAGGCCACGCTGGGCCGGGCCCCGCTGGGCGCCAAGCGCTGCTCCCGGCTTCTGATGCCGGCCCAGCTCCAGGCGCAGGTGCGGACGGAGCTGCTGCGCCTGGCGTGCAGCGAACCCTGCGGGCTGCGCGGGGCCCTCCTCGACCTGTGCGTGGAGCACGGCAAGGCCTGCCACGACGTGGGGCACATCGCCGCCGACCCCGCCGTGGTGCCCACCTTCCAGCTCACCCTGGTGCTCCGGCTCGACTCCCGCCTCTGGCCCAAGATCCAGGGACTCTTCGCCTCGGGGCCCGCCTTCGCGCCGCTGAAGCTGAGCACGGGCTTCAGGGTGATGAAGAAGAAGCTGTACAGCTCCGAGCAGCTGCTCATCGAGGAGTGCTGATGGGCCGGGCCGGAGGAGCCACTTCCCAAGTGCTTTGGAAGAGCCGGGCAGAGCGTGGCGGCTCCTGGCAGCCGCTGTAGTTTAGGTTAGGCTGGAGTAGGGCTGTAGGTGGAAGTAGTTCGGGCAGGCCGAGGTCCCCGCGGGGGCCTGCCTGTGCCAGGACATCCCTGGCGTGGAGCGGCCGGGACCCAGGCGGAGGTCGCTTCACGCCGTCGATGATTGTGGGATGATCCCGGCGAGACCGCGCTCCCGGAGGCGGCAGCGGGGCTGCTGGAGGGGTGCAGGTCTCCTGATGGCCGATCAATCATGGGGGGCTTTTTGTAACGAGGATTGTAATCAATGGGGTCTCGGGGGAGGGGGAGTGTGGGAGTGAGTGATGGCCGGGGGGGTCTGGATCAAAGGCAAACCCCAGCGCCGGCAGAACCCAGTGCTGGCTCCCGGGGTCTGGAATTGTGTCTTTGATCACGAGAGCGGTGGGAGAGGGGTGTGTGAGGTGCCGCGGGGCCGGAGGGCAGGACCCCTGGCCCTGACACGCTGGGGGCACTTCGTTGGTTACAGTTTACACTCATACACTTGATGTTCAAGTGCGAGAATTCCTATGCAATCGTGTCGGGTGGTTTTTTTTACTTTTCTAATAAAACTTGTCTTGATTGATAACCCGCCGTCTCCCTGTTGTCACCTCTGCTCAGGGGAGGGATGATGCAACCACTGGCTTGAAATTCCCTGCTGGCACCCTCGGGAAGCCTTTCCCTGGCAGGGCAGCCCCGGCGGTGGGAGCTGGATGTTTTGGCAATGGTGGGGAATCCCGCTGCGCCCACTCCTCATGAGAGCCACGGGGCTGTGACTCAGGGGGGCTGAGTCAGGCGCCCGAGCCTGCTCATGCCCAGGGAGGAGCACCCCAACACCTCAGCGAGGGGCACCCCAACACCTCAGCGAGGGGCTGCTGCTCCTGCCCTGGCAGCCACGGTGGGAAATTTGGGCAGAAAGCCAGGAGAGTGGGCTCAGACTGGGACTGAGGGAGAGGAGGAGGAGGAGGAGGGTCACACCTGCCGGGGGAGGGGGGAGCACGCCCCAGCCCCAAACACACTCTGCAACACTGAGGCAAATTACCCAAACCTGCAATTAGAGGCCTCGGGGAAGAGGCTTTCACTCAAGGATAATTAAGCTGCTTGGCAAACGAGGAGCCTGTGGAAGGTGTGGAGGGATAAAACCAGCCTTAAAAAACCATTTCCATTCATATGCAAGCTGGTTCTGGCTCAGCCTTGGGTTGTTTGATATCTTTTTTCTTTTTAATCTCCCTGTGGACTAACAATGACTTTTTGATGAGAATTTTCACCATAAAAACCTTGCTTTTGACACGAATGAGAGGGTTGGGAGCAGAGTTTGCTCACCGGTGTAAACAGCACCTCGGAGCAGTCAGGGCAACAAGCAGTGCCAGGCTCGCACAGCTGGAAATGCACCTTTACACACCCACCTTGTGCAAAGAGGGGGGGGATTTCCCCTAAAATTTTAGGGTCTGAAGCATTTCTCAAAGGGTCCCGTTGCCGGGGCATGCCCTGTGGGGTCATCCAGCACGAAACCACCCCCGGAGACAGTGAGGGGGTGGAAAGGGAACTCCGAGCCCCGAGTTTCTGGGGCAGGCTGGAAGCAGCACGTGGATCCCAGGGCGCAGCGGGCGATTCACGGCGTGGTGACGGCAGCACGGCCGGTGCCTCCGCTGGGGCTGTGCCCTCGGCCCCGCTGAGGCATCCCGAGTCTGGGAGCGGTATTTACAGCTCCATAAATACGTGGATTTTTAAATATCGAGCTCCTCAGCGGGCGGCCCTGCTCCTGTGCTGCCAGCCGCAGTCTGACCCCTTCTTGTCCCCCACCAGCCGCTCCCAGGGAAGGCGAGGGGCTCCGCGTCCCATTTTTTAAAAAATTATCACGCCAACAAAACAAACAAACAAAAAAACCCCCCACCAAAACTCCCAAAAACCAACACGGAGCGACGGCACAGCTTCTGTCCTGGGGGTGCCCAGCAAAACCTTCCACGTGGGACCACCGGATCTCCTCAGTGACAGCCCCAGCTATGGAGGTGAAATTTGGCTTTTATTTATAGCAAAATGGCCTTTCCATGAGAAATCTGGGGGTGTCTTAAGGTCCCTGGGGTTTGGCAGTTCCCTGAAAGGTGCAGTGAGGCTGGATCAAGTGTCTCCCAGGGCGGGGCGTTAGGCAAAGGGATATTTTGGGACCCGGGAAGAGTCAACGGGGCTATTTGTGGCACCAGCATCAGCCCAGGGATCCCAGGTGTCAGCAGAGGAAAGGGAGATTTTTGTGGGCATCAGCAGCAGTAAGGCAAATGAGGATTTAAACCCCAGGATAATGCTAAACCCTCATGGTTTTGCTACCAAACACAATGATGGGGGAAGAGGGGTTCCCTTGGCTCCCTACCTGCCAGAGGAGGATGTTCCTGGAGCACCTGCCTTCCTTTGATGCCTCCCTGCCTCTGGCAGCCGCTCCAATTAAAAGCTTGGGCTAACGAGCTAATGGGCAGCTCAAACCACCCACACCTTTGGTGAATGGGCAGGGACCAGCACACCCTGAAATTCAGGAGCGTCTCCCATTGCTCCGGGCTGGGAATGACCCAAAATGCAGCAAAACCACCCCAAAACCTGGGCTGTGGATGTGCCCTGTGCCGGCAGGGCTGACTCACCACTGAGGGGAAATGGCAGGGACGCGACCCTTGGCCTCTGAGAGGAGGGGAAAAAAAGGGAAAGGGGGAAATTCCCATCCAAAGCCTCCAGCATTTTGGTGCATGGGCCTGGGGAGGAAGAGGGAGGTGCCAGAGGGGTCCAGCCTGCCCCAGCCTCGTCCTGCCCCAGGGAGGGGGAGGTGAGGGAAAGAGACCCATCCCAAATCCAAGCCCGAGGTTTTGGGGCCAGCAGCCGGCAGTTTCCAAGCCGCTGCCAGCAGGAAGTGCATCCAAGGCAGCGTCTCTGCCTGGGACAAAGGCAGCCCGAGCCTTCCTGCCCACCCAAAGGGCACCTTCGAATGCCAGGATAACGCTGCCAAGGCCGGTGGCATCCTAGGATGAAAACAAGGCATCCCCCAAAAGAGCTCAGCCAGAGGATGTGGGGCTAACGGGAGGGGAGGAAGGCCCTTCTGGGAACATCCCAGTGGAAGCGGTCAGAAGCAAAGGTGTCCTGCTGGGTGTTGCTGTCACCTTGCCAGGACTCACAGGGCCACCACCTCCTCTCAAATCCTCTCCCTGTCCTTCCTCCCCACCTCAGGGCAGCCCTCAGCCACCGGGATGGCAAAGACCCCAAATTCCATCCACCACCGAGAAGCTGCAAAACCAGAGCACGCTGGAGCAGGGATCCACAGGCCACCAAGCCAGCCGGAGCCTTTCACATTATAAACATTTATTTATAGATGTACAATTGTATAATTAACTCTAAATCGAGAGATACAGCCTCTGTGAGCATCCACTGGGATCGACGCCTTCTCCCTCCTTACGATCCGTGGGTATCTACCGGGATAAATAACCCAAAGGTTTTGGCAGGCAGGCCCCGGGCAGGGAATGCCATTGGGCAAGACATCCAGCTCCTTCTGTGAGCAGGATTTTGGTTCAACCCCGTCCCCATCATCCCTGTGCCTCTATCAAGCGCCATTTCCAATCCTGAACTTCCACCCAATTTCTTCCACAGGTGGAGGAATCATTTAAAAAAAAAAAAAAAAGAATAAAACCCCTTAAAATCAAGTCCAAGCCATGGTGGCTGTGGGATAACAAGGCTTGCAGCCAACGGGAGGCTGAGATTTCACAGAATAAATAAACAGCCAAAGACAGAGGGCATGGATTCCTAAGGACAACGGGATAAAACCACCTCTGCCAGCCCACCCGGGAGCTGCCGTGCTCCTGATTCACCTCCCTGACCGTGCCAGGGGATGGTTTTCACTGGAAATGTCTTTAGACACAAATGAGCTGCAGAGCAGCAAAAAAAAAAAAAAATTAAAATAATCCAGTTTATTCCACGGGAGGTGGCTCTGCTCATGCTGGCTTTGCTTCCAAGAGATGGCTTCACACCTGGAGCAGCCTCACACTGGTCCTGCCCGTGGTGGGAGAGAGGGGGGCAGAGGGCAGATCAGACACTCCCTCATCTCCCCCAGCAGAACTTCTTCCAACAGAAGCAGTGGATTCCTTATGGATTTGTGGCATTTTCCAGGTGTCCTCCGGGAAACACGAGACGGGGTGTGAAGGCCAGGGCCGGGCTGCACCCGGGAGCGCCGGCGGGCGAGGAACCGGAGCGTGGGACACGCACAAAACCTCCCAACAAAGGGCGAGGCCGATGGAAAGCCCTCTCCGCACGGAGCGCGCTGATTACCAGGCAGAATTCGAGCGGACTCGGCAGAAAAAGGAGTTACGTGCACAAATTCACCAAAGACTGACGAGCAAAATCCATCCAGGACAATCCTTCCCGTCCCGAGCGCGACGCCGGCGCTCAGCTGACCCTGCGGCTCCTGCCGATGCTGCAAATCCATCCGCGGCTCGGGACGGGCTCCCCCCGTTCTCTGCGACCCCCTGCACGTTTGGGATTTGGTTTTCCCAAAACCCCAAGAGCAGGTGTATGGATGTCCCAATCCGCAGAACGTCCTCCCGGGAGCAAAGCACAGCAACTGCAAAGGGATTCCTGTTTTCCAGGCAGGAAAGTGCTGCGGAGAGAGACACCCTGGGAAAAGGCTTCCCGCTGCCCTGCTCCCCAAAACGGGCAGAAACCAAAATAATTTAATCATCCAACCCCTGCATAGTTTAAAAGTACAACATATATACAGCTATAAATTAATGCTAAATAGATTATATTTTCTTTTCTTTTTCTTTAGTGTCTTATCAACAAATCGTCCCACTTCTCTCTCCATTGGCAGCAGCGAAGGGTCTCCTTCTGCTTCAGGGCTTCTGCAGTTAGTGTGGGTTATTTTACACTCTGTGTGTCTGTTCCAGGGGCTGTGGGATCCTTGTGGGATCCCGGGAGCACGCCAGTGGTGTTGGAAGGGGAGGAGGAAGACAGAGAGCTGGATTTCCTGTCCTAAGCGCTGCCTGCGACCGTCAGAGAGAGGCAGAGAGAAGAAAGAGGGGCAGTTGTGCGTTGCTAATTCTCCAATTCCATTTTTAAGATAAGGTTTGATTCTTTTTAAATAGCAAAGTCCGTCACCTCGGCTCGGTGCACTTCCCCCAAAGTCTTCAGGCATTTCAGCGCTCTGGGAACAAAAGCGGCAGCGGTGTCAGTCTCCAGACAGTCTGTGACTCCCCCTTCCTTCCCCACCCCACAGCACCGGCAGCGGCTTTTCCAGGCTCTTTCCAGACCACGGGTGCAGAGAGGAAATTAAAGAAAAGCAGGTAATTAACACCAGAAGAGGCGCAGTCATCCAAATGAGAGAGCGGGTGGATCAAGATAAGAACGGATCCAAAATCAGGATACACCCAAAAAAAAAACCCAATGCGGCCCAGAGGATTTGCTTTAAAGGCCAAACTTTCAGAAGCTGGGGAAAATACCCCCCAAACTGCAAATCGAGCAGCTCAATGGCCAGTGTCCTCAAGGAGTCCCTGTGAGGGGGAACGGTGTCCATACAACACCTGGTACGAGCTTCACCCAGGAGCTTTTCTATAGAAATCCTGCTT
Organism: Callaeas wilsoni; assembly: GCA_013398955.1. Classification (NCBI taxonomy): domain Eukaryota; kingdom Metazoa; phylum Chordata; class Aves; order Passeriformes; family Callaeidae; genus Callaeas; species Callaeas wilsoni. The sequence continues at coordinate 15,609 of VWPU01012078.1, read as the reverse complement.
TCAGATAATTTTGGGGTAGTGGGACCTGCACATTTCACAGCCAGCCCAGCAGTACCTGGTAGGCAAAATCAGCCCCAAAAATTATGCAGAAAAAGGACTCCAAACCCTGTGGCTATGTTTTTTTGTTATTTTAGTGCAGTTCTGCCAGCACATCCGGTCTCACGTGTGTTATCTGGGCTCTCCTTAATCCAAGCTCTCCAACCCCCAAAACTCCCAGAGCCCCCCCTCAGCTGCTTTTACTTTGATTCCCAGTTTAACCCAGTGAGTTACTTCTACAACCTGCTGGGAACACTTGCTTTGTTCTCCTTGAACGGGAAGGCAACGGGAGGGGGGACACGGAACATCTGCTGGGTGGGACTCCATTCCCTGTCATCGTGTCGCTTCACGTGCCAGGGATAACAGCTTTCCCAGTAAAACAGGCAACAAAGCAACCAAAAAAAAGGGTTCATTAGAATGTGGTGGCTGGGTGCCACAGCGCGTAAGAAACTTCCAACCTCGCCAAGGGATTCTGCCCTGTTCCTAGAGGCCAGAGAAAACAGGGAGCCTGGAGAGAGCCGAGGGTGCCGACATGCAAACTAAACCCAATCAATTCCTGATTAACGAGGGAGCGCTCGTCGGAGGGGAGGCCCGCGTGTGTGCACCCCGAGGAGACTCCTGGAGGTCTGTGTCTCAATCAGGGATTTCAGTGATAAAAGCACTACGGTTCCCTGCTCCCGGCTCGTACTTGGGCTGGGACTATCCGTGCAGGGAGGCCTGGACGTCTGACAGTCTGCTACAGCTGGGGGTGCCCATCTTCTGTGCCCGCTGGTACAGATCCGAGTCCCCGAAGTAGCGTGCCCGGTACAACAAGCCCTCCTCTGCAAAGGGAAAAAAGCCCAGCGTTAGGAATGCCCTCTGGAAGAGACTCCCCCGCCAGGCCCCGCTCCCCCACCGGCTCTGCTGGGAACGGGAGGCACCTCCAGCTGTCCAAGGTGAAGCAAAGGATGAGGATGAGGAAATGCTCCGCGCCCTTCGGGACAGGATGGGCGTAAGAGCTGCTGACAGCTCATCCATCCCGGGAAAAGCCAAGGGAACCCGTCTCCGGTCCCAGGAGGCGCTTGGGCAGCCCACACAAAGGTTACCCCAGCAGGGCTCCGGGCATTGGCCTCATCTGGCACCACCCAGGGATCACAGCCCCTCCGCCACTCCAGCGCTGAAATCCTACCCCCGCCACTACTCCAGGATCTGTGACCACCACACGCAGCCAGAGCACGCAGGTTGCCCCCGGACTCGCTGCCCTCACCACCCTCTGCTGGAAGGATGTTTGGCTGGATCATCTGCCTGGGCAGCCCCCACAGCCCTGGGAGCAGGGGTGGGATGTGGGATGCACGACACCACGGGCTTTCCAACGCCGTCCCTGACCAACTGAAATATTACACAGGGCTATCAGTGATCCCAGAGGTTCTACCTTCCCCCTCCACTGGAAGTCACAGATATCCTGCTGACACGGCAGGGGAACCTCTGGGGCACAGCTCTTGTCTGACCAGTTCTGCAGCAGCATTAAAAAGCAAAACAAAACAAAAAAACCCCCACATACCGGGCCTGTCATGAAGTCAGAGACTGAAAAAAAACCAAGCCAACACCACAGGAAATGCGCTGGCACCGTGTTAAAGTATAACTTTAGCACGACTCAGTCCTCAGTCAAAGACCTTTCCAAAGCCACCCTAGGGAGCAGCTCCTGACCCCTCACTACTCACTCTGCTGCTTCTCTCTCCAGCAGTTATTCCGAAGGTTTGCTATGTAGTCGTCCTCCACGCTCCGCTCAACGTTCTTCAGGTTTGTGCCCGTGTATTCCTTGGCAAAGTTCTCGGACACGTAGTAGGGGACTTTCAAGTGCTCTGTGACCCTCTTGTGTGTGTGACCCACAGACCTGGTGCAGGGACAAGAGCACAACAGTGTGGGACACATTCCGAGGGCACAGCGAAGCCCCCAGCTCAGGTGATGTGTTTCCAACCGGCTGGAAACATCCCTCAGCCCTAAACGGCCGCAGGCTCGGAGGGTTGGAAGGGAGCAGCATTTCTGGTGGAAGCGAACCACCAACAGAGGAAAAGAGAAGCTACCGAGCCTCCAGCAAGGTGGGCAGAGCTCTGAATACAGACACAACTCCAAGGCCCATTGCCCAGGGCCTAAACCCACTTAAAATAAGATGTTCCCTGGAACTTTCATTAAATTACTAAATCTGTGATTGCCTCCACTCACAAAATGAGACCCGCTCTGTGCCCCGGCCTGCATCAACCAGCAGAGGAAGCACTTTCCAGAAGGAAATCTCTTCCTTCCCTGGCCTTGTGGATTTGCAATTCAGACAAAGCCCTGCTCTTGCTTCCCCTGACACCCCAGCAAACCTGGAGATCCTCCCTAGGGCGTGTGTGTGAGCTGTAACACAGGAGCTGGGCCCAAGTGCTGGATTTGCCAGGAACGGCTCCACTTGGAGACGTGCCCAAAGCTCCCCATAATAAATACCAGCTGCTGCTGCATTAAAAGCCAGCCTGATTCTTAAGCCAGGTATAAACATTAACTCATCCAGCTTGCCCTTCAGTCTGTTATCAGGGTTTACAGGTGGGATCCCAAGACTCCTGCACGTTTCACCAAGGCCCAGCGCTGGGTAACTGGATGGACTGAACAGGAGCACAAAGCTCTGCTGGGATTTCTCAAGGCAGAGGTGCAGCCTGGGAAAAGCCAAGCTCACTATTTTCCCTGTCAAGACAAAGCCCTGAGCTCTCCCAAAGTTCCTATTCCTCTCCTGGATAAAGATGGACTACAGAGTGGGCCCTCACAGGAGAAGGACTGGGAATGGCAGGGCTGCAGCAGCACACCGGGGTGTGAAGGATGAAAATCAGGGCACGAGAAACCTGTCACCTGCAGTCAGACATGCAATTAAGGCAGGCCAATTCCACGAGGTGTTACTGAACAGTAACAATCGGGCCCACAGCCAGGCAGCTCTTCCAGCAGGAAGATCATTTTTGGAAGACATTACAAAGGTAACAGTTGTACTTCAGGACTCTGCCCTCCTCAGTGACAACTCCACTGTGGAGAAGTGGCATTTAAGTCTCCGGCTCCAAAGCTTCTGTTCTGCTCGCCGAGCTCAGGCACAGCTTTCTGGCAGTGAGTGATCCAGCAGCTCCTCCTGCCGGCCCTGCACCACCTCATTCCAGCTCCAACACCCTGGCTGCTCGGGCAGCGTGTGGGAGGACTGGATGAGCTCATTGGCCACCCGTGTCCAAATCCGGGCTTGGGAATCGGGTTGCTGGCTGCTACCTGAGCACACAGAGACAGGGACAGCACAGGGAACAGGGAATGGGGCAGCAGAGAAACATCTGGGGCTCAGGGACGGCTTCCTCTGGCAGCTGGCAAGGCTGGAAGCAAATCCCTGCCCACTTAAACACTGCCCTCCCTTCGGTGGGTTCTCACCCCACAAACTCTTCACCACTATAAACCAAACTGGTGTATGTGTACAATGCTTAATTTTACTGTGCTAATACCAGCTGTGGAAATCACAGCTCAACAGCCTTTATGCTCTCAGAATAACCCTTAACTGTGCCAAAACCATTCCATCTTCTGGTCCCAAGCACTAATGTCACAGTCTTTACCCTGAATCTGAAAGCGAAGCTGGGTTTTATAGCATTTAACATCATGCCCCACACCCAGAATTGTTCAAGGCCAGGTTAGACAGGGTTTGGAGCAACCTGGTCTAGTGGGTGGTGGCCACAGCCATGGCAGGGGGTGGAACAAGATAATTTTAAGGTCTCTTCCAATCCAAACCCTTCTGGGATTCTATGATCAATAGCAAACATTGTTACCTGTGAAAATAAGCAGGAACCCCGGGCTGCAACCAGGTCTGCCCTCTCTAAATGCACATAAGGAACTTGTGCTGACCATGTGTGAAGCTTTTGTCAAGAATGATGCAAGCAGACAGAAATCAAGCCTGTTTTCCCACTCTTTGTTAGCACTGCAAAGTGACTAAGAATAAGGACACATTCCATTAGTCACTGGAGGGAGCAGATCAGGGCATTTCCACAGGATCTAGAACAGCAGTTTCACTTTCACATCCTAAATGTCTGGCCAAAGCTGTTTCACGGCAAGATGAGAGTTCAGAAACAGGGGATTTCTCTGGGAGTGTCTTTTATTCCCTATCCTCTTCCTCTACTGTGTTGTACTAAGGCTTTCATGGAGAACATGGCTTTTGTTTTTCACACTCTAATTTAACTCTACACCTCGATTTGTTCCATATGGAATCTCGGTGCTGGACTACAGCCTCCCAAAATCATTTTGTCTGTCCCCTTCCATGGCAGACACAGCTGTGGGTACAGACTGCAGAAGCTCCCTGTCAAGGAACTCTCTCCGTCAGGGAAGTGAGCACCCTCCGACTTTCCCTGCACCTTGTATCTCACACGTGATTGAGAAGCAGGAGGACTTCACCGGCAGCAAGACAAATGGGGTCAGGAGATAAAGCAAAAAAACCCAAAGATAGCCAGGAAGAAGGGAGGCAAGATCCCTGCCCCACCACACCCCTCCAGAGCCCACCCCCTCCCCATGTGGGTAGGTTTTAGAGGAATGGGTACTAACAGCCTGTGGCTCAAACTGTAGGGTGGGCTGGAGACCATCATCTGGCTGAGAGCAGACACAATGATCAGGATGAGGATGGGCATCAGCTGGACGAAGAGCCCCAGGCCACCCTGAGGGAACAGAAACACACAGTGGAGTGCCACCCGTACAGCTGGGCAAGGATCCCACGGCACCGCTCTCCCTTCCTCCCTCCCAGTGCTCCAACACAACCTCCTCTCTCCTGCTTGTCACAGGGAGTAACCCAAAATAGCTGGGGGGATCCCAGCAGCCCACTGGACAGTGTGACTCTGAAGGTCCAAAGCCCCTGGCCCTTCTCTGGATGTGACAACGGGCAGAGGGCACTGCCAGGGGGAACCTTGGGAGGGAATTCCAAAAGCCTCGTGCCCAGAGTTTGTTTCTCTAGAGCAAACTAGTGAGCAGTTTATGGACAGCCTTCTCCCCTTTTCAGTGCTGGACGGATGAAGGTAATTCCCCCTCCCCCTCACCTCCTGAGCTCCCTTCAGTTCCACCTTTAAGGCTGAGAAGAAAATATTCAGGAAGTTCTTGTTTGTTTGTTTTCTGCAATAAAATTGTCTATGCCCAGACAACAGCCACAACCCTGACTCCAGCTTTCTGTTCAGGGGCGTGGCAACAAGCAGGACTGTTTCACAAGCCAGCCACAGGAACCAGCTCCCAGTGACGTGCTGGGAAAATCTCCAGCCTCCCGGACCCCAGCGTGTTTCCCACTTACGTCCCCCTGGTGCTCCCGCCTGTCCTGCCTCTGGTGGTAGGTGTATCTCATCCTGCCATTGCTGTACACGTGAACATTACCTGCAGGAAGAAGAGAACTCTTACTCCAAGTGTCACAGTGTGGAGGGTGCTGCTGGGAGGGACCACAAAAGGTGGCCATGATCCACGTCACCTGCTTACAGGGTGGAACAGGAGTATTCCTAACGTGGTTTGAGTGCAGAGTGGGCACAGAGTTCCTTCTGTAAGATTTTGTAGGATCATATGAAAACTCAGCTTGGAAGTGACCTCAGGAGGTTCAACCTCCTGCCCAAAGCAGGGTCAGCTACAGAGAAAGAATACCTTGCACAGGCTTTCTCCCTTCTGACGGAATAGATTAAAACCAGTTACAAACAGAAAGAATTCTGGTGTTTTTCCCATCCTGCAAACAAAGCTCTTCCATGTCTTGTTTTAAATGTCAAAGCTACAGCTGCAAAGGGAGCCAGGCTGAGAGAGCAGCCCTCAATTCTCTCGGGACAGTGAGGAAAGGGAAAAAAAGACTGAGCTAAAATAGCAACGTGCTGTTTTTGCAGGAGTAGCTTGGCCTCTCTGCCAGGCAGAATGCTGCAAAAGGCTTCCAGATGCCTTTGAGAGTCACTGGTGTTGGGGTGTTAGTGCTTAGATTCCAGGAAAGAGCTACCAGAATGAATTTTCTTAACTGAAACCAAATTTTTTTTTTTTTCAAGTTGGTCCACAGAGGTCAAAAAGCCCTGTGACCACTTCCAGTCAGATATGACTGGAACAAATACAAAGGAGTCTTACAAAATACCCTTATCCTGACATGGAATCTGTGTCTTTAGAGCAAGTAAAGGAACAGGTGCCCAGTTCCTTCCTGCTCCCCAGGCCATGATCAGCACTGTGGATGGACAGGATACAGATTTCTCAATTCACAAGGTCTCAATTATGCTGTAGAAATATTATTTTCCTTTCTTTTTTTGTGGGACACAGAGGAGAGAAGGAAGTGGCCACTGATCTTGGAGAACCTGCTCCAGCTGCGTGGCGGAGCAGACAGAGATCAAGAACAAGGCCCAGGTGTTACCACAGTTTGCTCTAATAAGAAGATTTAAATTCCAAAACCACTAGGCAGAAAAGCCTTCCTCAAAACAGGATTATTTTCACAACAACCCTTAAAACAAGTCACTTTTTGTTCTAGCATTCAACCCAACCTAACAGCACCCGATGTTGCCAGCATGCAAACAAACACCTGAGGCTGGGAAGAAGTCCAGCTCTGATGGTTGCTGAGTTCTCCAAGATGAACAATTTAAGAAGCTCGAGGTGTTTAGGCCACATGTGAAGGAGAACTCTCCCTCACCAAGCCCAGCAACACCTGCACGGCCCAATAAATCCCAACTGCACCATTCCAGTGCCAAAAGGATGAGGCCCCACACAAGAAATCAAGGTTTAAGGTGCTTACTAGAAGGAAAACCACCCCCAAAGAACATGTTGAAGAGGTCCTCAGGGGAGATGTCAGCCTCGAAGCCACGGTGGAAGTCGGAGTGGCTGTGTCCGTGCCGGGTGGGGTTGAGTTTCTCATCTCCGAACTGGTCGTACTGCTTCCTCTTCTCCGGGTTGCTCAGCACCGCGTACGCGTTCCCGATGGCTGCAACACGGACAACGAGGAAGCAATTAGCTCCCTTCTCCCACGTACAGCCCTGCAAACTGCCAGGATTTGCCTTTCTCATCACACAAACCAAGAGCCTCAGCTACCCACGTCTTTGCAACAGGTACCTGGCACACGTCTCTGGCAAATCCAGACAGGAGGAAACCACACTCAGTGAAAAATTCCTTAATTAATTCAAATGAAGAAGTTATGATATGACTGATAAGGATCTGGCGCACGTCCTCAGAGAAACCCTTCAGCTGTAGGCAGCTGTGTAGGGAAATAAAATTTTAGTTGACAAATTTTATTCAAAAGTGGCATTAAGGGAATTCGACGTCAGAGCCTAAAACTAGAACTGCAAAGAATTTAAATACGGGCTAAATCCCTGCAAGAGACTTTAAAACTTTCCATAAAAGCTGCTAAGGAAACATTAGCCAGAAGTTGCATCCGTCAGCTATGAGTTTCAGTACTTCCAGATGCCACATGCAAGGTGCATAATTACAAGGACTGTTAACCAGTGCTTGTGAGGCTGGAAATGTACTGGAGCTAAACCCCTGCCAGGTCCCCGGGTCCCTCTCCTTCCAGCCTCAGGAGTTTGAGCCCTTTTCCCAGAATGTCTGCCTGCCACCCTCTTATTTCCTCTCGACACATTCCAGCTTCCCACTTCCCTCTGTACCAACCCACCCCAGGCCTCCCCGTGCCACAGGGAGCCACAATGCCCATGGCAGCGACTGGCTGGTGTGTAAAAGGCAGGGGCAGAAGGGATGGAAAAGGGGGATAACGTGCCCTTTTGGAAGAGATCAGCTCCAAGATGCCGTATTTCCCCCACAGTCAGATGGAGGTGTACGGCTTCTTCTTGGAGTGGAGATTTGGAGGGCAGACGATGTAATGTCAGTACACTCCTTCTCCTTCTTGGTTAGAATTAGTGCACCCAGAGCAAACATTTCTAGAGGCAGGCAGGGAAGCTGGTGGACAAGGACTGACTCAGAGTGTACCAACCACACAGCTGGAAGGAACAAGGGAAGCAATGACAGTGGAGCGGTTCGGGGTTTGTTCAGCCTGACTTTGTGCTGACGAGGCCCAAGAAATGCCTCATTCCAAAGCAGGATATTAGCTCCAAGTGGCCAGGCTCAAGCCTTTTTCCAAGAGCAGACAGGTAGTGATGCAGATCTGCCACGAGACAGCCTGCAGCCAACTGGAACTGTAAAGGGAGACATGGGCTCAGCACAAGACGCAGCACCTTATCAGCGGTCACTGGGAAGGCGACTGCCAAGACTTCAGCTAATACATCAACATAAGGAAAAATTAACCCACATCCTCACAGCAGGGCACGTTTCCTCCTTCACCCTCTGGAACCGAACAGGTGGACTTCAGCTCAGCTCAGGGGCTGAAGGACAGGAAGCCATGGAGGCAAGGCCTGGAGGACATAACCCTGCAGTGGGGGATAAAGGGCACTTTGCTTAACGCTCCGCTTCTGGCACGTAACTCCTGCCAAAGCCTTGGGCAAACATCATTATTCAAGATTACAGGTGAGGAAACCTGCCTCTGGCCACTGAGGGATCCAAGGATGAGCCGTGGAGCAGCAGCTCTGCACAGGCAGAGCTGATACCTGTGTGCAGATGCTCTTTCATCTGCACCCCACACCAACACAGGCTCTCCCAAGTAGCTGGGGGTCGGTCGCTATTTGCTAACACTTATCAGGGAAGGATTTAAGTCTTAAAAGGCTTGAACAAACCTTACATAAGACTTTTACTGCTGAATTCGTGTCTGTGAGGAGCTCATCTGAATACTCTATCAGTACACTCACACCAGGCCAGCCCTGCTCCCGCAAAGGCCTCATGCATTTCACTCCCAAAGTCAGACTGCTTTGTGGTGGAAGGTGCCTTAAAGACCCTCTCGTTCCACCCCCTGCCATGGACAGGGACACCTTCCAATATCCCAGGTTGCTCCAAGCCCTGTCCAACCTGGCCTAGAAAACTGCCAGGGATGGGGCAGCCACAGCTTCTCTGGGCAGCCTTTGCCAGGGCCTCAGCACTGTCTTGAATACAGAATTTCTTCCTAAAAAGTGGCTAGAATCAGACTATTTAAATGGTTTCCAAACCAGCACTCTGTGACAGGCACCAAGGAGTTCTGTGTTTAGCTCAATGATAATAATCAAACTTCCACAGCTTGCAGGGGAAAATGGGGTTATATGTTTCAAGCAATAGCATTTCTCATGGAAAATTACTTCAATTCTAAGGTATCTTATTACACAGGAAACATCCCTGCTGCATTTGTAGAGAGGGTCTGAGAATTGGGCTCTTTGCAGCAGAACTAGAGCTCCTTCTCTGAGTTCTGGCTGGGCTCACTTGTATGGCTGCTGCAGTTTCACCCTAGAAACTTCTACCTGGGATTTCTATCCACCAACTCCATCCACGAACGGTCGGGTGTTTCCTGGAATGTTTCTCCTGAGGGGTTTGTGAACCCAACGGCTGTCTCTGGTGCCACACAACTGAAGTGGGTTAATCCTGACAGAATTCCCTCCCGAGCAGCGAGGCAGGAGGCTGGAGCAACACAAAGGCAGGGCTGCTGGAAGAAAGAGAAGGAAGGCTTCTCCTCATCCAGCCCACAGAGGTGAATCCTACACGTGCCAACCTGTGTTTATTATTTTAAGCTCATGCTTTGCTCATGACACGACCAGCTCCGAAGGGAGACAGCTTCACAAAGAGCGCCTTCATTTCACTCTGCCTCACTCGTGAGGCTGGTTTTAAGGGTTCTCACTAGCCCAGCTCAGTGAGTGTTGAGGGCAAACCACAAATCTGGGGCTGGCTTTACCTTTGAAGGCCTCCGTGGCCCCCGGCGCGTGGTTCTTGTCCGGGTGGAACTTCAGCGCCAGTTTCCTGTAGGCTTTTTTCAGATCCTCATCGGAAGCTTCTCTGTTCACTCCCAGAATTTCATAGTAATCTTTGCACTGCTTTACCCTGCCGGGGGAGAGGGGAGAAAACAGGGACACTGAGCTCCAGGAGTGGAAACCTCTTCGTCTTGAATACTTGCCAGCTCTGAGACTTTCCACGCAGCACAGTTTGGATGGGTGTTGCTCAGGGATCTCTGGATTACTCAGCCCTTGCTCCTCAGAGGGTGACCCAGTTGTTTTCCCCGACTCACTCCGGCCGTGCCGGCGCGACCAGCACGGAACGAGTCGGGCCGGTGGAGGTGGAAGGGCCTCTCCTCACACCCGCACAGGAATGTGATTGGCAAACAAACTTCACATTCATCACCTTCGTGTTTTGGAGGCTGCTTGGGAAGGACTACAGGACCTGAAGGATATTGGCCTTTCCCTCCCCCTGCCCCCCACTCTCTCCTCAGCTAATTCCCAGATCTAAAACTAGCATCAGCTGAATTCCAGAGAAGGAAGGAGGGAGCAGCCCAGCGTGTGCAGCCCAGTTCTTCCTGGGCACACTCACGGCCCAGCCGAGGCTTCTGCTTCTCACATGATGAGACAGAATGCAGCAGGCTGGGTTTTTGGAGATGTGGATGACGTAACAAACATTCCTGCGAGTCCCTTGGAGCGGTTCTTGCACAATTCAGGCTGTGCCCATAACCTTAAACAAAGTTTACCAAGTGACTGCACCTGCAGTTCAGTCCTTCAGCTTCCAGGATGGGCGAATGGGAGAAAGGAATAAAAGGAAGCTTGAAACAGGGTTTGGAAAACGAGCAGAACCAACCCAGCAGCCTCCCAGGGCTGCTAGAGCTGTAAATCCTCCTGGGGATGTTCTTAACCCTAATTCCATACGGTTCAAAGCTGAAATCTTTAAAATACTGTGAAATCTTTAAAATACTGTGAAAAGCAGATGGGTACCACGTGATAAAGTCAAACAAATGCCCCGGAGAGCTGTGCACAAACCTCTTCACTGCATCCAGCTGGTCCTGAGTGTAGCCCTTGGGGGCCTCCCCTCCAGCCTCTCCGTTGGCCGACGGGAAGTCTCCGCTCATCCTCCTGGACTGAGGGCTCGGGGGCTCCCTGGGCTGGGACTGGCCATCGGCCGACTGCTCGTTCTTGTTGAGTGACTCGAGCAGAACTGAAACCAGAGAGAGAAAAACATAGAGCTTCCAGCTCTCTCATGAGAAGACCCCTCTTCACCTCTGCCACTGTCCCAAGACCCCCCCATCCCTCCTCAGGAAGACCCTCTCCTTTCCTCCCACGTAATCCTTCAGCTCCTGCTGCTTCTCACCCAGGTGTGAGAGCTGCTCCTGAAGATACTCTGCTTCTCCCAACACACACAACCTCCACAGAAGCCACAGGAGCACCCAGACAGACAGTCCAGGAGCCACAGCAGATCAGCAAAGCAGTGTATCCCTGTCCTTTCTTCCCTTCCATCTCTCCTTGACAGCAAAGCATGTCCAAATTTGTCCTTTAACGCATTATAAAGTGTATTATTCTTCTTTATCTCCTGCCTTTGAGAGTCTACAGTGCTGGGGAAGGGACGTGACGATGCTGTATCTTTAGAGAGCTTAGAAAATAATTCCGTGGGCTGCCAATCCCACGGGGACACTCCCCTTTTGGGGACAGAACTGCAGCCCTGACGGCTGCCAGCTCTTCACACGGGCGCTTTGCTCTCCTGCCTCTACCTACAGATTGGAAGCAGCTGTGAGAACCATCTTCCCTCTCAGCTACTGATGTGTATAAATTCACCTTCCCTTTTCTTTTCCTCCTTGCAAGGCTCAGGCACTGTCTCCCATCCTCTCCAGCCAAGAGGTGACAAACATCCAGGCCTGGCCTAAACCACACAGGTGACACAACGGAGGGAGACTCCAAGCATCTCTCCATCACGCATTTCCCTGGCAGCTGGACAGCACCATCTTTTAAAACTGCTTTTTAAACCAAGCATGGGACTGATTTCTTCACCCCCATTAAAAAGAACAGGCACACACGCTACAAAGAAACCCAGCCAAGGATATTTACACAGGCCCCAGCATCCTGAGCTTGCAGACCTTTATCCAGACCCTAGAAGTGGGAAGGGCGTTCCACCTCCTCCCACGGATTGCACACTACAGACCTTGCACTATGGGGGTATCACCTTCGTTAGGCAAGTGCAAACAATACTTGCAGGCCAAGAGATGAGCTGAGATATCCTATCTGGCCCCAGAGCTCGGAGGGGCAGAAAGATCCACTCGGTAATCCAAAAGCCAATACAAGATAAAGGATAAAAATGACAGTTGGCTATGGAGCAGTAACTCACTGGATGAGATTTTGGGCTTGGGGGCTTCACAAATTGAAAAACAATTTATTTTAGATAAATAAATTCTTCCTCATATTCACAATGCTCCAGTGTTCACTGAATTACAGTCTTCAGTTTTGCTCCTTCCAAGCCTGGAGCAATCTGCCAGGTGATTTTAAATCTCACCTCACGAGGCTGTTCCCCAACTACCTCTCTTCCTGCTGCTTTGGGCTTAGTTCCCTACAGCTTACCAGGAGATTTTGATTTCAGAATAGTGTGGGTTGGAAGAGATCTCAAAGCCCATCCAGCTTCACCCCCTGCCATGGGCAGGGACACCTTCCACTATCCCAGGCTGCTCCAAGCCCCATCCAGCCTGGCCTTGGACACTGCCAGGGATCCAGGGGCAGCCACAGCTTCTCTGGGCACCCTGTGGCAGGCCCTCCCCACCCTCCCAGGGAACAATTCCTTCCCAGTATCCCATCTATCCCCGCCCTCTGGCAGTGGGAAGCCATTGCCCCTGGTCCTGCCACTCCAGTTCCTGATGAAATCTCTCTCGAATTTTCTTGTAGCCCCTTCAGACCCTGCAAGGAGCTGTAAGGTCTCCACACAACCTTGTCTTCTCCAGGCTGAGCAGCCCCAGCTCTCCCAGCCTGGCTCCATAAAGGAGGTGCTCCAGTCCCCTCAGAAACTTCATGGCCTCCTCTGGGCTCTCTCCAGCAGCTCCAGGTCCCTCCTGTGCTGGGCCCCAGGACTGGGGCAGCTCTGCAGGTGGGGTCTCACCTGAGCAGGGAAGAGGGGCAGAACTCCCCCTTCCCCTGCTGCCCAAAGTGCATTTCCCAAACCCAACCACAGAAACCCACAGATGGCCACAGGTCAGCCCCATTTTTGTCTACAGCCCCATTTTTGTCTACAGCCCCATTTTTGTCTACAGCCCCAATCCTGTTGCTTTTTGCATCCTCTGTGCAGCCCCAGCACAGCACAAATTGGGGGATTACTGAAGCAGAGAGTGCAGAGCTAGGTTTCAGTTCTGCCAGCTAAGTTCCTCCCCAGCACGTGCCGTGGAGCACTTTTCCTCCCTTATTAGCCAACGTTTGCCCAACTTCAGATAAATTTTCCCCAGCTCCCACTTAAAGGTGACCAGTGTGTGACTGTGCCTCCGTCAACGTGCCCTGACACAGGCGATTTTTGCTGCAATCCCCTTGCAAAACCCTTCCCTGATCCCAAAAAGCCCAGTCAGGGTCAGAGTTTGCAGCATTGGCTGCGCAAGGGCCACGTCTCTTAAGTGTTGCCAAACCCCGTGTAACTCGTGGGAAGGAGATTTCCCAGGAGCTCCTCAGAGACTCAGTGACCACCCTGGGATATCTGGCAGCATTTCCCAACTCCAGACCCAGCACGACATCAAGCAAAGGGGTCCTTGGATGAGAAACCCTGGCTGGGTCTGGCCACAAATCAGCACCTTGTGTTTAACATTAACCCAGCCCTGCTGCCCCCTCCGGCCTCTGCCTTCCTCCAAAAGTCACTTTTCCTACCCAGTAATTTCGCCAAAGTATAAATTCCGAAGGGAGGGAAGGAAAACCACACAGCACGCACAACACGCTGTGTTTGAGGGAGCAGGAAGAGGCCTGGCGCAACCAAAAAGAGGATTACAGGAAGCCTTGGGACAAAGAAGCTGCAAAGCTCAGCCAAAGAATCCAAACTCAGACGAGGTCAAAGAAAAAAAAAAAGAATCTACAGCCCTTTGCATAATATTCTGCAATGTAAGAACATGCAGGGAAAGAATTGTGCTTGGCTGCTTTCGCAAACCACTTCCCACGTTAATTAATACTCCCAGGAAATTATGAAAAAAACCCATAAATGTGGCAGAAAGTCTTCAAGGACGATTATTTTGTTACACATGTGAGAGTGTGAGCTCAGCCACGGCCTGTCTGTGTGCAAACAGTGGGAAACTGCTGGAGGAGGAACAGGAGAGGGAGAGGAGGAATACGGTGACAACAGGAGGAACAGGAAGAGGAGAGGGAGAGGAGGAGGAATGGGAGGAGGAACAAGAGACAAGAGAAGGAAAGGACGAATAAGAGGAAGAGATGAGGAGGAATAAAAGGAGAAGGAATAGGAGGATTCGAGGAATAGGAGGAGAGAAGGAATACGAGGGGAAATGCAGGAACAGGAAGGAGAGGAATGGGAGAGGGAGGGGGGAATGGGAGGAGGAGAGGAACAGGAATAAGAGGAGGAGGAAAAGAAGGAGGAGGAGAGGAATAGGAGAGGAACAGGAATAAGAGGAGGAGGAAAAAAATAGGAGAGGAACAGGAGGGGGGAGAGGAAGAAAGGAAGGAGGAGGAGAGGAATAGGAGAGGAACAGGAGGCGGAGGAGGAGGAGGAAAGGAACAGAAAGAGGAGAGGGACAGAAACAGGAGGAAAGGAATACGAATAGGAGAGGAAGAGGAGGAATAGTAAAAGGAAAAGAGGGATGTAAGCAGGAGACGAACAGGAGGAGAAGAGGAGGAATAGGAGAAGGAGTGTAACAGGAATAGGAAAGGAATATGAGGAATAGGAGGAGGAGAAGGGCTTTTCACAGCCCCCGAGAACTTCTCACTCGCCTCGCCAAGCTCCTTCCCTGCCCCCAGCGCTGCTCCACCAGCAGCGGGTGTTGTGCCGCAGCTCGGGGGTCCCACAGCAGCGCGGAGCCGGGGTGCCGGTCCCCTTCTCCTTCCCGGCCCCCTCCTCACTGGGAGGCCCCGCTAAAGATAGAGGCCGCGGGCCGCCGGTACCCGGTCCCAGGAGATACCCGGTCCCAAGCGGTACCCGGTCCCAGGAGATAGCTGGTCCTAATCGGTACCCGGTCCCAGGAGACAGCCGGTCCCGGGAGATACCCGGTCCTAAGCAGTACCCAGTCCGAGGAGATACCCGGTCCCAGGAGATACCCAGTCCTAAGCGGTACCCGGTCCCAAGCAGTACCCGGTCTCAGGAGATACCCGGTCCCAGGCGATATCCGGTCCCAGGCAATACCCGGTCCCAAACGGTACCCGGTCCCAAGCGGTACCTGGTCCCAAGCGGTACCCGGTCCCGGGAGATAGCCGGTCTCGGGAGATACCCGGTCCCAAGCGGTACCCGGTCCCAGGAGATACCCGGTCCCAAGCGGTACCCGGTCCCGGGAGATACCTGGTCTCGGGAGACCCGGTCCCAAGCGGTACCCGGTCCCAGGAGATACCCGGTCTCGGGAGACACCCGGTCCCAAGCGGTACCCGGTCCCGGGAGATACCCGGTCCCAGGAGATACCCGGTCCCAGGCGGTACCGCAGCCCGAGACCCCAGGACACCCCCCCGGGACTCCTGACGAACTCGCTTTCCCGGCGTGCCCCGCGCGTACTGCGCAGGCGCGGTGAGGGTGAGAGGTCAGGCCCGGCGGCGGCCGCGCAGGCCGCGCTCCCCCGGGCCCCCCGCCGCGCCC